>JAOXNO010006158.1:0-11479 GCA_028565335.1 Limnodromus scolopaceus
ACGCCAACCAAGACATGAGCAAATGAGGGGGGAGGAGAAAAAATAAAGAAAAAACAACAAATAACTCAGAAACAGAAGCCAACAGAATCTGTGTATGATAGTAAACATAAGATTTCACCAGTGCTGTTTATTACCACCCACTAAATAAGAGGCAGCAACATATACTCTCCAGGGTAAAAGAAAAATTTAAAGAAGAAAATGAGAGAACACCAAAAAACACAATTTAAAATCCAAAGGCTTTCTGATGTAAGCAGTCATTTTGCCCTCTTCAGAATCACCTCTTACAGTAAATTTACCTACCATACACTTCAAAGTTTTTAATAAAAGTCTGATTATGGATACTCTTGACAGAAAGGAATTAACCATTTTCAGTTTTAGTATCAAGTAGTCCTAAACATTTTAATTTTTCAATATTCTGAATTCAATATTTTAATAGGCCTACTATCTATCAGTAAAAATACATTTATAAATACTTTTACATTGAATATATTGTGGTCTATCTAATAAACACTAAATAGATTAATCACTTCTGAAAGAGCACCAAATATTTGTTTTCTTCATAATCTTGAAGAGAATTTCAAGTGGTTGCTAACTCACAGCAACTGAGTGCAGAAAATTAAATTTTTAATTCCAATATTTCTCCTGTTCCTCATAAAAGTTGTATAAGAATCTGACTTCTGATACAGAAGTATAAGGGCACATGAAAAGCAAAACCACTTCTTTGGATGATTAGACAGCATGGTTCTTTGTTCTGAGGGACAGACTGAAGAAAATATCATCATGCAAATGTGTTTTAATGGTGTTTGCTCAACTTGCAAAAGATTAATCTTTAGATAAAGGAGAAGATGGGGAATAATGTATCAAGATTACTTGAAGCAAAATACATGAATAATACTAAAATCCAGCAGATTTATATGAATCAGAGAAAAGAAACCTATGTTCAAGGGATGTATTATGCAACACTAATTAACAGGCATTTGTGAACAGTTTCATGAAACATGCAATAAAGCAGATGATGCTTTCTCCAATAAAAGCTTAGTGTAGGATATACTAGCAGTTTGAAACGTTCTCATTCCATGAAAGCTGTGGCTCACTGGTAATGTACTATTTTGCCCAGACATTCTGAATTTCAATATGTAGTGTCTCAAATTTTCAGCACATCTAACTTCTAAAACTGCATTTGAAGTGCTACTTCCAAATGAAAATACACCTTTAAGGTTTATCTGTAAGTTCTCACAGCTACAGTCTGTACAAGGAATAGTAGTTTCTGTCACAGCTTAACTTTCTGGCATATAACTCATTATTTTCTATGCAACTACTTTTA
The DNA here is from genome assembly GCA_028565335.1 of Limnodromus scolopaceus. Lineage (NCBI taxonomy): Eukaryota > Metazoa > Chordata > Aves > Charadriiformes > Scolopacidae > Limnodromus > Limnodromus scolopaceus. The sequence continues at coordinate 1,325 of JAOXNO010006158.1, forward strand.
CTTAAGGTGGTCTCATATGTTTCCATAGCTCATTACATAACAACCTAAAGCAGAAAATAGTAACACTCTTGCAGGTACCAATGGCATGCAGCACAATATCCCACAACAAACTTATAAGTACACCACACTCAACATTTATTTGAAGTTATGCACATTTAAAATAACTATTAAGATACTAAAAAAAAAGCCAGTGTTTGGATGCTTCAAAAAATTCTCTAGAAGTGATGGAAGCAAATTTTTAAGTACTGGATGCTTCTAAATTACAGGTATTACAAATCCATCAGTGTAGATGAAAGGGGTTGGGGCAGGGGGAAAGAAAATTTATATTGCTATACTATTTCATGGTGTATTTCAGAACAAGGAGTTATTTGCTCAGAAATTATAATTTCAAAAATCAGTACCTATAATACGCCAGACAACTAGGCAATTTTTCCTTTAAGTTCACCTTCCATACTAAACGAGGGGGCGGGATGTAGAGAATACTGGAGGAAAGATATGCATTGAACAAAATCTCTCTCTGATTTATCTCATACTTAGCTCAAAATTATGTAAAGTATAATGACTAAACTATCATTTTTCTTACAGAGAGTTTTCAAACAGAAAAAAGTAAAAAATTTCTCTATTACTAAAATAGTAAACAAGAAAACTGTTAAATTATTAATAAAGTTTTGCTGAAGTATGGAAGGTGCTCTTCATACCAGAACACGCCCTCTATAAATGCAAAAGAAACAAGCCTCAGAAATTCTCATTCAATAAGGCATTTGGGGACTGCTCCCAATTTGGAAGGCAAAGCCTCTGGCCAGAACAAAAACATGCATGTCCAGAACATAAAAACAAACATGAAATTTATTATAAAGTGACCAGGTAATAGAAGTTATATGTAATTTCAGTTATGTTGTGGTAAAACTGCCATAACAGATATAGATTTTTGTGCATACTACTACAAATAAATCTTAAAAAAAATAAGTGCATTTTTTGTAAATTCAAAGTGTTCATTATTTGTTTTGTATATGCCAATTACATTTGTTTCAAATTCTAGACATACAGTACACATGTGTAAGGACATGCATACATTAAAATCAGTGTAAAGCCACTAAGTCTTTAAGTGTTACTGCATACATTTGTTATACTGTATACATAAATAAAATTGGAAGAATAACTAAAGAGATGACTAATAAATATAAAGCATTATAAAGGTGAGAAAGCAATAACTTTAATAATCTAGATATACGAAAGATGTTTTGCTGCAAAACTGAGACTTGTAAGAGCTTCTGCAAAACAGATGGTTTTGCTTATAAAAGTCAAATACAGAGCGATAAAATAAGTTCTACGCAATTTTATAAATCTTTATTAAAAAAAAAGTATAATTCCCTTCCCCATAAATGGTTCAGTTTTTGGATACCTGTGTTCTCTAACAATGTCTTTGGTGTGTTGGGTCTGTTAATTATTTCTACAAGCTGGTGCAACACCATTGGAATATAAGACTGCATCTCTATACCTGAAACAGCCAAAAAGAAACATTCAGAAGAAAATGACCATAAATATACATAATCTATTTAGATCTGGTACATTGATCTTACTGCCAAGGACAAAAATTAAAAATTAAATATAAATTTTAACATGGAAGTATTGTTAAAATTTAAAAAAAAGCCAATCCAGACAAACCTTTCTAAATGTGCAAAGATTCAAAGAAAAAAAATATATCTTACCCATCTGGATGGAGATTTCTCCAATTGCCCAGGTGGCATTGTTACACACAGAAATGAATTCAGGGTTTAGGTTGGTTCCCAAAATGGGCATGAAATCAGCTAAAAAGAACAACATTTTAAAATCTCATCACACAATAAAACCATCTTGTCCCATTACTGTAAGATCACAGGGGTAGGTGGGTGTGTTTAAAAGAAATAGTATAAGCATACAAGAGCTGTATTTCTGCTATATATCAGATTAACCTGGATTTTACAACCTAAGCAGATCAACGCAAATCTTTTCAAACTAAGATTTAAAAATATTTCTAATGGGCTTTACCTTTATGTAACTCTAGAAACCTTTTTTCTCCCCTTCCTGGGGCTAGGGGAAGAAAAAACACACCTGGATAGCTATGTATTCAGCTGTGCTAAAACCCCAAAGCAAAAAAAAAAACCACCCCAACAACAACAAAAACTACCAAATACAACATCACCTCTCACCTCCCCCAAAAAAACAACAGCCAACAGCAATGAAGCCTAGAAGGCTCTCAAGATTATCTGAGGGAAGAGACAGTGAATATCATGGAAGTGTATAACTGATGCTACTTCCCTACTGAAATTAAAAATAATACAAAAAAACCCAAACCCAAACCTAACCTCTAGTCAAGTCTTCTAATTTCATTATATATAAATTATACGTACAAAGGAAGATACAAATTCAGGAATTCATCAAAGCAAGCAACTCTTCTAAATGAAGTCTAAGTACATCTGTTTTGCTGTATTCCAGCACAACAGGAAGCATGTTACATTATAAAAATCAAGCAGCAAAATGAACTTTTGCGCTGTCTACAAAAAGAAAATGTCTTAAGCACACAGTTCAGACTCTTGCTGATAAAAGAAAATGAAAAATTATTATGACAAGGCAAGTCACAGAAAAAGGAACTTAACAATGGCTAAAAAAGCCTCTTAGTTTGTAAAACATGCTAATTATTTAATATGTAAAAGAAACATACCGATGCAAGGCTTAACATGCTGAAAACACGCCTTTGTCAGATCACCTAACAATGCAAAAGAACTCTGCCGTACTTCAGGCATTTTATCCTAAAGAGAGGAAGAAAAAAAACCTGACAGTTCTAGAAGTGTTTCCAATTCTCTTAAGAAAGAAAATCCTTGGATTAAACAGGTTACTCATCTCACCTGCATGCATTGGTACATTAACGTCAGGATATTGCTGCGAGCCACTAGCTGTTCAATGTTGCCTCCAAGTCCTTCAGCTAAACCACTGAGTAAATCAAGAGCCACAATCATGAAATCTTTATCTGGAGCCTCATATTGGTCTGGCTGAGCATTGTGCAACTGCAACAAGTACACATTTTCAAAAAGAGTATTAGGTTTTCTCAGGGGTATGCATAAAAGTAAAACCAAAACAAACAAACCAAAGATTTGTTTCAGAACTGCAGCTTCATTTAAATATTCAATCATTAATACTACAAATCTCCCTGCAAACCCGTAACTTCACATAATTAATACATTGGTTTAAGGAGATATTCTGAAAATGTTGGAATAGCAACAGAAAAATACCATGGCTTGCGCAAGAGTCTTCTGCACCAGATTTACACAACGCTGGTACACAGGTTCACAGTACGGAAGAAAGCCAGATTGCAAGGCAGTAGCAACTGACGACAGGCACTGGAATAAAATAAAAAAAAAAACCAACCAACTTTTACTTGGGAGAGGCAAATTAAAAGCATTTTAAGTATACCCACAAGTAACTGATTAAGTACAAACAACTTAAAAAGGCAGTACCAATTAGCCAAGCCAAAGCAACTATCAGCTAATTGTTACTGTCTCTTATGTACACTAGTTGAGAAAACTTCTCAGAAGCAGCATCTTCTTAGAGGTGGTCAGGAAAGTTCACATGAAGACAGTTACTATAATTCAGCTAGCACTCACTAAACTTCAGTATCCTGACCATGTACAAACCCTAATGTAACCCAAGAGATTTCTCTAGCAGTGTTTTCCTGCTTCACACTTGGAAAGTACAGAGAATAGACTACACGGTCTGGTTCATACGTTCAGCCTGTCCGATAGTTTTAATGAAGGGATGAAGGGAGAGCAAGGAGAACAAGACAACAACAGGGAGATGGAACAATGATTTTTTAAAAAAAAGAATCCCAAAGAAAACACTCAAGAACGGCAGAAAAAAAATTCGAAAAGATTTGTTCTATACTTAATGACACTTCCTCAGTCACAAGATTTTCTTACTACAGTCATATTTTCTCCATAACGGGAAATACCTAACACTGTCAGCTTTTATAGTCACACCTCCTAGTAGGAGCATCTTTAGTAAAAGGGGCAATTCCTAAAATAAGTTGATAAAACATATTCAAATTTTAACATTTACCTCTAATAAAGGGAAGAGATCTTTATCTTCATCCTTCAACATGTTCCACTTCTGTATTAATGGAGGCATTAGCATCTGAATATATTCCTGTTTAGGATGAAAATGTATCAGCTACTGAAACACTTCATTGCATACTAGTTTATTTCAAAGCTAGAAAATTGATATATTAAGTATTGATATATTCTACTTTTTCAGCAAAAAAAAATTGATATACTGTAATTCAATCATTGTTGCAATATGAACTAGTTGTTTAATATTAGAATTTACAATTTATGTCTTAAGATTTTTTGCTGAGGCACATAAGTACCTTTGTAGAACGAATCTATTCCTCCAGGTTTGGCTTCAGTCTAGCAACTTTTAATAGCTGCCTGGGTTGTTACAAATCTATAGGATTGCCTCAGGGCCTATGGAAAATGTTTTTAACAGCAATGCAATCTGGCTGTGCATCTGCCATCTGCTTTTCTCAACCATCTCCCATTGCCCTGATGCTACAACCCTATCCACCCGAGTTCCTGAAACCTCTTCCTCAAGCAACTACCCATCCTTGAAGAAAGTAATTTTCTATCCCTCCAGAAGGGCACACTTACCAATTCTGTATAAAGATGTTGCATCTTCCCTGCCACTGCTGTCACAGTCACAAGGACATTAAGCAAGGCACCCCTGTAGTACTGTTGCTCCCAGATAGTATTCAAAGAGCCAACAGATGCTGCCAGCTAATGCTATGTCCAAAGATACAATATTCTAAATGACTGAAGAAAGTCCCACCATCACCAGGAGCTCCCATTTAGCTTCCTCCTGGTGCTGTCAAATGTCAAGCTGGTCAGGGTCAGAGAGAGATTGGAAAAGATGTCCTTTGATGGTGTGGAGTCTTGGACAGCAAGTAAAATGCCATGGCAACAACTCAAATGGTTTTATTCTAGTGTGTCTATGTCATGTGAAGCACTATAGAGAAATAAAGCAAATTTCAATAGCTATCATAAGATGCACGTGGTATGTATGCATATGCTGTTAATGAACATATATATGCTACAAAAAACCCACTGTATTTGCCTGTGTGTTATCCATACTTTGTCCAAAGGATTCTGTGTTTTTATATATAAAATGCACATTTATCCCACTCTCTGATAAAGAAATTTCTAATGATGATGTGCTCCAATACATTGGAAAGACACACAGAGCAGCTTACTGAAAGTAGTTACAAAAAAAATTTAAAAATTCAGTCATTAGAAATTAGCGCACACATTCCACCAATTTCTTTAAAGTCCCATTTCATATCTATATTGATATATGTATCTCCTCTGAGCTGAAAAATTCTGAGAATGAGGAAAAAAGTCACAATAACAAGAAGCATATTTCACAAGCCACCACACACAGGATCATTTATTCAAAACGGGGAATATTTGTGTAGTGGGAAAATTACACGCAGTCTATGTATTTTACATGTAAATACTTATTATTGAAGCCTACACAGAAAGGTCAGCATTTCTGTTTTATAACATGGAAAGCACACTACAAAAATCCACCGAACCAGTTTTTCAATATACGACAAATGCTTCTACAGAGCATAAGGTATACTCACTGGTTTATTTAGATGATGTCCTACAGAATCTGCTAGAGTTCCTATAGCATCATAAAGAATGAGCAGGTTTTTATGCTGGTATTTACTAAATGCGAAGACCAAAGTGTCAAGTATATATGCAAGGTAAGGAACAAGCTCTGTACAAGCCTCCTCTTCTAGAGTAGCAAAGGCACTGAATGACAAAAAAACCCCACCCCAAACAGGTCAGTCAGTATCTTGGAAAAAACAAAACAAGACAAGCCCAAAACACCCCATACTACCCATTTATGTTTAAACGCAGAACTATATTTAGTCCTCAAATTCATCCAAGGTATTTTTTCAAAATGGTATTACTGAGACAAACTTGATCTATTTTGATTGAACACAAAGATTCAGTTCTTACATTGTGATGAGCAAAGTTTAAAAATATTCCTGTAAAACCTGTTACATATACCTGTTACAGATCTAATTCTGCTTTATGAAGAAACTTTCCTGGCAGTCTGCTGTGTACACTCCTGCCCCATACAAACTCACACATAAAAGCTTTATTTGCTGAGCTTCCTGCACAAGAGGTGCACCCATTCCATTAATGGTCTGTCCAATAATTTTTTATTAATTATTATTATTATTTTTTTAATATCAGCAGACAAGGGGGAGAATGGAATCTTACCTCCAAGGATCTCATTTAAAGAGAAAGGGAATATCCCTTGAAATAACTGTAACCCAAATGCTTTGGTAATCCTGAGCTAAATATAAATACCACCACAAATGCAATGAAGTTTTCCTTTGTCATCAGTATTGACCTTGTTCATAGGCATATAAAAGCCAGATTTCTGGTCAATGAAACTTCAAATATTGAAAATAAACAGATTTCACATACAGATAATTTCTTTTACTGCAATAGATTGTTTAGTTTGGTGATTCATATACTCTGAAAACAAACTGGACAACACAAATTATGTTTTCATTTTATTACAACTCAAGACTAATTTGTGACTACTTCAGAAGCAGCTGAACCTACTCCAATTTAAAATGAAAAAATCAAATACATTAAGAGCTAGAAATGGAGTCATGCATTCATCAAAAAAGGCATTAAAATAGTTTCCTGTGAAAAAGCAGTGTTACGGATAGTGCTTTTTGTTTAAGCTTTGGCTCACCTGCAGGCAGCTTCTTGTACTCTCTTGTTGCTATCCAAAATTCGCTTTAGCAACTCAGTCATTAATGGCTTCAAGTATGTGTCTGGGGGTTGACTAACTACCCAGTGTGCATAGCGACTAAGAGTCCAGCATGTAATTGAGCGCACAAGAGCCTTTTTGTTAGAGAGGCACTGAATAAGGTGAGGGATCAGCTCAGGAAGATATGGAATCATACCCTGCATACAGCCTAGAAAGAAAAATATAGCTATTACAGTACAAGAATTAGAAAATGTAATAGAACTTTTTGTTATTTCCTAGAAGGGACATATTTTCATCCTCTATCATGTAGTAATGCATTTTAACAATATACAAAGCAAGTCTACCTAATTTATGTTGTCCTAAAAAGAAACCTCATCGTAAACAATAATTAAAATCCCCAATCAAATTTACATTCATTTCAACTACATTTCTACGTCGGTGCTTCCCCAATCTCCAGAAATTCTGATTTATTAAAACAAGTATAGCAAGAACATCCAAATAAAATTAGTTTATAAAGCTTAGAAGTCTTATGCCAGTCTACCCAGAGTGGCCAAGACAACAAGAAGAGAAAGATTAGGCCTCGAAAACAAATCATATCATTAAAAAGGATTCCTTAAGAAATTTAATTTTCTTCTTCTTTTCTCCTAATACCACACAGATACTGACCAGCAACAAAAGCTACACGTTTCAAGTCAGCAAGGGTAGTAATACACTGAGATTTGCCAGTACTAACTTTTACCTTGCCTGATTTGAAATCAAAACCAACAAAAAAAGTTTTCTGCCAACAAAGAAAAAATATGTTCACTAGGCACTATAGGAAAAGATAGAAAATCGAGGCATGGACCCAAACATATTCCTTCAGTTTGCAAAATGGACAGAGATGCTGGAAATAGAGGCATAAAGCCAATCCTGGGAGTAAATACAAAGAAATTGAAGTTATCACATTTAAATCAGAGAACCATCCACAAAAAGCAGCTCAGTGCACTGAAGTCACAGGACCAGTCTTTGCCATTTCTGAAAACACTGAATGAAATGTAAGGCTCAAATTTATTAAATATTCCTGTTGCATCAAATCAAATTGGTACTTCATGAGAGACCAATAAATATATCCTGCAGATTTAAGAAAGAGGAATAAAAGAAATTATCCAAGTTATTTAGCTTCTGAAACATGCACAGATTTGAAAATGAAAAATTAAACAAATAACTGCAGTCACCAACTAGTAGATGTAGAGATTAAACCAAATCAGCTAAGGATGTATACTTGTTTGCACAAGTAAATTTACCTAGAAGGAATCAGAGCTGCTTTAGAACCAATCAAAAATTCAGCAACCTGATATGCACTGTTGCCTTACCTTCAGCAATTGCTCCAAGAACAAGGATACCAGATTCTTTAACTACCCATTCAGGATGGAAGAGCAATTCCTTCAAAAGGGGCAAGATGTGTGGCAGAAGTTCATCACGAAATACATTAGCCAGGACATCTAGAGCAGCAGCAGAACATTTTCCTGAGGGGAATTAACAGCATTAATCTCTGCTTATTATACAAGCAGTTGTAGTTAGATAGTGTAATCCTGATTTTAATGCCAGGGCATTAAGAGGAAAGATACTTCAATTTCATTACAATACACATAGATACACTGTGCTCTGGTAAAAAGACACTGCTCTTAGAAAGCCAATTTTGCAGCACTTTTATGGCCACTAAAATGACTTATACACTGGAGATATTAAAACACTCACTGACAGGAACCACACCATTATGTAACGCATATAATGCTGCAATATAATTTACAGGATGGTGTAACACTATGTAAGAGGGAAGGTCTGTGACATGAATGTAACATACCGGAGAAACTAAGGAAAAATAGCCTAAAAATATTAGCAATTGATTAAAAAAAAAAAAAAAGTGTTCATACATGATCTGTGTCTCAAAGAAAAAAAAAAGGAAAAATCATCAACCTCAAGAGACTGAAAGAAATTTGCTGACCTCTGCTCTGAGCTTTTAATCTTACTCCTGATTCTATGATGCACTGATACAAAGAACACCACCTCGAAATTTGTTTGAAAGTTTTTAATCTCATATTTTTAGCACACAAAAGGTCATAAAAGAACAACTTCAAAACATGACTCAGAAATCCTTACTCTGGTTTTCTGCTTTGGTGCTGTCATGTCTAGACAAATAATGCTAAGATGGATTTATAAAGAATGCTTGTATTACAGAAATTATACTGCACATTTTTACTTATTATGATCTCAGTTCCTTCTTAATCTGTCAGAAATGATCCAACTGGAACAAAAGTATATACAAGACAGGTAATCAGGCAAAATATATGTAGCAAATGTAACATGCAAAAATCCTAAACTGGACCTAAACTGATAGTGGGCCCAAACAGGACACAGGTAAGTTTTCAGATGGGAGGTAGCAACTACTAGAATAGATAATAAATACAAAACTTTTTCTGCTCTACTTTTAGATGATGTCCAACAAGTTTGAATAAAACAAAACATGAGCCCTCAAAATTCAGAGCAGATCTCCACTGCAAAGCAATAATGAATAGCACAGACTCCTCAAGACCAGCACCTGCTGCTTTCAGCTAAGACTGTTTCAGCTTTCTATACTAGAGGAAAGAAAGTTGGGCTCCCATATTTGGTTACCAGGTCTCATTAGTAAGCAATGCTGCTAATTGTCAGGCTATGCTGATGTTTCCTCTCTGTTCAAATTGGAAGTCAAATATAGAACACTGAATAAGAAATAAGGCATACAATTGTGAATTTCAGATAATCCAAATTCTCTCAAGTCCAGATGGCATACATCAAAAGAGATTTCTTAACTGTTCTGTTCTCTCTCTTTCCTAGTCAGCTTTAGTTTCCTCATCATCTTAACCAGAACTCTGGACCACAAGGCACCCTTCTTGTCATTTCAGCTGTGTTTTTCAGAAAGTATGTATTTAATTCTGCAATCTCTATACACAATGACGACTACAAAGAACAACATTATGAATTTAAAGCTATTAAGAAAGAAAAATACTTTACAAAAACAAGCATATTTGTGCTTATTTTCTTCTAGAATAATAACAATAATTTAACAAGCTTAGATATGTCTCAAGGTTGTTTGATCCAGAAGCTTCAAGGTACGTTTATCTGTACTACATCTGAACTACTGGTAATGGCTGTCAGCAGCAGTATGTTCAAATGGAGGAAAAAGAAAATAATAAAAAGATCAAACACAAAACAGATTTAGAGGGAAGACTGAAGTAAAAGATAGCATTATTAAGATTCCTCAAGCTAAGAACAATGTGTAAGAGGGGTTTTTTTTTTGGAGTAAAAGTGAAC
>JAOXNO010006159.1:0-11432 GCA_028565335.1 Limnodromus scolopaceus
ATATGTGTTATCAACATTATTCTCATACTAAATCAAAAATACAGCAGCTAGTAGGAAGAAAATTAACTCTACCCCAGCTGAAACCAGGACACCACTTGAGGGGAGGAGGTAGAAAAAAATTGGGAGTGAAGTTGAGCCTGAGAAGAAGGAACGGGGGAAGGTGTTTTAAGATTTGTTCTTGTTTCTCATTATCCTACTTTGTTATTAATTGGTAATAAATTAAATTAATTTCCCTAAGTCAAGTCTGTTTTGCCTATTACGGTAATTGGTGAGTGATCTCTCCCTGTCCTTATCATGACCCACGAGCCTTTCATTATATTTTTCTCCCCCTGTCCAGCTGAGGAGCAGGAGTGATAGAGCAGCTTGGTGGGCACCTGATGTTCAGCCAGGGTCAACCCACAACAGTGTAGTAGCCTTCAGTTTTTATTAGAGAGCTAGTACAGACTTCTTTTCCCCTTTAGAATCTGAGCCTTCAATGATAATAGCCTACTTCTGAAATTAACTTTTAATGTTTTGATTCTAAACAAAAAGTATAACATCCTTTTCTCTCTCCCCTTACCCCTTTCCACTGGCTCTTCTATTTGCTCATCTGCAATTATTTAATGTGTTGGATGCATGCAAACTTGGGGGTGAGAGGTAAGAGGAGGGAGGATGGCATAAATTCTCCTTTCTTTTCTCTTAAAAGAACTGACCTGCTGCTATCAATCAGAAACAGTTAATGTTTCCCTGGCTAGTATAAACTGTCTGTAGTCATTTATATCCTCTAGTTAGGAAACTGGAAAAGGAGGATTAGTAGGCAGCAGCTTTAAAAATTTGGTAATGCCCAGACAACCTGGGGTCACACAGCTTGAGAGATGCTGGTTCAGATGAAGTCTAATGTTATGTCAGTTGTAATCCTGAAGTTGCAAGTTGGCATTCCTGCTGAAAGGAAGCCTTCTTCCATTTCCATCTGGTTGTTCCTGCCCCTTTGTCTCTTGCAGAAGTAATGCACCAGCATATTTGCAGCCATCTGCTGAACAGTGGCAGGTAGGTGATCCTTCTGGGAGTTCATGTCAAAAATAATCTAGATCAGTTCATGATATTAACCCATGTGTGGATACAGGTCTAAAAAGGAGGAGTGGTGGGAGAGAGTGTGCTACTGTTTCATCTTATAGTGCTGGTTTGTTATTTTGAATTCATGGTGTTTTTATGAGGCCATACTTTTACAGTAATGGGAATGTTTTCTCAACTGAAGGTGGGAAATCTGTGTGGTCTAAACTATTTCATGACTTGTATTAAGCCTGTCTAAAATTTGAAGATATAGCAAAGAGCTTAATGGTGATTAATGGTTTGTTTCCCAAACATGCATGCAGGAAAATAGCTGTGACAGAAAAAGAACTAATTTGAGTGGCTTTATATCTATTTTTTTCTTTTTGTGAAATAGTTGTATAACTTCTCTCATTTGGTGGCTAACAGCAATAAGGATTACCTCTTTTCCATACCTAAATGTTGTTCTTCCAAGATCTCAGCCTAAAAGCTGCCTTACGACTATTTTGTCATGGCTTCCCACCTGATCTGAAATTTTGAATTAAACTCCTTTATTGGTCTAAGATGCAATATCCTTTCTGTGGCATTTGAGGGTAGGAAGCCATCAGTACAATCCTTCAAAAAGATGTAGCAGCAAGTAGGCTGGGGATGCACAAGAAGTTGGGAGGGGACACAGCTGGGACAGCTGGCCCCCAATTGACTGAAGGAATATTCCATACCATATGACGTCACACTCAGCAGTAAAAGCTGCGGGGAGGAAGGGGGGGATGTTTGGAATTATGGCATTTATCTTTCCAAGTAACTGTTTAAGCATGATGAATCATCAAATGGTTTGGGTTGGAAGGGGCCTTTAAAAATGTAGTCCAACCCCCCTGCAATGGACAGGGACATCTTTCACTGGATCAGGTTGCTCAAAGCCCCGTTCAACCTGACCTTGAACACTTCTGAAGTCCTTCTTTCCTGGAAGCCCTGCTTTACTGTAAATGGCTAAATGTCTGCCTGCCAATAGGAAGTAGTGAATGAATTCCTTACTTTGCTTTGCTTGCGCATGCAGCTTTGCTTTATCTATTAAACTGTCTTTGTCTCAACCCATGAGTTTTCTCACTTTTGCCCTTCCGATTTTCTTCCCCATCCCACTGAAGGGGGAGTGAGCGAGCAGCTGTGTGGTGTTTAGCTACCTACTGGGGTGAACCTACAACATCACAGCAAGCTTGCAAAGGCTTGCAATCTTTCTCATCCCTGAAATAGAGAAGGATGGTTTTGTTCATTTATGAAAAAAAAATAAGGATTGGCAAAAAGCATTATGGAAGAATGGGAAATGGAATTGACTAGAACATCAGGGGTGAAGTTGAGTGGTTTTGATTGATTATGAAAGATCATAATATCACTTTTTTTTTTGTAATAATTGATTGGATTCACTTGCTCAGGAGGCTTTTTCCTGTTCTGATTTTTAGATTGCTAATAGGTTGCAATTTGTTCTGGAGAGGTCCACAGTGTTGTGGGGGACAAAAATTAGACTTTTTTTTAAAAAAAACCCCCAGTGTAACTGTTCTCACAAATTTTAAAATAGATCTGGTCTTTAAAATTGAACAAGGTTTTTTTATGATCATCATACACAACAAACTTTTAAAAGTTTGAAAGGTGGCTTATTTTCCTTTGAAAATTAAACTGTTCATCTAGACAGAAACAGCTCTTCTCCAAATTGCATGGTAAGCTATTTTGGTAACTTTGTGTAAGTTGGAGTAGATCTGCCTTAGTGCCTGAAGTTATGTTTGGTGAAGTACTTGGAGCTTGCCACAGGAAGTCTAGTTTGTAACAAGTCTTATAATCAGTTGTGACATCAATTTACATATCAAATGATTGTTCTGTGGTCGATATTATCTTAGAAGAACTAGAGTTCTTCAAAATGCACGTTTATTGAGAACCACAGCATTAGTTACTTAAACTAGAACAGAAACTTCTGTATACCCAGGAAATTGCAATGGACGCCGTGCAGTTCAAGCAGCAGCGCGGGACACAAAGGGACAAGTAGAGGTTTGTCTGAACAGGAGGAGTTCCCCAAGCAACTGACCCCGGACCTGTTGATTGGAAGAGACAGCAAGGGGTGGAGCCTGGCAGTGGGGGAGATTTAAGCAGGCAAAAAGAATCAGCCCAGCTGATTGCAGTTGATGAGCATATATATTGCAGGCAGGTATGCATGTGTGGTGGCATGGTGACCACCTGGCAAAAAGCAAACAGAGCTTCTGTTCAAGCATGTGATCGCTCTGGTTTCTGGCTGTGGGATGTGTGGGTATTACTAGAGGTGGAAAGTGAATGTAAGTAAGCCTGTGGGAGGTGTGACTGAACTGATGAACTGCTCTGCTTGGTGGCTGAACTGCAGGAGGACGTGAGCAGACTGAGGAGTATTTGAGAGTCCTAGAGGGAAATTGATCAGTGGAGCCGTGCTCTGCTATTTATGATGCATAGAAACTAACTTAGCATGGCCGTTATGGAGGATCAACTTTGTGCCAGGAGGAAGGCAGCATCATAAGGGATAAGGAGTGGTAGAAGATACTCCTCCTTACCCTCTAAGATACCCTTACAGAACAGGTACCGTACCCTGGGTATGGTAGATGAAGCACATAATGAGATGGAGGAGGAACCTATGCAAGCAATCTTGCCAAGATCAGAGAGACCAACTCCTTGCAATAAAACCTGCGTTAAGACCAACACTGAGAAAAAATAATGGCTAGTTATGGTCATTGATGACTCCCTCCTGTGCAGAATGGAAGGACCCATTTGCGGACTGGACCCTCTTTTCAGGGAAGTTTGCTGCCTCCCTGGAGCCTGAATTAGGGATGTCACAAGACTGAAGAGCCTAGTTCAGCCTTCAGACTGCTATCCATTTCTGCTCTTTCACGTGGGTACAAACACTGTTGCGACAAAAAGTCTGAGGTCAGTCTAATGAGACTTCAGAGCCCTAGAAATAATGCTATAAAGTTCAGGAGCACAGGTAGAATTTTCCTCAATCCTCTCAGTAATGGGGGGAGGCTTTGGAAGAAATGGGCGAGCCCAGGATATCAACACCTGGCTCCAGGACTGGTGCCTGTGCTGAAACTTTGGGGTTTTAAACCATGGAAGAGCTTTTGAGAGACAAGGTATGTTGGGGCCTAATGGGATTCACCTGTCCTGATGGAGAAAATGCATCTTCAGGCTTAAGTTCGCAGGGCTGATCGAGAGGGCTTTAAACTAGAATCGATGGGGGAAGGGGATACCAACAGGATTGCAGTAGGTAAGCCAAGGGTTGGTATAGCATCGCCTGAGGGTGGCAATGCCAGTGGGAACATTTACACTGCTTCTGGGAGCACTGAGGGCTCAGGGGCATATCTGAAATGCTTGTACATCAACACATGCAGTATGAGAGATAAACAGGATAAGGATAAACAGCCAGGATGTAAGCACTGATGTATCTGTCAATAAGAAGGGCTTTTTGTAAGTATGTTAATAGCAAGAGCAGGTCTAAAGAAAACAGTGGACCCATACTTCCGAAGATGGTCACCTGACTAATAGGGATGAAGAAAAAGTGGAGGCATTCAATGCTTTTTTTGACTCAGTCTTTAATAATATGGATAGACCTTGGGCTACCAAGTACCCTGAGTCGGAGGACCTGTGCAGGAACAGTGACTTTCCATTCGTGGATGCTGAAATTCTAAGGGACCAGCTGTATCAGCTGAATGTTCGCAAGTCCATGGTGCCTGATGGGATTCATCCCAGAGTACTGAAGGAACTAGCAGATGTTATGGCAGGACCCCTCTCGATCATCTACCAAAGGTCTTGGGAGTCTGGGGAGGTCCCTGCTGACTGGCACTTCAGGGCATGCTCTAATGCCTGAGACTGTTGTTTTTTGTCTGTCTGTGGGTGTGGGTGTGTGTATTGGTTTGGGTTGTGGGTTTGTTTGGGTTTTTTGATTGTTTGGTTTTGGTTTTTGGTTTGGTTTTGGGTTTTTTTTGTGGTTGGACTCGATCTCAAAGGTCCCTTCCAACCATGAATATTCTGTGATTGGAAGCTAGCCAATGTTACTACTACTAGCCTACAAGAAGGGCATGAGGGAAGACCCAGGAAACTACAGACCTGTTAGTCTAACTTCAGTACTTGGAAAAATTATGGAGAAGGTCATACTGGGTACTACTGAAAGGCATTTAAAGAATAATGTAATCCTCACACAGTCAACACGGGTTCACAAAGGGAAAATCCGGTTTAACTAATTTGATATCCTTCTCTTATAAGGTCACCTGCCTAATGGATGAAGGGAAGGTGGTGGATGTATTTTTTCTGTTTTTTAGTAAAGCTTTTGATACTGTCCCTCATATCATCCTTCTGGACAAGTTGTCCAACTGTGAGATGAGTGGGTTCACGGTGCACTGGGTGAAGAACTGGGTGAAGGGCAGGGCTCAAAGGGTTGTAGTGAATGGGTCTACATCTGGCTGGTGACCGGTTACCAGTGGTGTTCCTCAGGGCTCAATTCTTGGGCCAGTTCTGTTCAGTATTTTTATCAGCTATCTGGAGGCAGGAGTTGAATGAACCATTAGCAAGTTTGCTGATGATACCAAACTGGGAGGTGCTGTTGACTCCTGAGGGACAAGAGGCAATGATTAATGGGATGAAATTTAACGAGACCAAATGCTGGATTCTGCACCTAGGATGGAGTAATGTTGGGCACAAGTATAGATTGGGAGAAGAGTGGTTGTAGAGCAGCCCTGCAGAAAGGGATCTGGGGGTGCTGGTCAACAGTAGGCTCAACATGAGTCAGCAGTGTGTCCTGGCATCCAAGAGAGCAAACCACATTCTGGGATGCATCAAACACAGTATAATCAGCCAGTCAAAAGGGGTGATTATCCTGCTGTATTCAGCATTGGTGTGGCCTCACCTTGAGTCCTGTGTGCAGTTCTAGGCCCCACAATTTAAGAAGGATATTAAGGTCCTTGAATGCATCCAGAGGAGGGCGGCAAAGCTGGTGAAAGGGCTGAAAGGCATGTCCTATGAGGAGCATCTAAGGACTCCGAGCTTGTGTAGTTTTTAGAAAAGGAGGCTGAGGGGCGACCTTATTGTTCTCTACAGCTTCCTGAGGAGGGGAAGTGGAGAGGGAAGTGCTGATCTCTTCTCCCTGGTATCCAGTGATAGGATGCATAGGAATGGTTCAAAGCTTCGCCATGGGAGGTTCAGACTAGACATTAAGAAGCATTTCTATACCGAAAGGTTGGTCAAACAGTGGAACAGGCTTTCTGGAGAGGTGGTCGATGCCCCAAGCCTTGGGGACTTGATGATTGCTGTAGGTTCCTTCCAACTGAAATAGTCTCTTGTATGGTTTGGTGATGGTCAAAATCAATTAGTGGAGGAAAGAAAGCATGAAGGGTTTGCAGAGCAGAGATGGTATATCCTCTTTATATATAGATGAGCTATCTATAGTCTGAAGAAAATAAAATTAAGTAGTTAGCAGATGAGGCATTCTGACCAGTAAGACTAATATTTTTATTTTATGAATTGTGGGCCTTTGGTAGGGGGTGTATATATGTAACTTTTCTTGGAATGCTCAGTTATCAGCCTATATGACTTACTCAGCTGTTGTTCACAGTGCAAAAGCTATATTTGGCATAGGTGCTGAGAAAGAGCGGTCTGTGGTGGAAAAATGTCATTAGTTTTCATGATATATCATATAGAAATTAAAGATTTAGCAGTTTTGTGACTACTTTAAAAGACTTTACCTGGCAGCATATAAAAAAATTGTATACTTAATTTTACTTTAACCTGTTACTCAGTAGAAACTCAGATGTCACCTCTAGTTTTACCGACATATTTAGAGAAATTATGAGAGACAAATGGATGTTATTTGTAAATGATCTTATTAAATTTATGTATTATCACTTTTTAATGTGTATACTTGGTATCTTTTGTGGTGCACATCTATCTCTATTGTACAAAAACTTTTTTGTCAACTCAAAATCTTTATCTAGAAGCCACAGAAGAAGTTTCGTTGGACAGTCCAGAGAGGGATCCAGTACTTTCATCAGAACCTATTCCTGCAGTCACTCCTGTAACACCTACTATATTAGTAGCTCCTAGAATGGAATCGAAAAGTTTAACAGCCCCTGTGATTTTTGATATATCCAGAGAAGAGGTACTGAGAAAATTAAGTTATATTTTGACAACTATGGAAATGTCTTGGGGGTGGGGGGTGTGTTATCTATTTGTTGGTTTTACTTTTTTTTTTTTTGGATCCAGTTCCTAAATTACTCACAGGATCATTCTTTGGTAAAGGGAAGTATGCAAGAGAACAGCTATTCTGTTTATTTTGTGTTTAATATGTATTTGACTCAATATCATGAGTATTCATTGCTTAGGTGATGAGAGATCTGTAGTGTGAATAACATGCTCCATTCCTACAGGATAGGTATTGTAAAAGGGTGCGAAGGGAGCAAGTGTTGAGCTAGATAGAGGAGAAATGTTAAAGATGTGTATTAATTCATACTAGCATGTTACAGGTTTTAACTTGGATTTCTGAAGCTGTTGTTAACAAGGAAGTGGAGGAAACAGCTGTTAGCATTAGTCTGCATACTAACAAACATCTGAGGCTGGTCATAGTTTTACCACTTAATTTGCTATTTACATTTGGCATTCCATTCAAAGTCTGCATTGGCAAATACTGTTCGTTCTAGAATATGTTCCTAGAAAATGTCACTGATGAATGAGATTTGGCAAACAAGACTTGCCTGGGACTCGATGACGGCTGCTTCCCCAGATGCCCTAAGCTGACATCTCATTCTGATTTTCTTCCTCTTCAACCTTGGCACACTGTCTGTTCTGCCATGGTGTTTCTTAACTACTTCTGTTCTGTCAAACTTGCATATATTGCATGAAAGATAGGAAGTTCTGTGATCGCACAGCTCAGGCAAGTATCTGAAAATTCTACAGATGTTGCTTTCCCCATCCCCAACTCTTCAACTACAGATATCATTAATAATGAAGAATATATCTGTCTTTTGATTAGAAGCTTACAGAAACATTGCAAGTTTTTTAGTCATTGGGATGTACTGACTCTTCCTTCCCCTATATCCTTATCTCCGTACCCATGCGTAGTGTGAATGCACATTAACTTGTTAAATACAGCATACATTTTTTTCTAGATTGAAGAGGAAGAAAATGGAGATTCGCTTGATATAGAAATCAATGTATCAGACCCAGAGAAAGTTGGTAAGTTACTTGAGCCTAGCAAGTCATATGTTAGGCTGTCTTACCTTAGAGGCTATTCTGAGATTTTAGCATAATTCCTTATTCAGTTATCTTTTGATGGGTTTTAGTATGTAAATTAAAAAATATTTAATGTGTATTTTGGAAAAAAAAAAGTGTCTGGAGGGATTAAAGTAACTTGCCTTAGGATAAGTATTTTAATTTTCTTACAGGGGAAGGCATGAATGCTTATATGGCATACAGAGTAACAACAAAGGTAACTAGTGCAACAAATATATTTGCAAATAACTTTATATTGCAGCTGAGTAGATGCATCGGTAAGTCATAACTAAAATGACTTTTTTTTTTTTTTTTAAGACATCCCTTTCCATGTTTCACAAAAATGAATTCTCTGTTAAAAGAAGATTCAGTGATTTCCTTGGCTTGCACAGCAAATTAGCAATGAAGTACATGCATATTGGTTACATTGTGCCTCCTGCTCCAGAAAAAAGTATTGTAGGTAAGTCTACTTTTCTGTAAGGTTGAATGTATGCATGTGATTTCAGTACTATAATATAAATGAAATATTTTAATACCAATTCTGCTTGTAAAATAAATATACATGGAACTTGGTAAAATGGTGGGACTTACTATTACATAAGCAAGTTCTTGGTGTGACTGAAGCTCTTAGTGTAGAGACTTTATTTGACTACGGATAAGTTTGGAAAACTTGCAGACTCTGTAAAACTTTTCTCCAAAGAGCGCGAAGCTCCCACTTTAAACCTGAACTGCCTACCCTTCAGTGCTTGGGTGATATTTGGTCCCATCTAAAAGTGTATAGTCCACATGCTTATAATTTTGGAGAGAAGGAAAAATATAATTTTCTAGGCTGATTTAAAATGAGGCATCTTAAAGCAGAGAGTTGTCAAAACAGCTGAAAGTAGATGACATGCATTTACACTACATACATGTTTATTTTATTTTACTTTGTAAGTCTGAAGTCTTAATATGAAATGTCCTACTGTTGTGGTTTAACCCTGGTAGGTGGCTAAGCACCACACAGCTGCTTCTTTGCTCCCCCTGCCGAGAGAATTGGAAGGGTAAGAGTGAGAAAACTTTTGGGTTGAGATGATAAAGGCATTTTAACAAGAAAAAAAGGGAAAAAAGACCCCACAAAACCCAACACATAAATAAAAACAAAACCAAGATAAACAAGTGGTGCAAAAAACCCCAAATTGCTCACTACCAGCTGACCAATGCCCAGCTGGTCCCTGAGCAATGGCAGCCCTGGCAACACATGCCCCACCCCTGCTCCAGTTTTTGCTGAGAGTGATGTCATATGGTATGGAATATCCCTTTGGTCAGTTGGGGTCAGCTGTTCCGGCCGTGTCCCCTCCCAACTTCTTGTGTACTCTCAACCTGCTCGCTGGTGGGGCAGTGTGAGACTGCTATGAAGAAAATTAACTCCATTCCAGCCAGACCCAGTACAATCTCCATCCCTTATTCCATACTGTTTACATCATGCATAGGTCCCACACTATCCCATTCCATCACTAAATACCACCGCCCTTCCCATCCTTTGATATATGTGCCAATATCATTCCCTTCTGCAGGTCATCCCTGCAAAACGTCCATAAAATGCTGTCCTGGTTCTGGTGGGGATAGGGTTAATTTTCCCAAGGATCAGTCATGCTTGGGAGTGGGCTGGGGCTTTCTGGGTGTGGTAGGTGAGCAGTGGTACAGTAATTGTGTTTAGTTCCTTCCTATATCAGAATTACTGTTGTTTTCCTCTTTCCTTTGCTGTTCTGTTAAACTGCCTTTATCTCAACCCACTAGTTCTGACTTGTGATTCTCCCGCACAGGTGTGGGGACTTAAGTGAGCAACTGTGTGGTTCTTTGTTGCTGGCTGAGGCTAAACCATGGACAGTCCTTTTTGGTGCCCAATGTGGGGTACAAAAGATTGAGATAATGACAGATCCAACCAGAGCGTGTAAAAACAAATTTGTTATATGCATTTATTCTATTAGTTAAATAGTCTCTGGTCACAATGTTGCTTCGTTTGTTCTCATGGCTGTGTTATGTAAAATCTTATATGTTCTAT
The DNA here is from genome assembly GCA_028565335.1 of Limnodromus scolopaceus. Taxonomy (NCBI): domain Eukaryota; kingdom Metazoa; phylum Chordata; class Aves; order Charadriiformes; family Scolopacidae; genus Limnodromus; species Limnodromus scolopaceus. The sequence goes on from JAOXNO010006159.1 coordinate 10,331, forward strand.
GTAGTCCCCGCAATGCTGTTTATCAGCTCTGGGAGAGGGATCAGCATTATCATTTTGCTGTCCTGTGTAATATCAACTTATGATAACATCACTGTTCAGACGGTTATGCTGGAGTGTTTATGTGGCATTGCTGTCCTACTCGGGGAAACAGGGGGAAATACTTTCCCCAGCTTTCACTTCCCTTTTCTCCTTCAGGCCAGGTATGACAGCTTTTGAGAATTTTGAATATCCTTGGGATGTTCAAACCAGCATGTTCCTATTGCTATGTCTCCTCAATGTGTTTCAGGTGTTGTTTAGGGTTAAGCAACTATTTAAGACTACCACACCAATATCTGCCCCGAGGCTGGATAATCATGGGTGGCATGGCATGTGGGAGAATATGGGCAGGTATCTAGAGAACTTCTCACTTCCAGTGGTTTGGGACTTCACCCCCGAACAATTACAGGATCCTGATAAAGTGATAGAATATTTGAAAGGAAAATTCAGTGGCTATTCCAGAGAGGCACAACTCACTGCACTGTGCTGGGCCCTGGCCAGTATCTACCAAACTCTGCTCCATATTATGCAGCACCTTCAGGGGAAACAGATGGAAACCAGACCAACAGGCACTGCAGTTACTGCAACCCTGGTGGCAGGCACTGCAGCTGAACCAGAAATCCAACCTGTGCCGGTATCAGTTGCCACTATCCAGAAGAAGAAATACACCAAGAAATCAGTTTGCTTAGTGAGGGATGACAATGAACCAGGGTCATCATGAGAACAGGAGGAAGAGGCAGAACCAGAGAAAATCACCCGATCCTTATCCCTGAGTGAGCTGTGGGATATGCGAAAATATTTCAGCCGACTTTCAGGTGAGGACACTGTCACCTGGCTGCTCCGATGCTGAGATAACAGGGCCAGTAGCTTGGAATTGGAGGGTAGGGAAGCCAGGCAGCTGGGATCCCTATCTAGGGAAGGGGGCATTGACAAGGCAATTGAGACAAAGACACAAGCCCTCAGCCTATGGAGGTGACTACTGTCAGGCGTGAGGGAAAGGTACCCCTTCAGTGAAGATGTTGTATGTCATCTGAGCAAGTGGACCACCATGGAAAGAGGTATCCAG
>JAOXNO010006160.1:0-11406 GCA_028565335.1 Limnodromus scolopaceus
ATGGGGAAAGGAAGAGGGTTACATGCGGCCAGGGAATTAGGATAAAATGGAGGCTGCGTCCTCTGGAAAACTGAGAGACCCCACAGGGGAATGATCCAGTGGACTCTCCCTTTATTCAAATAAAGTCTTTGCAGGACTCCTCTGTCTCCTTTGTGAACATGGACCTCTGGCTACGGGATTTTCTGCACAGTTGAAACTCAAAGGGAGAGGTGCAAGGGGAGGGAGGGAGGAGGGGATGGGCCCTGTGGTCCTCAGTGTGGGTCTGAGTGGGGAGATGTGCCTCCAGGTTGAGTCCACCTGCTGCCTGCCCTCCCAGAGCTTCCCCCAGTCTGCATCTTTCTGCAGGACCACTAGGGAAAATAGATGGGTGGGAGTATGGAAAAAATACAAAGCTTTGCTCAACCATGAAAGATAGCCTCACATCTTTGGGGCAGAGCATCACCTGGAAACAGCATCCAGGATCTCCCTGCTGAACCACAGAAAGTTCAGAGGGGAAAAAAAACGCCTTTGCAGCACAGTGTAAATGGTTAAGTTAAATGGACTGGTCCAGACCAGGAAGCTGAGCAGCTAACAGGGGAAAAACACTGGGTGTGAAAGGGCTCTTCTTAGCAGGAAGGCAAGAGTGCACAGAGGCTGGACATGGGGGACTCATCCTGATAGAAGTGCACAGGGCAGGCTTGTTTGCAGTGCAGGGCCACTGCTCGCTGGCACAGTCACCTGCAGAAGAGGTGGTTTTGCACTGTTGTCCCTTTTGCAGCCAGACAAACCATTGCCTGGAAGGTGCTTTGGCCAAACAACAGAATGGCTCAGCTGATGTGCCATGGAAAAGCAAGGAGGACCCAAGGAGGAGCCCAGGACAGCTGTGCAGCATCCTTCTGTAAGGAAAATTAAAATATTGTTTTTGCAAAGGAACAGCCTGGCCAGTTTTTGCAGAAGAACAACTTGGTTGGTCTGCAATGAGGTAGTCAGGGAATGATTAACAACACAAATGCTTACCAGGGACATGCAAGAATGCTCATCCCTTAGACAAAGGAGAAACCAGTCTATGCCAGAACAGCGGTTTAACGGGAGGATGAATGTTTAACTGAGACCAGCAAACTTGAGCAATATTACCAAAGAAGGGAATAAATAAATAAGTGAAGTAATTGATATAGACAGAGTGATGGAGAGAAGTAAACGGGGGGGGCAAATGGGAATAGTCTTAGGCATCTCAGATGGGCTGTAACCTCTGGAGTATCCAGCCAATGGGGAAACAGGGGAGGGAAATTTCAGCTGGGAAAAGGGAATAAAAACAAAACACGCCCAAACCCAGTGTGCTTGCTTGCCGGGTCACCCGTTCTTGCAAGAATGTTTAAATAAAATGTGCTTTGTATTGATCATTGCCTGAACCGTTGTTATTGGACAAGGAGTGTTTCTCACATTTCCCCTCCAGCCCATCCCAGGAAGGGATGCTGCAGCTCCCAGTAGGTCCTACACCCCAGGAGGGCAACCAGAAAATGAATACCCCATGCAAGGGGAACCCTTTTCCCTGTAGGAGAAGGTCTTGGAGCCACAAACCAAAGTGCTGGGCCAGGGGGAGAGCACGAGGCCAGCAGCACCTGGGCAGGAAAGAGATGCTATCTCGCCACCCTCCTTTTTCTGAGCTGAGAGGTGCGGCAAATAAAGGAAAGCAGGTAACGAAAGCTGTCCCTGCCAGCTTCTCACTGGGGCAATGGCCTGGCTCAACAAGGGGTCAACATGAATTATGTTTCCTAGCACCATGAAGCTATTCACAGGGTAGCATGGGACAACAGGGCTTGGCGCACATCATGGAGGGGCCCGAAGCGGAGGGCAGGACTAGATCGTGACTTTGGGCATCTCCAGGAAATCCAGCCTTTTTTGGTGACAGTGATGAGACACATCCTGCCACTCTTTGTGTTGGAGAAAACACAGCAAGACAGGTGGAAACTTCCCAAACACTTTGGAAATTGGTTGCCTACTGTATTAATATTTGCTTGTTTATACAGCTGTCCCTCAGGCAGACGTTTAGTGACTGGTAATAGAAAATTCAATTAGTACATGGGGTAAGCAGCTAACCACAGACCTGGAGAAGACTCTGGTAAGTACCAGTGTGTGCATGCATGGTCACATGCTTGTATGCATGCTCAGATGGCATCATGAACATGAACCATGAAGCAGACTCCATGAAGAGATCAAAGACCTTGTGGCTTCATCAAGTGCCAGGCAGGTAACGTGCCGGTTGTGGAAAGGGACATGCCAGTGACATATTTCTATCACTATGCATTTGAAGAGGATGGTCAGTTTGGACTGAGCTTGAGACTTGGAGGTTTTCTGTGCATCCCAAGGAAGTGATGGAGATGTGGGAATGCAGCCCAACCCATGTCCATTATCATTCCCAGTCCCCCACAGCCATGGAGGACATCCTTACACTGGACATACCTGCCCAAGACCCTGCAGAGCCTCCTTGTGTGAACTGGGCAGAGAGACCCCTACCACATCTCCCAGTTCTTTTGCCTGCCCACAAGGACCAAGCACACCCATCCATTTTGTCAAACTGCTTTAATATTTGGATATGAAGACAGGACAGAGCCAGTCAGGCTGTACACAGACAAGACACCCCTGAGCCATGGTGTAAAGCTGCAGGGCTTCTCTTCTCAATAGGTGTGTGGATTTAGCCAGGATGCAGTTCAGCTGATGACATCCTGAGTGTGCCAGTGGGGTGCAGGTGTGGGGTAGGGAAGAGGAACAGGGGCTCCCCAGGGCAGCTCAGAGGTTGTTCAGCTCCAACAAGGTCTGGTCCAGGACCTGGTGGATGCCCACATTCTCCTCTTTGGCACTGGCCAGACTCTCTGTGAACACAAGGGACGTGCAGCCAGCCACACACAGACACAGCCCAAGCATACCCAGGTGCAGCCAGACCCATGCACACCACACCAAGCACAGACGTGCACACACACAGACAGACATTTCAGTATGGCACCAGCCTCACAGGGCATCCCTGTGGAGCAGAGTCCATGCAGTCCCACTGCCAGCAGGTATGAGTCTAGCCACTTCAGAATCTGCTGGGGTGGCCAGGCGGTCCCTGTTCTTCAGCATTTCCATCCTCCTATGGCACCCTGTTGCCCATGGCCAGGCCCTCCGCAGCATGGATACCGCTGATAGGTAACCCTCCCTGACCAGCCACCAGCACAACCCTGTCTCCCTGCTCTGCCCACAGCATGTCCTGCCCCAGGACATCACCACCATGGCTGTGGGCTCGCACACAAACCCTTAGCCAGCAAAAGAGGCCAGTGCCAGTGAAGAGAGTGAGACAGCAACCTAGGAAGGGAGGCAGAGAGGACAGCAGAAAAAGAAAGAGCAGAGCTAACGACTGCAGGGATGAGCTCTGCTGGGCAGCCTGTTGCCAAGGCAGCCTCCTCTGACACTTACTTCCAAACAGCATCCTCCTTTCCTCTAGAGATGGGGATGAGACAAGAGCTCTGCCCACCCAGCCCCATCTCCCAGTGCTCCCAGTTGGGTTCTTCCTCATCCCCTGCTCCAGGTTTGGGTCAACAGGTGCTGCCAGGTCCCCAGCTCCTGTCTCAGCCCTCCCAGCACCCCACAGGGACCCCGCTCTGAGGGGATCCTCCCTGCATAGTGAGGGGGAAGAGGCTGGCTGCCGACTCCTGGGACAAGAGGAGGAAGGCAGCGATACAAGCCATTGTATCTCTCTCTGGCCATACTGATGCCGGGGACAGCTATCACTGTGTGGGCGTCCCAGGACATCGCAAAAACCCTCATTCCCCTCCCAAGAAAAATGATCAGCTCCAGAGAGCTCCTCGTCCCCCCCCAAGCATGGTGGTTACCCCTGGGAGAATAAGCCAAGACTCCATGCACTGCCCAACCCCAGTGGGGAATGGGGAGGGGCTCCCAGCCCCGAGGCAGCCTGGCTGAAATGAGACAGGGAGTAGGGCTGGTGGCAGCCCAGGTGTGGGATGCTGGGCTGGGGCCAGGAGTTCTCTGCAGCTCAGTTGTTAAGTTCGGTAAGGATGACCCACAGCTTGTTAGTGAGAATGTGGTTTTTCTTGGCCTCTTTCTGGGAGTGCTCTAGAGAAAACGGAGACATCAGTGCAGCAGAGGGAAGAGAGAGAGAAAGGTGAGTTAGTGAAAAGAGACTGTGTTCCCCAAAGCCCTCGCCCAGCCAGCAGTGGGGAACAAGCTGGGCTGGCAGGAAGAGGCAGCCGGTCCTGGGGCAGGAACAGGGATGCAGGTCCATCAGTTTGGGGACAGAGTTGTGAGACAGGGTAGGAAGCTGAGGAAGGAGGAAGATGAGGATCAGGGACCCATTTAGGGCCAGGGATCACTGCTGAAGAGTAGGGTCAGCCCCTTCGACGTGGGAGGATGATGCAGGAGAGATGTCAGGGCTGAGACTGGTGCTTGCGGGTAATGTCTGTGAGTGGGAACAGGGAATGGACAGGACCAGGTCTAACCCTGCTATTTCAGGCCAAAAGAGTCATGGAGAAGGTAGCACGAGATGGGGAAAGCTGTGTCTGAAATTCGGGGGGTGGTGGGGTTCATGCCCTGTGCGGAGGCACAAAGGGCCCCATCCCACTCAGCCTGGCAGTGCGGGAGTTGCTCAGGACTCAACTGTGGCCGTCCCAGGGGTCCCATGGCTGTGAGCTGCCTGCAACTACCTCCTACCACCCAGCTGCCAGCACTCACGTGAGACAGGCAGAAGATGAGGGACAGAGCAGCATGAAGAAAACAAAGGAGAAATGGAGGAGAGAGAATGCTTTATTGAGACCAACTTAGTAACTCAGAGGGACAGAACAGAAAAGTCATGAAATGCAAACTGAAGAGCAATGTGCAAAGGACAGAAGGGAAGCAGGGGTGAGGGAGGAGCAGGGGTCTGGGGTCTGCCTGCCTGGGGATAGGCTGCCTGCACAGCTGGACACACACCCCCCCCCCCCAGCCCCCAGGCCTAAGCCTTCCTCTCTGTTTTGGTGGCAGTGCTGCTTCCCCTGTGCAGGTCCCCCCTGCCCTAGGCTCAGCAAGCAGAACCAGGGGGGACAGCTGTTCCCCCAGCGTGAGAGCTGTGGGGTCCCTGGTGCTTATGCTGCCAGGGAGCTGAGGAGGAAGCTATTGAAGCAAAGAGCTCCTGTGCACAGCTCTGTTCCTTGCCAGGCAATGGTAGAGCACCGACCTGCAATTGCATGGGCACCGTCCACCCAGCGTGTGGGAGTCCTGGGAGCTGCTCCCATTCCCTGCCAAACACCCCTAAGCACCTATACCTCATCTCCCCACAAAGAGGGGTACTGCGGGAACACCCTGAGCCGGCTCCTGTCCCAAAGAGTGGGAAGGACAGAAGGGACAAAGCAGGCAGGGAGAGCAGTGGGATGGCCAGGCAGGCAAGCAGCTGAGCTAGGGAGCGGTGCGGCCGGCGGGGGGGGGGGTGCGGTGCTGGTGCCCAGTGGGGGGCTCAGAGAGAGGTGATGTCATTAAGCGCATTGTCCAGCTCCTCGCTGATAGCTTTGTACTTCATCTTCTGTGCATACACTTCATCTGCATGTGGGGGGCGGGCAGGGGGCAGGCAGTGGAGTAAAGTTGGAGGGCAGGCAGGGGAGAGAGAAAGAGAGTGGCTGTGAGCAGGGGGGCTGAGGGCAGCAGGAGCATGTGGGCACAGGTGGTGTGGATGCAGCCCTATTCCCCACCTGAGGGCAGAGCCACAGACCCCAGCAGCTCTGCACCCCACACCAGACACAATGACATCCAGTCTCCCCCATCCCAGGACCCCTGCCCACCTCTTCACCCCAGCCAAGCCCTGTCCAGCCCCACTGGGAGCACATCCTGGCCAGTGCTCCCTGGGAAAGAGGGAAACAGGGCCAGTGAGGACATTTTACCTTCTAGATCATCGATGGTTTTCTCCAGCTTTGCCACAGACCGCTCTGCAAACTCCGCCCGGGTCTCAGCCTGTGAGAATGCAAGGGGTGGAGGGTGAGCTGCGAGGCACAACAAGGACAGTGCAAGTTGCACTGCACCCCAAATCTGCCATGTCTGTATCTCCTGTATCCCTCCCATGACCCCTCCCCTAGGAGAGGCAAGGGACAAAGGCCCCATGGACCCCCACACCCTAAACCAGCAGCAGGGATGAGAGCTTGCCCTCAAAGGAGGCAGCTGGACAAAGTATCTCCATGTTGGGCTTCCTGTTTATCCCAACCTGTCCTGACCACCAAAAGCAGAGACATCATGGGAGCCCATACGCTTCACAGGTTGCGCGTACAACCAACACTAGATGGATGACCCCAAATTAGACACGGCTTGAAGTTGGTGTGTGCAGGGCATGAGCTCCTGCCAACATATGTCCTGGGAGCAGGACACCACGTGAGGCAGAGGCTAGCAGAGCAGGAGCAGAATGCAGCATGGGGCTGTAGGATGCACCCCAGAGGGGCTGTGCTCCCTGGGTATGCAAACACCAGCCCTCCAGATGGGACAGGGACCCTCTCTGGGGTAGCAGGACCCCACAGGGACATCCCAGATCCAGCCACCCGCCATGCTGCAGGGTTGCAATTTAGGGAAGGGTGAGAGGACACGGGTATAATAAGGTCAAAACCCACATGGGATGGCAGACTCATACCTGCACTGATGCAGCACCAGCCCCTCTCTTGGGGGTCCTGGCCCCACCCCCCTTACCTCCTTCAGTTTTTCCCCTAGAAGCTTGATTTCCTCCTCGTACTTGTCCTCCTTGGTGGAATACTGCAGAGACAGAGATGGGCACCCATGAGCCCCACAGGACACCTCTGGCCATCCTTCACCCTGGTGGGAGGACCCCAGCACCCACAGACCCTATGCACTCTGCCCAGCCCCAGCAGCCCCGCCAGGTCCTACCTTGTCAGCCTGGGCCTCCAGGGACTTCAAGTTGTTGGTGACAATTTTCAGCTCTTCCTCTAGGTCACCACATTTACTACATCCCAAGCAGGGGCCACCAGGCAGGGGAACAGGGCCGAGGGGCAGGTGAGGGGGGGAGCAGAAAGAGCAGGCATTGGGAAGGAAGAAAGAGAGAGAGACAGAACAAGTTGAGAGAGGAGAAAATTCAGGCAGAACAGGTGGAGGAGCAGAGCCACTATGAGTGGAAGCTGCCAGGACGCATCTGTTCCTTGTACCTCCTTGCATGGACGCCTCGTGCATCACTGCTGGCCGGGTTCCCACCAGCCCTGTCAAGGAGAGCAGGCACAGGGGGATGGAGGAGCATGCCCAGCCTGCGCCCACTGGAGAAGGAGGCAAGGGGAGGTTGGCAGCAGAGGCAGTGGTGCAGAGAGGAGAGGTGGCTCACACAGTTCAAGAGACAGCGACAGAGAGAGGGGGGCTGCTGCGCGTTGCCCTGTGCCCCTGCCCCAGTACCTCTTCCTCTGAGGCAATGAGGGATTTGAGAGTCTGGTCCATGGTCCGCAGCTCTTCTTCCAATTGTCTCACTCGGCTGGGGTGGAAGAGGGATACCCCGGGGTAGAACAGCAGAGAACAGGGTCAAGGACGTGCTGCCGGCAGGCTGGCATCCCCCTGTCCCCAGCCCCCCTGAGCCCAGGGACCACCCCAACAGCAGACCTTGCTGTTCCCGGGGAAGGACATCCCCATCCCCACATGGACACACAGCTGCCCCCAGTTGCCCAGGACTCAGGGCAAGGGCCACGTGGGACCTCCACATGCTGCCCGCTGGGAGCCCCACTCACCTCTCCGCCACCTCTGCTCTCTCCTCCGAGCGCTCCAGCTCTCCCTCAAGAACAACCAGCTTGCGGGCAACCTGTCGATGACAGCAAGGGGCATGTGTCAGCCCCGCGCTTGCCTTGGGTCGGGACACAGGGCTGTAGGGAGGCAGCTCTGGGTGCTGCCAGGGAATCAGCACTGGGGGAAGGGGGCACATGGGTGCGGGCATGCACCTCCTCGTATTTGCGGTCAGCCTCCTCCGCTATGTGCTTCGCCTCCTTCAGCTGCATTTCCTGGAGCTCCATCTTCTCCTCATCCTTCATGGCCCTGTTTTCGATGACCTTCATACCTCTGAGGAAAGCCCAAGCCAGATGTTACTGCTGTGGGCTGAGGTGGCACCTGCAACACCCTGCCCACCCACTGTGCCCTGACCCTGCCATCCTCCAACTCCGGAGACTTGGGACACCTGCACTCGCTGGCCACCTCATGCAGTAGGGGCACACCAGCGGTACCCCAAGGATGCTCCTGTGCACAGTTAAAGAAGCAGAGCTGACCCCGAGACCACCCCAGGGCTGTGTCCCAGAGCGAGATGTGGCCACGGTGCCTCTCAACCAGGCAGGTCCTGAACCTATCGTCCGGGGGGGGGTGGTGTAAAATCGTGTGCAGCACAGGATGAACTGGCTGCAACCTCCACAAAAGCAGCCTGACAGTCCAGCAACCTTTAGGAAATGCTAGAAAACATCCTGCAGCAAAGCCTTTTACCATTTCAGGTGTGATGCTCACAGAGTGTCACCAAATCCCCATGACCCCCTACAGCAGGGACTCCTGCAGACTCTTCTCCTCTTGCTCAGATGCTGTCGCTCAAATTGGTCTTTGCCAATGGAAGGAAGAGCTCATGTAACTGTCAGGAATGCCGTGAAGTGTCCGGGCATTCCCATACAACTTGAGTGCCCTCGCCTGCACAGCTCCTGTCCAGTAAACCTGCTTGCCGTGAGGATAGGGAAACACACTCTGCAGGACTTTTTTTTGAATGAGGCTGGTTCATTCTCAAAGGTCAACCTTAGTTCCCAGGTGCAAAGTCCCCTCCTAGGCCATTGCTCAGCTCTCAAGCAGAGGAGGCTGCTCTGGGGCAGAAAACAGGCTCTGAGCACCCTCTGGCTTTGGTTACAGACTTATATTTGTATAATATTGGATCAAATTTTTCAGGATTTTATGGGTGCCCTGGAAATTTCAAAGCGTGCTAAGAATGCCCATATCTGGGGGAATTCTCTGCATTGTGGCTTTACTCTTTCCCTTCCAGGTCTGCAGGAAAACCAATGCAAACCCCATAAAATCACTTCAGGGGGATCCCCAAACTCCACTGCGAAACCAAGGGGACTGCCTGCAATCAAGGGTGACCCAATGCTACCCTCACTGTCCCTCCCCGTCACACCTCTCACTCTCATCAGCCGCCTTCTCAGCCTCCTCCAGCTTCTGCAGGGCAGTGGCCAGGCGCTCCTGGGCTCGGTCAAGCTCCTCCTCCACCAGCTGGATACGGCGGTTCAGAGAAGCCACTTCAGCCTCAGCCTGGAAGAGCAGAAACCCCTCGGTCACCCCATGTGACATATATATATATATAAAGCATTTTCAGCAGTTACTTTTGCATTCGCTATCCATAACACCCCTTGACACTATACAACAAGCCCAGCTGGGGCACACATCCCATTGCCTTTCTATAGGGACAATGGGGCGCTCTCCATCCCTAGCGCCCTGTTTGATGCTGGCTCCTCCCAGCCACACAACCTGAGCCCTGCATGTGTAACCCCTCCACCGTGTCCTCGCACCTCCAGCTCCCGCCTTGGGAGAGGGATGAGGCGTGTTCACCAGGGTAGGGTGGCTGGAGCAGTTGCGCCATCACGGGGATGGTATTTGGGGTTTGCAGAACAGTGAGTAAAGGGTGAGGAACGCCCTGTGCAGCTTTGCTCACAAAAAGGAGATTGGAGACACTTGTGGATTTCCCATTTACAGAGGCGGTGGAGCAAGCCAGGAGCCTCTTCTGTGGGGCCCCCCACCAGCCCTGTGCAATGGGGCAGCCCAAAGCTGAGCACGGCCCCCCGCCCCTCCCAACTCTTCCCCCCGGCTGATGTACAGCAAGGCACCGGGGGCAATGGAGCGAGTCGCCCTCAGCAGGCTGGAGCCCAGCCAAGCCGCAACCACTGGGGCACATGGGACTGGGGCTCCCTGCTTTCCCAGGCTCCCCGCGCGCAGGGCCAAGAGCCAGGGCTGGCTGGGAGCAGTGGCCCTAGACCCCGCCAGCCCCTTGACACCTGGCCTGACGCTCTTTCCATTTGGTAAAGCCCCCCTGCCTGTTCCATCACCACTGCTGGGAAACACTGCTTCAGCAGCTCCTGGCCTCACTCCCCACTGGGGGGATTTGTGGGGAATTAAAACCCCAGATGCAAAGAGGTGAGCGGCAATGAGACCTTGCCACGGGGAGCAGCCCCATGCACCAAGATGCAGGGAGGCAATGTGCCAACCTGGGGGATAATGTCTCCTGCTTATTCACAGGCTCCAGCACCAGGAATGCCCTGGGGGACATTGGCCAAGCAAGGGGGCCATGGGGCTGACACCCTGCTTGGCCCCACTGAGCACCCATGGTCCTCCATGGCGAGCTGGCAGGGTGGGGACAGATGCAGATGGCACTGCTCCAAGCGTGGCAGCCCAGCAGCGTGCCAGGTAGGCGGCTAGCCCCATGGCTGGCACAACAGCCGCCTCCACCCCATGAACACCCTCTTTCTGGGCTCACCAAGAGCTCATCCCCAGCCAAATGGGGAGCTGGGGCCTGCCCCCGTGGGATGATGCTCTGTGGCATCTGCCTCACCCCAGCAGGAGCTTTCTTCCCAGAGAATCATCCCCAAAGTGAGTCAGAGCTTCCCCTATGGACACTTGGGAACATGAGCTCCCTGGCAGCACCCAGTGACCGGGGAACCTGATCTGTAGCTGCAGGAAGGGGCCATTTCCTCCGCACATAGCCTGAGTGACAACAGCCCAGGTACCGCACCCAGCTCTGTTGCCCCTGATATGGTGAGGATGTTAAAGGAGTGGGCATAGGGAAAAGAGATAAAAAAAACCTCACAGTCTCCAACGTCAATAAAGAAGCCAAACCAGGAACAAGCCACAGTCTGGAAATGCTGTCCCGCTGTCACAGAGTGGAAATGTTGGCCCACAGCAGTGCAAAGGGGTGGCTTGTCCCTGCAAAGGGTCGGCTTGTCCCCGCAAAGGGTCACGCTGTAGAGCCAGGACATGGAGCATTCCTAGCAAGACCCACGAAGGAGGCAACTGGAGGAGGCAGCTCGGAGGCAGGGACCCTGCCGCGGAAACTGGATGGCAACGCCCTCCAGCTCCTCCAGGACCTCCTGGTGCTCCGCCACGGGGGCAGCCAGCCCGCCTACCGGGGCGGGGGGGAGGGGGGCAGCCGGGGCCTGCCCACGGGGAAGGATGCCGGCGGTGTTGAGGAAGTCGGTGGGGCATCCCGGGGAGGTGCCGGGCCACTACCCGCCCCACCACACTGTGCCCTCCCCCGGCAGCCCCCTCGCCCTGCGCCTTACCCACTCCCGGGCCTGCCGCTCGGCATCGGCCTCCCGCTGCAGGTGCTCGGCGCGCTCCTCTGCCTCGTCGGCCACCTGCTGCAGGTTCTGGATCTTCTTCTTGACGGCATCGATGGAGCTGGTGCCGGCCATGGCACGAAGC
>JAOXNO010006161.1:0-11379 GCA_028565335.1 Limnodromus scolopaceus
TGACTTTGAAGTGGAAACTGGTGATGGTGCTCTTTTGAGGTGTTCATCTTGTCCTTCTCCTGCCTTAGTTAACACCTGTAATTGCTGCTTCTGTGATATGAGAGCTGAAAGTCAGGCAGTCACAGTAGTGCAGCTTCCCCCATTGTCCTGAAGGAGGGAAACATTGCCTTTGAAGATCTAATAGGTTTGTAACAGTTAAGTTGCTTGTCATGTGTCTGCTAAACCCAAACATCTTTCCCCCTCCCCGCATGAACGATACAAAAGCAGCAAGATGAAGAATGGAGAACTCAGCTGTCCAACAGCAATCACTTTTAAGCCTCGTTTTTTTTAGTATTTCTCGTATCTAGTGATCTAGAGCAGTCTGGTGCTGGCAAAAGAAGCTCTAAAGGGGCTGGTAGAAATTAAAGTGCACAAACAAGTTGGGAAATGAGTGGATAAATTAGACTGGGTATTGCGGAGGGAGGGGAAGAGGAAAGGAACATGAAGCCAACCACAAGGCAGTCAAGAGTGGTTGATGCGGAGTGGTCACAACACACTCAAACCAAGCACTGCTCTAACTGATAAAAGAGAGGTAGGAAGGATGTTTGTGTGCATTTGATAAATGGGGAGATCATGCTGGCAGCTGACAGTGTGGAGGAGGTGGGGATTAATGAGGTAAGATAAGATTGGATAAACAAAGAGTAAATATAGAGACTCATGAGGGGCTTTGAACACTAAGCATTAGGGACATATGTTGGTGTAACTTGATTGGAGCAATAAGAAATAATTGCCTTGGTTGTCCTGACACACACGCCCCCCCATCTCCTTGCTGTGTATTTACCTTTGAAATGCAGGCTTCTTTGCCTTGTCTTGATTTTGTTCGCTTTCTTTTCCACCTCTTGTATATTATCACATCAACTCCCTGCTCTGCCAAGAAAGTATGTGCTGTCTATGACCCACCTGTATATCTACATCTCACTTAAACGTCTGTTAATGAGACAGGAGTCTCTACGTACCACACTGTGAAAGTGGCTGCAGAGTGAGCATTCATGACTTTCTGGTTGCCCTCTGACCGAAATGTCACCGCTAGATACATGAAAGCTTTGGAAACATTTTAAATGAGTAAATTGTTTTTATCAACCTGTATTTCGTTTTCCGTAACGTCTCAATGTTAATGTGTTGATGGTAGTTTTTGACAGAATTTGGTCTATGGTCAATCTCAACTTCTGTGTTTTTTATCTGTAGTTGACTAAATGACTTACAAAACTGTAAACATTGACAGAAAGCAAGCAGCAGATTTAATAACACATTTACTAGATCAAAGTGAAAGATTTAAATGCCATGGTTGCAAGCATATAACTTGTGCTTCAGAACAAGCACTCTGAAAAAGAAATACCAAAACTTGAAAATCTTTGCTGGCTTGAACATTATTGATAGCAGTGGGGAACCAAAAATGAAGCAGCAGTGGGAGAGAGGGACAGGCATAGTGCTGGGAAAGAGCTCTGGAATAAAGTTGTGTGCAGTTACAGCTCTGAGAGAACCTGAGGCTTGTGTGGCAAGGAAACCACTTTTGTCTTGGTTTTCCAGTGAATCGAAGTTCAGCAGAGAACCGATGCGCTCGTGCCTATAACTTTACCACTTTAACCCAGGAGTAGCTGAACTGTTATGACAGCAGAATCTCTGACAGCAAATATTATTGCAGGGAACTTAGTATAACTTTCGTGGTGATTTGTGTTATCTTTCTGTCTTTGTTCCAGGTTTTTAATGCGTAATGCGGTTCTGAGTCTGCAACTTGAGGTCTAGAATGCAACGTCTACAAATGTGCAATTCTGAGCAAAAAGAAAACTGGATGAAAGGGACTGTAAATGAAAATGTGCATATAGTGTAAATATTAGCCTTTGTGGTTGGTTTATTGTAACAGAGTACATCTCTGAGCTAGACTGGAATGACTGATACCTTGTTACTTATTCAGTGTTACTACTAAAGGTTTGAATTTAAATTTGTGGTTGCCCATTCCCACTTGTTTGTGTTCCCTCTTCCCATGTCTGATCAGCATGAATAGAGCCTGTATAGAATAGCAATTTTTCCATGGATATGACTTGCTTTCCGCTGTTCGGGCACATGTTGATTACTCATTCAGGACTGAAAATGAGATGTGGCTCAGGCACTGAGGTGTTACTGTCATACCGTTGCAGATGCATTACTGAATGCACAAGGGAGGTCAAGTAACACGCCCGTGGTGATGTGGTGAGTCAGTTTTAGATTCAGAATGATCCAACCTAATATCCCTTTTTATTTAAAAAGGTATTTAAGTTTTTATATCAATTTGACCATGTAATCTGTCTTTTGAATGCTCAAAACTAATTTAAGTAGCAGAATAGGCTTCAGCCGTATCATGCCTTATGATATTTGGTCTCCAAGAAGACATGTTGAAAGCTGTTAGGACTCAGTCTGACAGCTTTTTAATCATAAGCAGAACAGGTGGTTGCTTCTTAATTAAATGCAAGTATTTAAGACTCTTTCAAGCTAGTGTTTTTGTTTCAATATACTTGGATCATGGATTTGACTTTATAGTGAGACTTCTGCAGTGTCTTGCACAGTGCTCTTCTGCTTTGATGCTTCAAAATTTCCTGCAAATGAGCAGGCAGAGTCAGACCATGATTGGATAAGTGTTTTTCTTGCTACGTTTCTCCTGTAATGTCTTGTTTCATGGTGCATGGTCATTAGCTTTTCAAGACTTATTTTAGAGAAGGCAGATTTCACTTCCATTCATCCAAAGTGGGTAGAGACCAAATGACTCACAGTAGCGGAGCTGGGAATAACTAAGAGCTAGACTTTATAATACCAGTTGTCTGTGTGATGATGCAGTTACTATCATTTCAGTAATTTCTATTTCATTAGGAATATTACATTTCCATGATACCAGTTTGAGGTTGGTGCTGTATGCTCCAATAATATTGTCAAACTTCCTGAAGTAAAAAGAAGCAACTTAACCTAATAGCCAGGTGAGGTTAAGACAGTACTGTTCTCTTGTGCTGTGGCTTTCTCATCAGCTGGTAATCTCCTGATTCCTCAGCCTCACTCTCCCAGTTCTTGCTCTCTGGGAATGCCAACTCTTGCTAGAGAGACGGTTCTAAGTAATCTGGCAAAAGAAAAAGAAAAAATAGGGAAAAAGGTTGGTAAAGAGTGGATCAGGAAGCTGTCTAATTCCACGTGCTTGTGGTTGGAAATACAATGTAAGATAAAGGAGGGTTTAGTGGCTGTCTCCTAATGAAGTTGGATGAAATGCTGGTAGCCTGAGGACTTGTTGTGTTCACTAAGATGTCATTTGGAAATGAAGCTGTGGTAGTGGGAAAGAATGGGCTTGTTGGGCACCAGTGTCCATGAGTTAAATTACTGATAAATATAATTTGAGTTGTCAATAGCTGTGGTTCCTCCAGAGCTGGTAATACTTTTTGATCAGCACTATATAGAATCTGTGAGGAATTATAAAAAACAAACAAAAAAAACCCCAAAACCAACAACAAAAAAACCCCTCACATTTCCTTGAGTATTATTTTTAAAAAGCCTTTAAGGTGAAATTTTATTTTCTATGATTCCAGTTACTGATATTAATAAGTCATTTTGAAGGCAGTTCACAGGCTTTGGATCTACTCACTGTAATAAAGAAAATCCAGAAATTGTTGAATAACATAAAACTAAACTAGGGAAATTTAGTGAGTGTCTTGCCAGAGTTAGCTAATTATTGAGGGCTTATGAAGTTACAGACCTCACCTCAATTTAAAGTTGGTTTAATAACAGACACTTGATTTCCCTTTTTTCTTTTACAAGATCAAAATGTTTGTTTTTTTTTTTTTTTACTTTTTAACACCTGTAGTGGATTTCACTGTTTGTCCGTATGGAACTCATCAAACTACAGCAGTACTAAGACTGTGCTGAATGAGCAGAACGGGGTTGAATTAATACTCCAGACTCGATACTCTTTTTTTCTTCTTGTTTCCCCTTTTGCTGGGGAAGTTTTATATATTGTTTACGTCTCCTGTTGCTGACCATTAGTTCTATTCTTAAGAAAGTTCTGCCAGCTGAGCTGCTTTTTCCTAAATCAAGAACAATAACGCAACAAATCATTTTTGGGTAAATAGTGCTGTTATTTAAGGGTAAGGTTTTTTGGGGGTTTTTCTTGTGTGTGGTGTTGTGTTATTTTTTTTTTTTTCTCCTGTCAGTACTTGCATGGAACTGATGAAAATTAACTTTTAATTTTCTTTTGCTCTTTTTACAGCTGGTAACTTCGTATCTTCTTACATGCTGTTATTTAATTTCTGTAGTCAAATATATGCAGTCTTCTCTATGTTGTGGGAAAGAAATGTCTGTTTCCTGGTCTGTCTGTTATCCTCTCACAGTAGAGATCAAATTTCTTCACCTCTGCCAACTGGGAGTAAATACCGTAGGAAGTATTTGATAGTAAAACCTGTGTTAGAGGCATTATTTATAACATATGTGTAACTGGCTTTTGACCAAGTCAGTTCTGGTTTTTGAAATATCCAAAATAGTTTTTGTTCATTTGTAGGATCAACCTGTGTTTACTTCATACTATTTTTTCATCTGTTGTTTGCCAAAAGTTTACTGTAAATTAACCCTCTCCTGCACTGTCCTTTCTCTTTACCAGGCTTCGTTCTCCTTCTATAACTGATCATGTTGCCGTCCCTCTAATTCTGCCAGCGTCCACAGATGTTTGTCTATGGCTGTGGCATCCTACAAGAATTTAACTTTTTGGTTGTATTAGTTTCTTAGTAAAGCTCAACTAAGAAAGAAAGTGTTAGGATTTGTAAAGATTTAGACTTAAAGGTGAGTTATCTGCGCTCTTGAGCGTGGTTCAGTGGCATGAGTGACTTTTCTTGGTGAGAAGGTAGCAGGTTGTTTCCAGTGAAGCTATACCTGTTGCTTACTGAGTCCCAATTAGGTCATGACAGACCAGTGTTATGAGTGTTTTCTTCTTTAGGAGCACTTTGAACATGTAAAAATAACAGTATTGATTGTTAGCAACCTGGTGGATGCTGAAATCAATTGGCAGCTCTTATTACTGGTAAAAAAAAATAAATAAATAAAGGGTTGGGGTCAAGAACAGCCCAACAGCAGTTGGAGTCTTACTGTTACTAAAATTTACATAATTTAAATGCAATGTGACTTTGCCTTTAGTGTATTGATACCATTTATTTTTCAGTAATATACCTACTGCAAATTCATGTTGCAATATTTATATTTTATACTAATAATTTAATTAAAGCAACAAATGAATAATCTTAGTGGTTTGTGGATGAGAAAATGACTGGAGATCAGGGTTTGGCTTACAGTTCCTTTCTAGCATTTCTATAGATTTTGGGAATGTCACCTGATCTATCTTCTTCAGTTGGCCAGACCATAAAATGGGGATGTTACTGCCCTGTGGCAGGAAGATACTGGCTTAAGGCAAATACACAGCACTGGTATTGAATTAAAGTATTTGAAGCTTTAAAATACCTGGCGGTCGATTTTGTTTATTTCCTGTGGCAAAGATGTGTAAAAAGGTCTGATCATAAAATACTTACAAACTGTAGAGTCACTTAATATTGCTTAACTCCTCTTTCTTAAATGACTGTCATAAATTTATGCCACTTCTAGTTCAGCTTGAACTTGTAGGTAGCCGTAAGAGACGAGGAGATGCTGGTGAGTCATTGCATGAGCTACGAAGTACCCACAAGACAGCCTGGGTGGGATAGGTAGGCAGCACTGTTAGTGGAAAACAATGTTATCCAGAACTTGACAAAACAGCTCTCTTATCTGCTGAGAGTATCTGTCATCCTAATGTCAAGCGTTGTGCAATTTTGGAGTGGTGTTTTGCATGATCAGATGAATCATCCAGTGCTCTCCATTGCTCCAGGCCTGTCCCTGCTGTCTGTTGTACAAGTTGCTCACCTTGCTCTCCTTCTGGACCCTGACTCTGATCTCATTCAGTCAACTAGCTCTACGATAAGGTGCACAGCTTTCCTCTTGGGAAGCTGAATTACAGGAGGACCTGATGGGTGCTAACTGGCCCAGCAGGTAGGCAGTTCTACCTCTTTACAGTGGCAGTGGACTGTGGGATGGACTTATGGGCTCCTGGAATTGCAGCCTGTCCCCCACAGCACTCATTGCTGCTTCAAGATTTCCAAATAATAGCAATAGCAAGGTACAGAGTGTTCATGTGTGCCTGCCTGTGCTGGACTGGCTTTGATTTTTGCAGGAGACAGCACGAGCCCTTCTCGAATGAATACTGCACTACTGAGATGACTTTATTGCTTTGAAGTTACATTGAAGTTGTCCTGATCTGCCAATTGAAGCTATTAGCAGATAACACAATGTGTAATTACATTACATTACATATAAATGTTCTTAATAGAAAGAAAATCTGTGCTCTGAAGATCAGGATTAATTTGTTACTGTTATTCCCAAGCAATTTAAAAATGTAGATTTTCTGTGAGTGTTACTTTATTGAGCATGGCAGAACAATAGACCAACATTTCTAGATAAGAGAAGATCTGTTTATGGCATGAACTAGCAGAGGAAGCACAGAATATGTTTCCTTTGAGTAATAGAAATGGATAGGTAAAGTGGGAAAACTTATTAAACTCAGTCTTAGAAAAAGATGGTACATCTGTATGACAATCCTCAGTAGGGTGATCTTCTGCAAGCTAATATATGGGAGACGGAAATAAGAAATGAAGCATGGCTACCCTAGCATTGATTTCTGCTATTAGTTTTGTTGAAAGAATAATGAAAAATCTAAAGAGCGAGTCACTTAAATTTTTAGGAACCCCATAATTTTTGGAGTAGAGAGCGTTGTAGGCTTTAAATTGCTGCGCACTTTAGAAAAATGGTTTCACTGTAAGAAAGAAATAAGATTTTAGAAGACTAAGTGCAGCCAACCCTGTGTGCCTTTACCTCTATGCTATGATTATTTTTTTTTGTGGATTTCCAGTGCAGCTGGTGAATGTTTCTGGAAGCGTGTGTGTGGGCTTGAGAACTAACCCAAAGCTGATAGTTACCTTCCATTTAAAAGGGGCAGAATATATGCATTAAGCATTACAGTGCAAAAAACTGCATTTAAATGTAAAGCCTTGCTGCTTATTTACGATGAAAAATGTTGCTTTTCAAGGTTGCAAAGGATGCTCTGCAAACCTTTGTTTTAACACATTTTTATCTGGTCTTGAATAATTTGTATGTGTAGACTGTTGAGCCCTCAGTAGGAGTAGCCTATTTTTAAAATTCATTTGTTTATGCAAAACCAGTTGAAACACGGTATTAGTTTAATATTTTCTTTTTTTGTTTTGCACTGTGGTTCTCTTACTGGACTCCTATTCTTTAGGATTGCTACCAGGCCTGATTTATGAATCATCTGATAAAGAGCCAGCTCCACAGAAATGTGCCTTAGGTAGAATTGTGTGCCAGCAAGTCAGCTTTAGGGCGGTATTTTCAATGGAACACTATATAAAATACACAGTATCTGTGTGGGAGTAGCTTAGTGTTATGAAAAATCTACTCTCGAGCATTGTGCACACACATTCACACAGAGCTGAGTCAACTGTCTTGAGTTAAATTGAGTGCTGTTTGCACTTCTGTTGTTTTAAGTGCGTGGGTATGTGTGACCCTTACACTCTTTTTTATTTTCTTATATGGTATCTTGGGGAGGAGATGAACAAGTCCGAAAGCAGTTGGGAAGTTGCAGAAAGCGTTGATACTTCTATGTTTGGATGCAGATTAGTTTTTTTCTGATAGAGGTCTAATTATTTGGATTGATTAGTTTTCAGTTACGTAGAGGTTTTGTTGTTGGGCATGTCTGCATGTGTTATTCATACTAGAATGTCACTGGTGAGTTTGCTGAATTAAGTGTGTTGGCTTTTAATGGAAAGGAAGGCGATTAGAGTAGAAAAAAAAGCATGACCAGCACAGAGATACACCTACAAAGGTTTTTGGTGAAGCTTCAGAAGTGGCCAGAGTCATTAGCATTTCACATCTGACAAAGAGCCACGTAGCTCTGAAGAAGAGGACATAACTTTGGTCTTTGCCAAAAGTTTCTCCTGCATTATGAAGTGGACTTGTGCGTTACAGTCAACTCTTTAGTACCTGGTCGTGTGCTGCTTCTGTCCTTTCCCATCCCACCATCCTTAGATGCATAGTCTGTCAAGTGTTTGATTCAGAGTTCTTGATGGACTTGCCTGAGTGTTTACTTAAAAAAAAAAAAGTCAACTATTTTACATAATTTATTAGCCTCAGTTGTATACATTTGTCATTATCTCTCTTGTGCCTCTGAATTATTCCATCCATGCTTGGTTATGTTGGGTAAATGTGAGATAATCTAATACCCTGGTGACGGAAATAATTGTTTATGTGTAAGTATGAGCTGCTATGGTCTTTAGTTCTGGATATATACGAAGCCATATTCAGATCTAAATGAAAATACAAACTTCTGTGATGCTGGAGCTGTACATACTCTGGAAGGATCTCTGTAGTCAGCTGTGTATTCTGAAAAAGTAACTTATATGCAGCACTGCAGTTTAACTTTTAATTTATGTAGTCACAAAAGCTTAAAGAACATACTTGATGTTATTTTCTGCAAAAACATAGATACAGTTTCTCTTTTTTTTTTTTTTCAAGTTTCAGCTTGCAAATGAATGGCTAGTGGTGCATGGAGGTAGGTTATTCACACTGTTTTCAGTGCTGAAATGGCATTAAAAGATAATGTTCTACTAGATTTTATTTTCATTTAAATAATTGCTAGAACTGGCATAAGAAGGTGATAATGTTGTAAGGAGGGAAAATAGTGGTCTGTTGGACTCTGAATAAGAGGAAATATGTCAGTAATAAACTAAAGTGACTTCTAACAGCAAGCTGCTGTGAAAAATTTAGTATTTTTGAAGTAAGAATCTGTCATGTCCACAGCTGCTGAGAAAAAGAGCTGATTTGCTTCCTATAAGTTGGGCATTCTTTATCATGAGTCAGTTCAATAATGTCTACAATGATAATGTACAATTAAGTATTTCAGGCCTTATCGTTTGTTTGGGTGATACTCATTTCCTTCTGACGTTGCAGGATATACAATTATAAAGAAGAACACTTATTGAGAGAAAACCAAACAAATATATTATGAAGGATGTATTAGTGGCCAGTTATTGATTGAAAAAGGGCATGCCTACCATCTTCGATATCACTCTTTGTGCAGTAGCGCATATTACTTAATAGCATACATTCCATGATAGTTATTCTTTAGGAAGCTACTAACACCTCTGTTTGAATTTAATTTGATTTTTTTGCTTTTCAATCTTTTTTTTATTTTCAAAAATCTCTTCTCAGAGCAAACAGGGCTGTGAAAGAAACAGTACTCTCTCCCGTGTCTAGTTGGAACCTGTGAGTTCAAGAGAGCAAACAGCAGGTAGTCGTCAGATGTGTTTTATTTTCTAAAGGGATGGTTTGTTGCTTGTCCTTCCCTCCTTCCTGCCAGCTCTGGCAGAAAATGTCACTTATCTGGTTGTGTTTTCTGCTGGCTTAATGATGTGAATCTACCCAAGAAAGGATGAACCAGTTCTGGTGCAAAGGAGGGAATATGGCTGTGCAGTCATGATTAGGTAGTAAAAGAGTAGGGGGTAAAACCCATCCCTGTTAGTAGCAGTGAGCTGTTAGGCTGGCTGGGCTGTCTCTGTTAATCTGACCTTCAAAATCCTTCTGGATTTCTTCACTGAAGTGCAGTTTTCATAGTGTACAAATTACATGCCTTTACAAATGACTCCACAATTTGAAAATATTTCCCAGGTAAAGGTGCAGTTAGATGTTTAATGGCTTCTACATATTGGTGTGTTCTATGTGTGGCTGGAAAATAAAAAA
Organism: Limnodromus scolopaceus; assembly: GCA_028565335.1. Lineage (NCBI taxonomy): Eukaryota > Metazoa > Chordata > Aves > Charadriiformes > Scolopacidae > Limnodromus > Limnodromus scolopaceus. The sequence continues at coordinate 9,874 of JAOXNO010006161.1, forward strand.
AAATTCTGTTGGAAAAATCCAGCACAAAAGCTTTTACAGAATTGCCTTTTAAAATCATCGGTGCAATATTTGTGCATCAGAAAATGGAGAATGATATTTCTGAGCAATGTCTAATTAAGTATCCATCTGTGTCTGTAAGCATCACAGCTTATTTTTCAGTGCTGTGTTGTTCTCGTTTAATAAGCAAGAAACTAGTCTTTCTCTAGTGTCACCTTGAGATTCACTTTTCTAGTAAAAATACTAGAAAAGGTAGAGTCAAAAAAGGAATGGGAGTTTTTCACTATAGTCTGTGATCTCATTGCTCAAGTAGAACTAAATCACTAATTTTTTTCTTTTTGAGACAAGGCTTTCCTTGGCATAGATACTTTCCCCTGAACTGTTTGTATTCTTCCCTGCAGCAAAGTCTGAGTCATGACAGATGGGGTTTTTTTCCACCAATATAAATATCAAGTTCTTTTTTGTATACATACTAATACTCAAATTGTTGACTTTAAAATAGCCAGTTCAAGGGACATGGAGAGTACAAACCTCATCAGAGCAAATTTTTTTTTTTTCCACACACACAGAAACACGTCAGTGTCAACCAGTTATACTTCTGTGAAGTTACCAGTCTCTGTGCTACCTTATTACTGAAAATAAAATTCACTGATCCCTGTGTGAGGGATCAAAGCAGTGTGGTTTGAGTAGTTAAAGTAAGATCCTACTTAACAATAAAAAAATCTTTTTAAGTCATTGAATTAGACTGTTAGCAAGGTGGCAACGTGTAGATGAAACGTAATTTTTTTTTTTTTTTTTTTTTATGGCTGATAGACCCGAGAGGTAGAAAGGCAAGTACAGGTGTTTTTAGAGTCCCTTTAGGAGCTATGAGGTAGATGATGTTCCCAAGTTGGACGTTTGTGAAAAATGTCTCTAGTTCACTTTGACTGCCCTTTAGCTTTGTGTTGAGCTCTGTTCTTTGTGTTCCCCAGGCTAAAAGTATGAATAGTGCAGAAGCTGTTCTGCAGTTGTTAGTATGAATATGTAAATACATTTATTTTGGCCAGGCTAATATTCTTCTGGTATGTGTTTGAGCAACCAAATTTTTCCTTGCATGTACATTTTAAAACTCTTAGAAAATATATTTTTCTTTTCAAAGTACGTGGCCAGAGCAAAGCTGGGAGTTGGACTAGCAGGTACAATACATACCCTGCTGTGTATAACTCTTGGCTGGTCATTTAATCATCAAATTTGTGTTTTACTTACCTGTATAATAGAAGAGCTATTTGATAATGTAGATTTGCAGATGAAATATATAGAAATACTGATTTTTATTACCATATTGGGATGCATTTATGTCTTAACGTGTGTATTCATCACTTGGGTTTGATGCTGTACTGTGGCCTTAAAGATCATCTAGTTCCAACCCCCCTGCTATGGGCAGGGACATCTTCAACTAGAGCAGGTTGCTCAAAGCCCCATCCAGCCTGGCCTTAAACACTTCCAGGGATGGGGCATCCACAACTTCCC
>JAOXNO010006162.1:0-11283 GCA_028565335.1 Limnodromus scolopaceus
TGGTGTTGGGGGATATGGTGTAGGGGAGAACTTTGTAGAGTAGGGTTGATGGTTGGACTTGATGATCCCAAGGGTCTCTTCCAACCTAGACGATTCTATGATTTTATAATTCTATGATTTGGAGCTAGCTCAGAGCTATCTGGAATGTCATCAGGCAGTACAGCATAGATGCATCCTTAGGCATCTCACTCATTTTAATGAAGTAATTCTAAGTGATCAGTGTGAGCTCTTACAGACAAATCAGGTTCAGATATCAAAGATACAAATCTGCATCTTAGACAATTTCTGCCAAAATAATGATTTTTATTTATTCTCTGTCATCTAACAGCTGCCTTTAAAACATATCTGCCACAATTATGTTGATCACCCTTACTAAGATATATCTATATGTGGAAAATATAAAGGTCTGGAGAAAACATATGAGGAGCAAAACAAAAGGAACACATAAAGTAATCTTCTGATAACATTCACATTAGAGGGGCAACACTTAGAGAACCTACAAGAATGAAAAAAGAGAGAGAGTAGTCAGAAAGATTTGTGTTGAAGAATTAAATCAACATTGCAAAAGGTCAGTCATAATCAGACAGCTGAAGAAATGTCAGTATTGCTTGAAAGGACTGACTAGAATCCAATACAAATGTTAATCTATACGAAGTGAAGTCTTGCTACATCATGGTATATTTATAATTTATCATGGGGTTCAAAGTGGTACTTAATCCGGTTTTAACTCTGGGATGTACCTACATTTAAATGCTCTAGACTTTGCTCAAATTTACTGAAATAGCGGTATTCTAAAATTTTATTGTATTTCAAATTGAGCATATGGATTTGTGTTTAACATGAAAAATCTGTAGTTAAACCAGGAATACTTCATTATGTCATTAATCTGTTATTTTATCAAAAACATTTAAAGAGACTTAGATGAATTTATCATCTCATTATAGGTTTTTCATTTGAGCTGCATTACATAATTTGAAATAACACTTGCATTTTCTGACGGAAAACAAATGTCAAGCAGTGGGTCAATTTATATGTGCTGTTCCAAATGTATCTTTTCCTTAAGTAGTGTAGGAGCTGCTGGAGCAGCTTTCAGACATATGCAATGTTTCAAATGCACATTTAAACATTTTAGTGGCAAGTAAAATGAGACATTAATGTAAAAAGATGTTCTTAAAATTAATAAGACAACTGAAAATGGAAGTAGAAAAAATAAAAGTCAGCTAAAAATCCCTATAAGTATCATCTAGAAGTTTTGAACTAAGAACCTTCCCAATGGACATCCAGGAAGACCAAACAAATCTTGTGAAGTGTGAGCGAATTTCATTATTCTCACATAAAGAAGCTGCTGGCATGACTCAGTTATACACATGAGCTCTTGCTCACATTTCTTACACACACAATAATGTAGTTTATATAAAGTCAGGCCTGGTATGGTGGCAGAGGCTTTCAGAGGTGGAGACATAGGATGTGTTGTGGAGGGACACAGACTAAGATGATAACAGGTGAGGCTTGGGGTTGGCACTGGAGACCCCAGAACTGTAAACAACTTACTAGTGGGAATCTGAAGAAATGAGGGTCAGAATTTGGACATAACTGGGATTGGGATAATAAAGAGTGAGTAAGTAGCACACATAAAATACACCACATATGATAAGCTCAGATGTTACATGGAGTTGCAAAGCAATGAAGAAACTGTAAACTGTTAGAAAAGATTTGAAATAAAACCCACTTCCAGGTGAATTCTAAGAGAAAGGAGAGGAGTAAGAGGAGGCACCATCAAAATCAGTCTTTCCAGTGAAGCTTTTCAGGACAAGCTGCAAAGCCCAGCCTTCACTGGGAGAGGACTGGGACTATTGGCCAAAAGTCCACAGGGTTAGTGAGAGAGTGAGAATGATACAGAGAAGAGATGGGTACTAAGTGTGAGTGTATAACAATTTTAACTGCATTATTATGCTAATAATAAATTTTTCACTTTATGTAAAATGTGTTTCCTGTTGCCCATTACAAGGTTTTGTGCATACTACATAGAATATATAGTTGGAAACTTAGAGGTTATTTTCCTGGGTTTAGATAAACTACACAAAAATTGATCCATTTTCAGTTAAAAAACTATACAGTTTATGATGGCAAAATCACCGGGAGAATAATTGGCTGGATTAAGACTAAGAGTTTCTCTAAAGTGTACATTAATCCACTTATGGTTGATGTAGGTTGTAACAGCAATCCGTGAAGATTCACAAATCTTAATTATTGTTCACTTTTTTTAGATAGATAGCCTCTTGATTACAAAGAGCTGAACAGATGTATCAAAGAGACATTCTCAAAGCTCTCACTCATAAATAACTTTTCTCTGCGCTCAATTAAAAAATGCAGGCTTATTTACAAAACCAGAAACTTTGTCAAAATAATGGATACTTTAAAAAAAAATTTTGCTACCAAGGATAATGCTTGTCAAACAACATCCAAATGCAGAAAATGAGTTATTTAACATTACAATAGAACCACAAAATCATAGGATAGTTTGGATTGGAAGTGACCCTTAAAGGTCATCTAGTCAAACCTCCCCTGCAAAGAGTAGGGACACCTTCGACTACATCGGGTTGCTCAGAGGCCAATCCGACCTGATCTCAAATGCTTGCGGGGATGGGGCATCTACTACCTCTCAGGGAAACCTGTTTCACTGTTTCACCACCCTCACTGAGAAAAATTTCTTCCTTATACGTAGTTTTAATCTAGCCTCGTAGAATTTAAAACCGTTACTACTTGCCCCCATCTTTCTTGTTTGTCCCCATCTTTCTTATAAGCCCCCTTTAAGCATTGAAAGGCCACAATAAGGTCTCCTGGAGCCTTCTCTTCTCCAGGCTGAACAAACCCAACTCTCTCAGCCTGTCCTCGTAAGAGAGGTGTTCCATCCATCTGATCATTTTTGTGGCCCTCCTCTGGACCTGCTCCAGCACATCCATGTCTTTCCTGGAGGACTCCAGAGCTGGATGCAGTACTCCAGGTAGGGTCTCATAAGAGCAGAGTATAGGGGCAGAATCATCTCCATCACCTTATCTATGACATGATATGTTTTTTAACTTAAAGCTAGTGCTATAAAAATGTAGTTGCTTTGATATGTCTTCTTATACTTGTTAATATTTTTAAATATAACATAAATATGCTTATATACATTTAATTTATTTTGTATTATTTATTAGTTAGGCCTGAGTGTCACTAAGTTGTGGATTCATATGGTTCACAGAGGAAAGATTCATTTTCAGGAACAAATCATGAAATCCTTGAGTATGCCTTCATTGCTATTAAGAAAGAGGTAAAATTCACAGAATAAGGAAATAAGTTATGAGTTTGTGGATGCTAAATAGAAGACAACAGCTATGCTTGACTGAATTTTAAGAAAATATTTACAAGGAACAAGCAGGAAAGATAATGATTTGAAAGCTAAAGAGTACTTATTGAAACATGCAACTATAATAAGAATTGCATTGTATGTTTTGATATAAACTCTGAAATGATTGTTTTACACATGAACAGAATAATGCAGAAACTCTCATTACATTTGATTAGCTGAACCTAATAACATAATTCAAGCATAATTTTTTACTGAAGGTAGAAGAATTCAACCATGTATTAGCAAAAAAAGCCATTTGTGTATTAAATCCCAGTAGCACTTCTTTGAAGACTACTTCTTACTTAGAACTGCTACATTCCACTCTTCCTCAAACTACTGATTTACTAGCTGCAGTAAATCAGATCTCGTGCTAGCTTGAAGATATTGTTAGTGTCAATTAATTTACAGCTGTTCTAGTATTAAAGACATCTCAAAAACTCATAACACATATTTATTTGGAATTTATACCATTTTCTTTGGAAAATCTCTAAACATGTTGATGCCCTATTATGCGTACCACTGGTATAGTTTAAAACTATAGTTAAAATAACCCAATGCATTACTATATTTCATCACTTCCATTATTTTACATTCTAAAAAAAAAAAGCTATTACAAATATGATTGAAATCTGATGTTATTTTTTTTTTCTTTCATAGGATGAATCATTCCAGCCTAAGACAGGTGTTTAGATAACCAGATTGAATTGCATTCCAGAGGTGCTCCACTTCTGTACATTGATAATAAAAGAAACTTAACTGCCTTTGACCAGATAAGTAACTTCAGATAACTGAAGTTTGCTCAAATAATTTTTACAGTATTAAATAAATTGGGCGATACTAACTCTTTCAGCATGTTTCATAACCTAACATGCATTTTCACTCTACCTTGCTGTCCTTCTTTCATAATACATCTAGAAGATATATCAACTGAGATATATCAACTCTACACTATGTAAAGATGTCTTTTGTCTCTGACCTAATTAAGAAAATAGATCACGATAAATACAGACCTTTAGAAACAGTAAACATTTATCTACCTGATGAATTTCAGCTGCAATGATACAAGGAGTTAAATTAACTTAAAGTCTGTGTCCATTTGCCTCTAACTTGTCTTTTGCTTGAGACTTCTAAGCTCAGTGTGCTTTGATCTTTCATGACTAGGCATGTTCAAGAATAATTTCTTTAGTGTTATTTTAAGCTTTTCGTCATAGAACCAGGAATTCAAAAACAAACTGCAACTGTGCTGAACCAATTACATTTGTAAATGAAGACATTTGAATATTATCTTTAACAAGTCATTAGGAAAATGTGTAAAAAACAACTTTAATTTGAATACTTCTGAGATATTCTGGACCTAATCATACTACCATTGAAGAAAAAGCTAACACTCCCAGTGACTTCAATGGGCTCAGAATTATATAGACAGCAGGGGACAAGACTCGGTAACTCATAAGGTCCATTTCATCCCTATGTTACCACCATAACAGAAATATGCAGGAAGCATGATAATGTCAGGGTTGTAAGGCTTGAGAAGTTTGAAAGATAGGACTTCCATATGAAAGGCATTCTTTTTGAGAAGTACAAACAATATAAAAGAAGCTATGGTTTCGAAATTAACTTTCTACTTGCTATAAACATGAATGACTACAAGATACCAATATATCTGATATAGATTTGCATTTTGTAATTATCTTGGCTTAAGATTATGATGGTTGTTTGAAGCTTTTTCTTACTGTGAAAAAGGGCAGGATTTTAAGTAGTTTTATTTCCAGCATTCAGCTGATGTGCATGGGTGACAAAGCCAAATGTAAGACATGGAAATAATTGTAAAGTCTTTACTGCAGTATGAGTACATTTATTCAGTGCTGAACAACTGGAAATCAGCTTGAATACTCTCTCAGTGTAACTAACTCAATCTCCTCTTTTGCATTTCATGTTCTCTTCCTCACTAACAACAGTAGCAGCTGCACTAGTCTAAATTCCCAGAATTATTATTATGATATTTTTCAAAAATCCTCCTCTTGAACATTCAAATGCACTAACTCTGGGAAGGAGTAACTGCATCTATTTTTCAGATTTGGCATCTTCACAGTTTACACAGTTTTGCAGTTGCCTACATGCTACCAGACTGAAAGCAAAAGATCAGTGACTAGAGGCCAGGTTCAAATCCCAGAGCTGAATTTAAACTTGTAATTACTGGATAATTCAGAACACTGAAAATGGACATTTAGTATCCCACACCATTTAAAGCGTGATTAAGAGTACCTCATTCAGGCCTCTCTTTCCACTTTATGGGGAGCCAACATATCTCACACAGTCATTCAGCTTTCTGTATGCAAACAGATGAATAATTATAGCTAGTATATAGAAAACAGTGGTAACAGGACTAGCTGAGTTCCCTCAGCTCCCTCTGGTAACAAGCACCTGTCTCAATCCTCCCCACTCCCACTCCCTCCCCCTCCATGTTAGCAACCTGCATCCAGCTGTGATTCAGAAGACCTCACCTTTGTTGAACGGATGCTGCACAGAAACAAAGCTTGCACCCTCTGTATCATAGCCAGTTTATTAAATTTTTTACCCATAACATGGAAGACTTTGGTTCTCAGCTATGTTTAAGTTGAGAACTAAGCTATTATCTTTTCCCACAACAGAGCCAGACTGTCTCATTTTCCTTTTTCTACCGCTGCCTTGAAAGGTTTCCTGTGCAGTGAAAAATTAAAAGAAAAAAAAAAAATCTGATTATATTAATTCTGCTACATAAAAGGTCCAGGCACTTCATCCACATCACACTTCATCCATGCTTAATTTTGGACTGCTTCAGCTAAATCTCCAGTTATCAGTTTTAGCAGTATAAACGGAACCAAGAGTGACTCTATGTTACAGTACTCAAATTCAGAGCAGAAGCACACCTCGTGCAGTGAATATCCTGATTGCTCCTCCCTTTTAATTTGGATGGAGCAGTCTTGGAGAATCTGAATAGAATTATTTTAGGCTGAAACTAAATTAAAAGGCGTGGTCCAGGAGCACATTAAACACAACTGCCAATGGATACACTGTCCACAGACTAGAGCTAGTACTGAAGGAAAACTCCTAGAATGTGAATAACATGGACTTTTAGCACTTTTAGCACCATTGACTCTACAGGTAGATTCCTATTACTGATTCTTTTTCAAGCCCAGAGACTAGCAACTATAATCCATGATGGTCGCTTCTGTGACCTATTTAGTGGAATTTTTTTCAACATTTGGTCTGTGGGGTTGGAGTCATCTGAAATTTGTAAATGAACAAGAGACTTTCTTTATACGCTTTTGTGTCATGATGTATCTTATACACATAAACGTTCATTGTAAGATAAAAGGATAGTTGTGTTTACCTTTAAGATCAATGACAATATCCATTGAATTTAGGTATATTTGCAACTGAGTGACAAATGAGAGTGAATGTTTTATATTGCACTTGGAGAACAGGTACCTATGTTCTGGCTAAGCGCCAGCATAAGGTGTTCCTTATTTTGGCCAATATTACATTAGACTAGTAGATTGTGATTATGTCCATCTTACTGAAAGGAGACTTGGATCCTGGAGATAATTTTGTGGACTTCTTTTTCTCTTCATAACATTTGCAAGTGAAGGTCATTATTTGGAGTCAGTTATTTTTCGGTTGGGGGCTGACTTGCTAGAGAGCACCCCTGAGGAAAAAGACCTAGGAGTCCTGGTGGACAATAGGATGACCATGAGCCAGCAATATGTCCTTGTGGCCAAGAAGGCCAATGGCATCCTGGGGTGCATGAGGAAGAGTGTGACCAGCAGGTCGAGAGAGGTCATACTGCCCCTCTTCTCTGCCTTGGTGAGGCCCCATCTGAAGTAGTGTGTTCAGTTCTGGGCTCCCCAGTTCAAGAAGGACAAGCAACTGCGGGAGAAGGTACAGTGGAGGGCTAAAAAGATGATTAGGGGCCTGGTGCATCTCCCTTACGGGCAGAGGCTGAGGGACTTGGGTCTTTTTAGTCTGGAGAAGAGAAGGCTGAGGGGACATCTGATTAATGCTTATAAATACTTAAAGAGAGGGTGTCAAGAGGATGGGACCGGTCTTTTTTCACTGTTGCCCAGGAATAGGACAAGAGGAAATGGGCACAAACTTGAATATAAGAGGTTCTACCTAAACATGAGGAGGAACTTCTTTACTTTGAGAGTGGCAGAGCACTGTAATAGGCTGCCCAGGGGGGTGGTGGAGTTTCCTTCTCTGGAGACATTCAAAACCCGCCTGGACAATTTCCTGTGCAACCTGCTCTAGGTAGACCTGATCTGGAGTGGGGTTTGACTAGGTAATCTCCAGAGGTCCCTTCCAACCCCATGTGATTCTGTGATTTTTTAAAGTTTCAAAACGAGCTGCATTTTCCCAAATAGGTTGTATTGTAATTTCTCATACTTTTATACACCAGTATTTACAGCTACACATTTTCTCTGAGGCTGTTTTTATACTCAGAACACACAAACTGTTTCCACCACAGAAAACTTCAAATAATTATTTTTTTTTAGTGTATGATGGACTCAGAATTCCTCTATATGGGACATACTTTTTTTTTTAATAATTACTTTAACAAAAGGCAGTAGTACTATCTATCATAAAACTGGTGTTACAAAGATATTTCTTTTCTTTAGAGACGTATAGTTTTCCAAGTCTGACTAGAAACTCTATCCATATAAATATCATTAAAATTTATTACCATGGTATAGCTGAACCCCATCTTTAACACCCAGCACAAAGACCTGATTTACCGTTTCTTGAAAAAAGTAACTGTCTTCTCTTTGTATTTTTTTTAAGGATTAAAATGACCTATTTGTTTTATCATACTTGCTATCTTTCTAACTTTGGTAAGAAAAAAGACTCATGCCTACAGCATTCTCTGCATGCATTTTTGTTTGTGCTTTTTTTAAGCTAAGAATTAATCCTATTACTTCTGATTTTAAATAGAAATACCCTTATTCACTTATATGAATTTTGAAGTAACAGTTTAAATTACTATCTCATCTCAACTTAGAATGTCATATATTTTTAAATGCAGTAGTTCTTGAAATGTATTCTATGCATGGTCCATTCATTATAATTTCTTTTTAATGACAATGAGCAGCTTTTTCATTCTATATACATATTACTTAAGCCACTCACTGGGAGATTTGGTGAGTCGCCTCCCTTTTCTATCACTCTCTGCAGTCTCTCTATATTTCCACAGCATTTCGTCATTCATACCCTGTATAGGGTTACTTGTTCTGAAGAAATGATAGCTATTCTTTAAGGCAAAAACCATGATCCGGTAAGTGTCTTCAAATGCAGTTGGTACAATTATACATTGATTGATCTCCAAGAAATTTTTTAGATGTCATACAAATATAAAACAAGTGACAAATAACACAAATAACACCAAAAAATGATGCATAGCACTTTAAAATGTAATAAAATTGATTAGCATTAGTCTTATTTATGTATTTTTCCTCTTGAATAGTCGTGGGACATTTTTATCAGTTTCATATTCTTATCAATTTGAAATGTATACAGTATATTTGTATGCAGCATGAATCAAGTCATGATTAAAAAATCAATTAAAAAATCAAGCAATAATTAAAAATAAAAATGGAAGAGAAGCATTTTTTTTCTGATCTTGTCCTTTGCATTTAAGGTAGCAGTTACTTCACAAATATCAGACATCTACATCTGATTCTTCACAATTACATCTGACCTACCACTTAGCCTAGTATGCCTTTAGGAGCTTCAGATCTGCCCTGCTTTAGAAGTGAGATGGTTTTGCCTAAACAAAGTTCATTAGTGACATCTAAGACTCCCTAGGCTTGAGATATCCACATGTGGCCTGCAGCTCTCAGGGCAGATTTGAGGGGAAGCAGTTCTTCTGTGAATCAGCTGTTGGCTGCAGAAGGGGTACCTCAATGAATTTCAATGGCTCTAGATAAATGAGTTGTGCTTTAGATGTCTTATTAGGATTAGACTAATCATACACTTGAAAAGCTTATATTCTTTAAATGGCTTCAATCACTACATTCCATCTTCCTTTGAATCTTAAGACCAAAATTGCACTATATACAATTAAGTTATCTTAACAGGAGGTATGTGTTTGAGCTCTCACAACAGCTGAGATTCTAATCAATATAATCAATGTGGTCTAGAAAGTTTCTCAGTCAATCAATCTAACTTTCTTAATATGAAGCTGAACCACATCTTTAATACTTATTTGTCAAAAAATGAGCAGTTTATAAAGTAATTAAAAGGATAGGACTGGGTTTATGTTGCACAGATTTAGGCACCTGATAATATTTCTGATGATGCGCAGAACATCTCTCCTCTCTCACAGCTCTTGTACCAGGTGGTTCAAAACACATTTATAACTATTTATTTCAGATATACCAGAACCCCAGGGGGTCTTAAATACCACAATTTAAAACAAAATCAGAAAGCAAAATGAAGATAAAAACTGGGAGAAAGTAGAGGCTGGTGGACCTTCCCATACAGGACACATAAAAACTGCATTAATACATTTTTCCTTTCATAGAGAAGTACAGATTTTTGACAACTACAGTTTTACTTACTGGTTAACACTATGCTGGGTATGGTAATCAGTTGTATATGTTATATATAATATATTATCTATTCAAAGTAGAAACTCTTCAGAGAATTCTGAAAATAAATCAATTCCCTTAAATAGAACCTGCACAGCTGACTTATTTTTGAGACAAAGTATAATTTATATTAACATGAAATTGTTGGCAGAAATTGATATAATTACTGAAGTTCTGTGGAACTGCAAAACTGAACAGAGCTGCTTCCCATGTAAAATAAATTAAAAAAGAAGGTTCAAGATCAAAACTCTATCTTTTGAAGGAAATCCTGGTTTTGTCTTGTAACAGAGCTTGAAAAGAGGAAATGGTAATTGTTACAGTGGAAAAAGTTCACTACTAAAACTCTGTGGGGCTCTGTGCTTATACAGCTAGAAGACTTCTGCTCTTTAGGGCTACATTTCATCCATGCATAGTAATCAAAAGTAAATGATGTGAATCAGAAAAATGCTTGAAGCGTTTTGGACATTTTTCCTCTTTAAATTTTGAATGCTTTTTTGTTGTATTTTTTTATCATAAACTCACAATTTTCCACAGTAAGATACAACCTAATAAATCTTTAAGGTGAGAAAAATACTGCAACCAGCATATTTGATTTCTTGTCTTAGGGCCTCAGTGGTGTTTAGAAATGCTTTATAAACAAACTGTTTACACATTCTTGAAGAAATATGTTACATTATTTTGAAGAAAGCTTTGATCAAGAATCATCAGTCTGTTTAAATAAACTAATTAAAAGACCAGAATTCAACAAATTGCTCGTAGGTTTTTGTTTATCTCAGCTGAAGTTGTAGTTCAAGGATTCCATTCAAAACAACTCAGAGAATTAATGTCTCATTTGATCTTGTTGGTAATGAAATAAAATAAACAGCTTTTGACTGGAACCCACTGAAAACCTTGACATTGGATAACCTTTTTTTTTTTTAACTAAATTTATGCTTCTGAAATATCCTGTATGAAGAGCCCCAGGAACTGAATTTTCTACTGATAGAACAGACAATGCAAACTGTTCAGACATCATTGATGATCCTGTACTATCCTCGCAGCATATCTTGTCTTTAACACATTGAAGGATTTTGAAGCTGAAATGGTACATAAAATTTCCAGTTGAAGACTTACTAGAAACAAGAAGAAATTCTTTACAATGAGGGTGGTGAGGCACTGGAACAGGTTGCCCAGGGAAGTCATGGATGCTCCATCCCTGGAAGTGTTCAAGACCAGGCTGGATGGGGCTTTGAGCAACCTGGTCTAGTGGGAGGTGTCCCTGCCCAT
>JAOXNO010006163.1:0-11217 GCA_028565335.1 Limnodromus scolopaceus
AGGCTGAACACCCCCAGCTCCCTCAGCCTCTCCTCACAAGACTTCTTCTCCAGACCCCTCACCAGCTCTGTTGCCCTTCTCTGGACCCACTCCAGCGCCTCAATGTCTTTTTTGTGGTGAGGGGCCCAAAACTGGACACAGCCCTCGAGGTGAGGCCTCACCAGTGCCAAATATGGGGGGACAATCAGAGGAGACCATGTCTGAGTGAAAGGTTTGCACTGGTGGGTTGGGTGGCTAACTGGGCACATCGATCTAAACTACCATGAGATGTTGAACTTCTACTAACTTCAGCTTCCAACTATATCTGTCTAGATGCTTATGTGGTGATACACTCAAAAACCTTGAAAAATGCTGAAATATTAGCTTTAGTAGCCTGGTGCTGGGTACAAGATCTCTGGACTTGCACTACTGTGAGAATCAAAGGCCACATTTGAAACAAAGGAAGGTCTTACGCCTCTATATCTCTAAACCCAGCTTTAGTGCAGGATGTCACTGGTGACACTGTAGTTTATATGTGCTAAACAAACACAGGAGCAGGAGCAGAAAGGCCAAAATTCTGATTATAAAAATGAGAAGAGACAAAACTAAATTCACTATTATCTAATGGAAGCAGCCTGGGTAGTCACTAAAACCAAGACTCTTCTAGAGCTAAAAAATGGGTATTGCCCACAGGACAGAAAAGATCATGATTCTTAAGTGACAATAGAAACTTTCTAACCATTTGCAATTTGACGTCAGACACTCATTTTATAATCCTCTTTTTTCTTGATATACTCTGTACTGAAAGCAGAACCGGTGCAGTGCCAATAACGGTGTTTTCTGCAACCTCTAACCAGATTCAAGAATGTGAAAAAAATGAAAATAATTCTGTATCTTGCTATTAGAGTGTTACAGAGGTAAGAAGCAATTATTTGAGATAGTTGTTCTGCCTTTAGAAAGAGAGTATTTAAATTTTTCTTCCACCATTTACCTCTTTCCTTGGTAAAAATAATTACTTTATCTTGCAAGCATAGAAACTTGTTCAGTCAAACATCATAAAAAAAATCACTAAAAAGTAAAAAAAAAAAAAGTAAAAACAAATGAACAGATTAAAACACTCTGTACAGTTACAATCCTGCAATTGAAAGTGAATGTATCTCACTAATGCTGGTAAGAATTAGGAAACAAAAGTCCTCATGTTTTCACTGTAAGACTTTTGTGATCTTATTCTCAGTAATGCTTTGGGGTTTTGAATTGTTACTTTAGCTGACTTTGTGCTAGTGCTTAAATACTGCAGTCAAGGCATCAATACAAACTCAAGAGACATACTGTTCTACTGTCCTTGTTCTGGTGTGCTTTTGTATTAGTGAAATCTTTCCCAAGCAACTGACATGATTAGATTCAAAACTTTTAACTGGTTCAACACCAACCGTGATCACAAATACCACCCTTCAGCTCAGGTGCCTTGGACAGTAACTAGACTGCAGAGCTGCAATTTCTTTTAGCCCTTCGCTGAAGACGGTACCAAAGCAGAAATTTTAGAAAAGATCATCTGTGCAGTCTCCTTCTTTATTTACTACAGTAGCAAATGTTGGGATGTATTTCAAATCACCTGTAAAATAGTTGGAATCATAGTATGGCTGGAATTGGAAGGGACCTTAAAGATCATCTAGTTCCAACCCCCCTGCTGTGGGCAGGGACACCAAGGTGGGCTTGTTGTTGCTAAAGTGATGCCAACGCTGTCTTCTTTGTCTTCCAAAGCATTAAATTAAGCAGAAAAAACCCAACCAAAAAACAAACAAAAAAATGGCTTACCCCCTTCAGCATTTTTTCTAAACCCGAGCAGAGTTCATTTCTACTCCAGTAGACTTACAAAGCTGCAGTGTTTGAAAATCAGTCATTAGCAGCCCATCTTTCAGACGACTAATATTAGCAGTGCTGTCAACACAGGTTACAGATCCTGTTAAGGAAACAAGGGCTGAGTTCCTCTCCCTGCCCCTCAGCCTGCCCGTGAGTCCACCAGACCATTGCAAGTTCTAAATGAACAGTTCTGTGCTTCAGCTCAAACCCTGAATATCTATGTGTTTCTTGGCCTGTTAAAAGATTGTTGGTATTCCAGATACGCACTAAAACTGAAGGTGGTTTTTACACAAGGCTCTTCATAAAGGCATCCTAGACCAGACTTTCACAGAAGTTGTGAGCGCTCAGTGAATTCGACAGCACATTTGTGAAGTTCTGACAGAAAAAATGCAAAATTTTATGTAACCAGTTGCTGAAAATATGTTTGGGTTTGTTTTCTTTTTCTCTGATAATGTTCTGTCCAATGGAATGTATTTACTGTACTGATAAGTCTGAAGCAAGAACGAAACTGCAAATCCCCCTAGTGTTCCAAAATTATGAACCAGGACCAGAAGACTAACTTAATTTACAGAAATGAAATGTGCATATGATTACGTTCTCTCATTTTTTTAGGCCATATAGCACAGTGAGGTCATATTTTCAAGCTTTCTCTACACATACCAGTATTAGAAGTTTAAGCTTTTAGACGAAATCTGAGATTCACGTGAATTCCCCAATAAAGACTCCTGGAACTGGAATTTTAAGGAAAACCAATGACTGCTAGACTTAGCAATTGCAGTTGTCTGTGGGCCATTTTGCATTCCTAAAGAGCATAATAAGTGCCACATTAGTTCACACCACTGGTGTTACCTACAATGGTTGCTCCCAGGTGTTTAGCAAAATAGTATAAAAATAGGGTACATATAAAGTGATCCTTCTGACTCCCTACAATGAAGAACTTGGTCTTTGCAACCAGACCTGCTGTCTTGTACTTTCGTCTTTCATAAAATCCTGTGGTAGTGAGTTCCATGACTTAATTACATGCTCTTTTTTTTAAAGCAGCTCTGTGTGTTTGATGTATGTGATTTGATCACACCACTTGCTTTTCTTGAGCTCTTGCATTGTAAGCAACAGTGACCAACCACTCCGTGTTCAAGTTGTTCCTGTTATGTGTGGTTTTGATCTTCCCTTCTATTCTATCCCTTCGTAATCTTGGCTGGCCTAACTCCTGCTTTAACTCTTTCCTCTGGAGTCTGGTCCTTAAGAGACCTCACTCAATGAAAGCATTAATGTTTATTGGTACTCAGTTGTATCCACCATAATTCCTCAAAAATCATTCAGCCCAAAGGCACAGGCATTGCAACTTCAATCCCTTGAATGTGATGAGTTGTGAAGGTATGATAACCAGGAAACTACATTTATGCACCACAGTAATTTTTGGGGGATTGGAAAGTGGCTGCAATTGACTGTAGATAGATTCTGAAGTGACCCTATTCTGTTTTTTTATACTCCTCCTTTTTCTTCTCCTCCAAAAATAGTTGGGAATAGTGTCAGCTACGAAGGCAGTAAAAAACATCAATAACTACTTTACCTATCTTGTTGTTTCAGTGACTTGTGACACAGGAACTTGGGAGCCACTTAGTCAATACCCTAATGGCGATGCCTGTTAAAAATACACTGTTATCTGATTGGTAGATAAAGAAGATAAAAGAGGAATGTACAATGGAAAATGTTACAACAAATCAAAATGGTGACATTCTACAGTGCCTCAGAGTTAATAAATACACATGAACTGAAGCAATAGGGAAGGAAACCCAAAATTTTCAGTAAGCCAGGAGCAGCTAGAAACTTGGATGGTTGGTCACATTGCTGTTGCCTTAGTTCTTACCATTTTTTTCTATTTTCATTAAGTGTACAAGTGAACTTACGATGGTGTTCTTCCCCTCATTCACCTCCTTTGTTAGACTGAGAAAATCATATAAAAATAGAGGAAAGAAGCACTTAATTCTCCTAGTTTTTAACGTGCTGTTTTTATGGAGATCTACAGTATGGAGGCAGGGATAGTAGGGAGGTGATGTTTCTGTTGTACTTGTCAGCGTCACCAGAGTGTAAACGACCCTGTTTTTTCCTCATCAGTTCCCAAAAACTTGGAGTATTATTTGGAGGAACAAATATATGGGAAATTAACTCAATTCCAAAACTCTTCCAAATATCTATTGGGATATGTGTGGGATATGTACTGGGTTTGTGTGGCAAGATTTTGGTGGCTGGGGGGCGTACAGGGGTGGCGTCTGTGAGAAGCTGGTAGAAGCTTCCCCTGTACGCAATAGAGCCAGTGCCAGCTGGCTCCAAGATGGACTCACCACTGGCCAAGGCCAAGCCCATCAGCAATGGTGGTAGCGCCTCTGTAAGAACATATTTAAGAAGGGGATAAAAACCTGGGCAACAACCTGAAAGTAGAGGAAGGAATGAGAATATGTGAGAAACAACTCTGCAGACACCAAGGACACTGAAGAAGGAGGGGGAGGAGGTGCTCCAGGTGCCAGAGCAGAGATTCCCTTGCAGCCCGTAGCGAAGACCATGGTGAGGCAGGCTGTACCCCTGCACCCCATGGAGATTAACAGTGGAGCAGATATCCACCTACAGCCCGTGCAGGACTCCACACCAAAGCAGGTGGATGCCCAAAGGAAGCTGTGACTCTGTGGGAAGATGGTGTTGGAGCAAACTCCTGGCAGGACCTGTGAACCCGTGGAGAGAGGAACCCATGCTGGAGCAGGTTTGCTGGCAGGACCTGTGACCCCATGGGGGACCCCCGCTGGAGCAGTCTGTTCCTGAAGTACTGTACCCCGTGAAAGTGACACAGGCTGGAGCAGTTCATGAAGAACTGTAGCCCATGGGAAGGACTCACACTGGAGAAGTTAGTGGAGGACTGTCTCCCATGGGAGGGACCCTACTCTGGGGCAGGGGGAGAAGAATGTGAGGAGTCCTCCCCCTGAGGAGTGAGGAGCAGCAGAGATGATGTGTGATGAATTGACTGCAATCCCATTCCCTGGCCCCCTTTGCCGTTGCAGGAGGAGACGTAAAGAAAATTGTGAGTAAAGTTAAGCTGAGGAAGAAGGGAGGCATCAGAGGAATGTGTTTTAAGATTTAGTTTTTATTTCTCATTACCCTACTCTGATTTGTTTGGTAATTAATTAAATTAAATTTCCCCAAGTTGAGTCTGTTTTTGTATCTTGACACAGAAGCCTTTTGTTATATCTTCTCTGCCCTGTACAGTTGAAGAGGGGAGTGATAGAGCAGTGTTGATGGGCACCTGGCATCCAGCCAGGGTCAACCCACCACACTACCATTCAGTTTTCAAGTGTCAGGCCTTTTCGTTCCTCGCTGATCCTCTTGTCCAAGCTGGATCCACACAGGCATAAGAACCTAGCAGAATAATTTCCCTCTATTCAGAAGTTCTTGAAGAAACCAGGGAATTTTCTTGAGATAGTCATCATAATCTTAGTTCAGGAACCTCGACTCCACATTCTCTCTCAGCCTCCAGTCTTTCTCCTTCTATTGCAAATGGCTGCTGTTGCCCCTTTTCTTCCTGTCCAGCTCCCATTCCCTCAATTATTCAGTTGTCCATGTCCCATTCCTTTGCATTATTGCTTCTTACGTTCCATTCTGCCAAAGTTTCTATTTCATTCTCTCTTGTCCCTCCCCTCAGTTTCCTATTCCCCACTTGCTTTCCTTCCCAAACTCCTTCATTTAAAGATCCATTTTAACAAGTTTAAATGAGACAGATATAATATAAATAAAATTTCCAAAGATACATCCAACTAAGAGGACATTCTCACAGCTGTCTCAGTCAGTTTAATTCAGGTGAATGTCTTTCCTTTTTCCCACTGTTTCTTTAAATAGTGATCAGTTTCAATCAGAAGTTGTGTCTCAGAAGTTGTATTATAATAAAGTCAGTGATACAATGAGGCCAGAGTTCAAAACAGTGTGAAGTCCTGATATAAATGACCATAAAGGTCGAGATTCTTGTTCTGAATGGCTGACAGCAGATGTGGGTTCTGTATGGTGTTATTGTGTCAGAAGAAGTGTGCTTCTGCAGTTCTGTGTGGGCCTTCCAGTACGACTAGGGGTTTGGTGGGTCCAGTGTAATGTCAGCTACGTGGCAGTGCGATTACACATCTGTAGCTGCCACCTTTACATTCCGGTACCTCATTTTTATTAGATGTGGTTGAAAAATTGAACCTTTTCTCAAGGGATTTACTTCATTTTTTTTATTCTATCTTTGTTTAGATGTTAAATTTCTAGAAGTAAGAAATTGAGAGGAAAGAAGAGAAAGTTGAGCAGTTGTTTGATAATTTGAGTGAAGGACTAATGGTACAGTTTTTCAGAACTTGCCACATGTGAAAGGATCGAGGTCTTGCCTATTTTTAGAGTAGCTGCAATAGTGGCCAGCAACAACAAGTGCACAAGAAATTAATGATCTGACCTTGGCTTGGTAGGAAAAAATCCATTCCAGTCAATCCATTACACTATAACAATACAACTTGGTTCAGACGTGGTACAATAATATTAGCATAACATTTTTCAATTATTTTTATTTGTATTTTGCTTTTTTCTAATTATGGACACTCTTTTAGTCAATGAACAAATGAAGCTGCACAGTGAAAATGTTAAAAACCTCCTTGTTCTAATTTTACACACTTTCTACAGCTATATTTCTTGACTACAGCAAAACTGATAAATGTATTGTAGGAGTCTCTATTTGATTACCAAATCCCAGTCAGGCAGAGTCAGGTCACAAACCTCCAATGGACAGATATGTGTGAGTTTTTCAATCAAATCTGACAGAAATTAATTTGAGGCTAACATTTCCCTTTGAGATGCCTTCTGTGTGTGCTTGTGCACACAATACAAGCTTTTTCCTGCAGGAAGCTCTTAAAGAGGACCTTGATTTTAAGGGAATAGCTTTTCCCTTGCTGAATAGTAATAGGATTTGATATTATATAGGACAAGATCTTTGAAACTTTGATTATCCCACCAGAGAAAATACTTTCATATAAACAGGTTAAAGCCATGACATTCTTTTTTCTGACTCTGAAGACATTTATCTTGTGGCTTTATTCTGCTTCAGATATTTTATTTTATTTCTATAACATCAAATGCTAACATTATTCAGTTGCTATTGTTTTCTTTGATGTCTCGATAGCAGGTGCTTATTGAACTGGGATAAAACAGAAATAAAGGCAGATGTAGGTGGGTGGGTGGGGCTTTGGGAATAGACAGAAGATTAGACAAGAGCGATATTCCAATACCAGGGAAGTATCTAGATTCAAAATGTATGCTAGATCAAACGGACGTGCTCTACACTTGCTTTGGTATCCAGGCCCCTTTCTGTGCTGCCTGTCAGAGTTGTGGCCTTTGTCTTGGTCCAGGCTACCTCCTTCCACTCCCTAAAGCAGGGATGATGCTAACAGAAGGGGTCTTCCATTTTAGCAAGAGGAAAGGAGAGGATCTAGCAGTAGACCATTATCCTCTTCCTACCACCTGCATCTTTTCCATTACAGTAAAAAAAAAAAGGAAACAACAACAACTTGGAGCACAGTAGAGTCGCTATGTATGCGAGAGGAAAGATCATCTGTGAGTCCCAGAAAGGAGTACCTTTGAGGAGCAGAGAGGTCCTTTAGCTTACATTAGTAAAGGTAGGGAGAGATGGTTTCATTCACAAAGTGGAATACCTTGAGTAAGTAGTTGAAAGAGAGTGACTGTAGGGGGTAAAAGAAGCTGTACCCTTAAAAAGATGGGGTGGACAGCACAAAGGCCTTTAACGCCACCCTGTCATGCAGCTCCTTCATGAAGTGCCCTCTCAAAGGGAAGAGAAAGGTGATTATCCTCTGAAAAGGTGATTAGCTGGAGGCAGGAGACCATGAGGGAAAACAGAGAAGTCCCATCACACTCTCCCAGCTCCCATCAACCTGTTGCCCATCACAACATTTGGTGGCTCTGTGTTTTGTTATTTATTATTGTGAAACAGGCTAACGATACTGATCATTGCTAGCTGGATGTGGCTAGATGCAGAAATGTGTAGTAGCTATAAAGGCCAGCATGCTGATGGCACAGAGGCTGGTAATGATGAATCCTGAATTTCTAGATGCTTTCCAGCTGCTTCTTACTTCTACAGTGCATGAAACAGAGACTAGCAATAGCCCAGCAGATCAATAAAAGAGCAGTGTACAATACTTTTTAATGATGGGACTTGATTTTTCCAGATCTTATTCTAAATAGACTGTCCTTAGCTGTGGTTCACCACAGGAACTGGAAAGGTACCAAGGTAATTCCCTCCCTTTTTTTGTTCTGCCAGGCTTCATGATGCTTGGGTCATATGAGCTGAATAGAAAGGAGCTGAGGGAGGGCAGGTGCTGCTGGAGAGCAAGGCTCTGGGTCCTTAGCATGGGGTTCTGCTAAGGGACCGGCCCTGTGAGTGAAATGGCAGCCTCACTATGCAGAAGTGTGGTGCAGGAGATGGTGGCTCTGTGAAACCGGAGAGGGCTTTATCCCATCTACAGAGATTCCTGGAGTCTGGAGCTTGCGGCCTCTCACTTTCCAGCTCTCTAAAGAGTCCTCCAGCAGAAACTAGGGAAGCTAGGATGCTACGCTAGATACTTCTAACGTGAGGAGGGGAAGGGGAGTGGAGAAAAGATATCCAAGAAACAATCTGCAAGAAATTTCAATAAATCAGTTTGTACAATTTTAACTATGAGGGTGTAAAATCTAGTCTTAGACTCAAGTTGTCGCATATGCAATAAATACTAGCTTAATATGTATTCAGTCAGTGTCTGTAACTGTCCCAAACGGCCTTCCCTTTGAAGGCTTATAATGTTTTTACCATGGCCCAGAGAAGCATCTCTAACAATCAGGAAGGTCTTCCAGAAATAAATATAGAGAGAGCTGTTAACCTTAGCTCGGAGAATCTGTGCTCTTAAACTGATCTGCTGCCCTTGGTTCTGTGTGGGAACTTGTACTGGTATAAGTACAAGGGGGCATAAGGAAAATTGCAATTCTTAAAGGGACTGCTGAGAGGTAGTTTAGGTCCTAAACTTTTGGAGAGGGGATGAATGTATTTTTTACAGCGATTATAAAACCTAATGATTTTATGTTATGGTAATTCCATGGTGTGAATTCTTATAATTCTCCTTTCAGTGTTTTTAGTCTAAGTACTGAAACCTTGTGCATTAAAATTGGCACAAGAAACTGATTGAAAATAGGAGTAGCATATTTTTTTTGTCCAATCTGAAAAATCATAGTTTATAAACTGAAAGCAAAAAGATTGGGAACTACTCTGAATTTAGAATTCTCTCCATTTTATTATTGATGTAGCTAGCAACGTCAACTGCTTATACTTTTTTTGTCTCCACCCAGATCTATCTGTTGAGATCTTAGAACCCCATTTCTCAGAAGTAGTTCTATTTTGTGTATAAAACTGCTTGAGGGAATAAGTTTACAGAGCAAGGCCATAAAGGTCTTCCAGGAGTACGGACATGTGAAGATAGAACTCATTAAAATCACAGCATGATATGACTTCTACAAGTCACACAAAGAAATAATCTAGAAGTGTACGGACTTTTTGCTTTACCTTGAAAATCAATGTGGTTTAAACACCCAGGGACACCATAGGCATTTCATGCACTGAAGATGCTGAAAGCACTAAGCAAGGACTGGCCTACGCAAAACCATAAACATTTGATAAAAGCTGATATAGCCTGTGGCATACAATATTAATAGTAGTTCTCATTTTTACACTCTGTCCAACTTAATCCAGATCATATAAAACTAAAAAAGTTGATCCAAAATGCTTTGCATGTGAACATGGAGCTTAGTGTGGTTCTTTCTATTCTCAGGAGATGTAAGTAAGTCAACAGAGCTTCATATACTTCAAGAATGCTTCTCTGATTTACCCCAGTTCAGAATTCAGTTGGAAATCACTTCCATTTACCCAATACTCAGTTTTAAATTATTTCCATGGCTTCATAGAGCATATGTTGATACAATGCACTTTTGCCCTGCTTCATTGTCTGCAGATGTGGCTGCTTTTTGTCATCACTCCCCTCTTAAATGCTTTTACACGTTCACTGGCTAAGTGCATTCATCCTTGAAAAATAACAGAGTGTTCTGCCCTAGCCAGGAGCCTACAGTCTCCACCTCTTCATTACTGGACCGCATTGTGCCATTATCTCAGCTTGTTCTCTTCATGGCTGCTGGCACCTATTTATTTGATGCAGTGTATCTCTCATTGTAGGCTTATTAGCATCCATGTCAAGACAATGTGTAAAGTCCTCCTCTTTCAAGACCGATGAATGCAAACAAGTGGGGAACAGAACCCATGAGCAATGTGTATCATTTCACTGCCACATTAATACCTCTAACTCTAATTGACAGGGTAATTAAAACCCAAAGATATCCCAAGAAAGCAGCCTGGGTAGCTGCGGTCATGTTGTGTAAGTGACACAAAACACATTCTGTGAAATAGGATCAAAATGGTTTCTCTGCATTCTGTGTCACCAAAGCAGCTGTCCTGATTATTCACATCCTATTAAGTGTGCTTTGAGCATGTCATAATCAATTAAAAATAGTTGTCATTTCAGATAACAGCTTTGGAATTTCAAAACTAGGAATAGCTTCCTTGGGACAAAGCGCTCTCCTCCATAGGGGTCCTGTCATTCACCTGCTGCTCACTCCTCCGGTTTGTGACAGTTCAGGGTCAGTCCTCCATAGGAGAGCTCTACAGCAGAAACACAACTTTATCACTCTACTCTGTGCTATTCCCAGGACCACCACCTGTCTCTATTCTCCTCAGTTGCTACCAACACTGTTCCCAGTCTTCATCCTCTTCCTAGCTCCTGGTTTTATTCACCATCTCTTATATCATTTGGGCTGCCCATTCCTCTGAGTTGAAGGACCACAACTATGGGAAGAGTGATTTTCCATTTGTGGACACTGAAAATTGTAAGGGATTGTAAGGGACCAGTTGTATCAGTTGAATGTTTAGAATAGCAGACCAGTCAGTCTGGAGAAGAGGAGGCTGAGGGGAGACCTTATCGCGCTCTATAACTACCTGAAGGGGGGGTGCAGAGAGGCAGGGGTCGGCCTCGGCCTCGTCTCCCAAGTCACAGGAGATAGGACAAGGGGAAATGGCCTCAAGTTGCGCCAGGGGAGGTTTAGATTGGAGATTAGGAAACATTTCTTCACTGAAAGGGTTATCAAGCATTGGAATAGGCTGCCCAGGGAAGTGGTTGAGGCGTGATTCCTGGAGGTGTTCAAAAGATGAGTTGACATGGTCCTCAGGAATATGGTTTAGTGATTTTTATTTCTTATTTCTTATTTATTTTTTTGTCAGAGTTAGGT
>JAOXNO010006164.1:0-11215 GCA_028565335.1 Limnodromus scolopaceus
GGAAGGGAAGGGAAGGGAAGGGAAGGGAAGGGAAGGGAAGGGAAGGGAAGGGAAGGGAAGGGAAGGGAAGGGAAGAAGGAAGGATGTTTCGTACCTTTAGAATTTAAATCTTGTTTTATAGTCAATTTTGATGTGAAATTGGTGTAGTCCAGCTCATTAGCCTACCAGCTGGAGGACCCTATTTTGTTAGTGGAGCATCGAAAATTGAGGCTGATGCAGTGAAGAATTGAGCTTAATATACAGAAAACATTTAACTTCTGCTTTGTGCTGTACTGCCTAATGCAGAATTCATGTTGACTATGCAAGTAGTTGTTAACCTGTCATCTTAGTAGTATATGAGAAGCTATTAATCTGCTGTTCTTGTAGCAAGATGGATAATATTTTAATTCAGATACTGTGTGAACATAGAAGACATAATTGTAGATTTTTAAAGTCCGGGATTCACATTAAAAAATGAAAAAAAAAAAAGTTAAATTACTCAGAACTGAATATGTTTTTTGTAAAATTATTTACCTACCTTTTTGTTATTATTTGGCGTTATAGGATGTCCATCTCAGATGTCCTGTGAAGAGTGCCGTGTACGTAGCTTTAGGAAGTAGCCAAAGGCAAAATTCTCTAACTGCCTCACTCGCTTCACAGAGATATCAATTATTGAAGGTCCATAACAAATACAGGTGATAACTGACCTATTCTGGAAAATATATGTGAAGGGACACACAGTGGTGAAAACATGTAAAGTGAAAAGGTTATCTTTAGTTACCTGTTCTTTTCCTGTGCTTATTACTCGAACACACCTACTTAATGCAAGGCAATTAGCTTGGATATAAAATAATCTGTTTGTCACAGAGCTTCATCAGGCAGTTTGGCTGGGATAGAGTAGCATAGTAGTATATGATGCTGTTTTGGATACTGCTGAAGTTGTTTCAGTTATTGCTGAACAGTGCTTGCACAGCATCAAGGACTTTTCTGTTTCTCGTGGTCGCCGTCGCATGAAGCTTCTCAGGGTAGCAAGAAGCGGGACTGCCCAAGAAGTTAGAAGGGGATGTAGCTGGGACATCTGACCCCAACTGACGGAAGTCAGTTGACCCAAATTCCATACCATATGATGTCATGCTCAGCAGTAAAAGCTTGGGTGAAAGAAGGAGGAAGTGGGGGACACTGGGAGTTATGACATGTCTTCCCAAGTAACTGTTACACTTGATGAAGCCCTGCTTTGCTTGGAAATAGCTAAACACCTGCCGCCAATGGGAAGTTGTGAATGAATTCCTTATTTTGTTGTGCTGGTGTGTGCGGCTTTTGCATTAACCTCTTAAAATGGCTTTACCACAATCCATGTGTTTTCTCACTTTTACCCTTTCTATTCTCTTCCCCATCCCAGAGAGGGGAGTGGGCAAGCAGCTGTATGGTGACTAGCTGCTTACTGGCCCTAAACCAAGACATCCTCCAAAAAACAGGTAATTAAGTCCTTAATGTTTTAGTCCCTTAAATATGTGAGAAGACAGTAGTATATGGAAGTAATCTCTTCACTATTACAAAACATAAGACAAACTCTTCTACTGCACACTAGCAAGGACTTAGCTTTCAATTGCTATAGATACTCTTCTCTTTCTGCAGTTGCATTGTTTGAGATTGGAAATACCATCTGTGTGCCTCTGGGACAAATTTCACATATAACTGGTAGTTAGTGGGAAAAGCACGGCTTCAACACTTGAAATTAATTTAAATAATCACTATGAACAGTACAATGATGTTTAGATGATAATAAAATTGTGATAAATTGGAATTATTGATGAGTGCTAAAACTGGAGTCACAATATTAATGACTTTAACACTTCACTGTGGAAGTGTTATGGAGAAAAATAGCATACTTCCAACTTCTTAGTAATTCAAATGTATGAAAAAAATTGTAATAATGTTACTGCATGAATGTTTCAGATGGGCTCCTGATGAATACATGGAAAATCCTTTTCAGATTTCAGAACCACAGTCATTGAAATCTGTGTTTATCATTTCCAGTTACAAGCACCTATTCAAACTATCATAATGTAGTGAAATACTGTTTCTGGTACTCCTGGCCGAAATGGCAATCCCAGATTATATGAAGTACGTGCTAGCATAACTATTATTTCAGGATGCTACACTTCAGTAGCTGTGAAAGACCAGAAGAATTTATCAGTACTATTTTCTGCTGATCTTAAGTAGAAGATTTGATGGCTGAACCATTAAAGTATGCTGTAATAATGCCTTGGGCTATCTCAAAATGCATACCAAAACCACTGCCGCTTTTTTTCTTATCATTGGAATTACATTGTGGAGGCAGACTTCTTGAATTCAGAAGTAGGGACTGTGGTTTCACAGGGTCCTCACATGATCCTACTGCTTCTAAGAGATCCACGACAATAACAATAATTAAATGTATACTTAATTTTAAGCACAAGAATAGCCTAATTGATTTCAATACTTGAAACAGGCCTGACTGGAAGGCAGGGATGGTATTCTCAGTGTTTTAATAATTTCTTAAATTACAGAGTGGAAGAGTCTACATACTCATCCACCATATCAAGCATTAGTCATTAATATTTTTAAACCCTTTGAAGATACAAAGTTTTAAGGATGGATGAGAAATATTCTTTTGACTTGAAACTTCTGATAACGCTTATAATTTATTTGCTTATTTAAATATATACACCTATCTTTTAATGTACTTTTACATCTGAGTTGATGAGAGAATCTAGTTTCACTGAACCTAGTTATTATTGAATTATGTATATTTCCTTTGAGTTAAGAGAGAGATTCTGTACCTTATTTATTCTACATTTATCTAAAATAAATACTAGAATAACAACTTCTAAATTAAATATCGGAGTAACATATTCTTCACATATTCTATAATATAAAATTCATCACAACGTCCTTCTTTCAAGCATGAAATTAATTTAAATCAATGTCAATAATGTAACATTTGATGTCAGGTGTGTTATTAGTAATGTGTATAACATTGCTATTTAACATTTTGCTTAATGTCCTGAGTATAATAAAAAGTCCTGAGTATAATAAAAAGTTACATTAGGGAAAGAAGTAAATCCATGGCTTGTAATCACATTGAACTCTAAACCAGGTTAAAGTTTGTGCTAACAAATTAGAGAAAAGTAATTACATGAAAGTTAGAATAAACCCCATTTTTCACTGTGTATAGTCTGTTGCTACATTTTAGAAAAATGACTCTTGCCTCTTTCAGACTGGTAGTCAGAATGTTATCTTTTTCTTTTTAAGGGCTTTGTTTTAAAATACTCTTTATACCAGGAATTTCATAAAATCTTGCCCGTAAAAGGCACTCAGTTTTAGAAGTTTCATCTACAGTCAAACTAATAAGAAGTGTATTTTACAAATGATGCTGTCCATGTGTTTCTCCATAACTGAATTACATCCCTGACTCACATGTAAACATGTTGTCACGTAAATTTAGACATAGATCTGAATCCCACCACCAATAAAAATGCCAGATATTCTAGATATAGAATAACATATATTCCTTAAAATTCAATTGATTATAACTGGCATTGTTTTGGGTCAATTCAGCTCAACTAAGATCCTTGTTTTCTTCTGGAAATGCCATTTTCTTCTAGCTAGGTATTTATAGGTGTCTAAAGTTGGGACTGTAAAGCCCTGGTGCAAATGGTCATTATGGATCTCAGTAAGAAAGATACTCAGACATTATAAGTATTGACTAAAATACCATTCATAGGAGATAGCACAAAAGGGAAAGAAGGGATAACATAGATAGTTTAACATTCCTTCAGATGCTGTGCAGCACTGGATGAACTCCAATCAGGGCATGGCATGCATTATAGAACCCATCCAGGGAGAGGTTCATGAGCATTTTAGTCTTTAGAACTTTTATAGGATGCTCTTAAAAGTAAACATCTTTATTCAGTATGTCTACTGTCAAGCAAAGGATATTACAATAAATCTTCTTGCTTCACTTTGAGATAAGGTGCCTTAATGGCTAGTGGGAGTCACAGGCTCCTCTGTTGCAGCCAACTAAGTTTATTCACTGGCCAGAAGATAAGAACATATACAATTAGCCTGAGTAGGCACAGGTATGTGCTTCATTGTTCTTATCTTCTGGCCAGTGGATAAATTTAGCTGGCTTCAACAGTAGGAGTTAGTAACTCCTTGATGTAAAATAGTCTTCCAGTTAGGACCACTACAGGGAAGAATCCAATAACTACAACTTAAATGATTCTTCTCGTCTACACATCTTTTTTTTTATTTTAAGAATATTTAACATTTTAGTGCACGTACTGCTCTTTTTCATTTTGTAAGGAGCCATGACTGCTCAGCTAACAAAATTTCTGCAGACTTTAGTTTTTTCTGTTCTTTTTGTTTTTTATCTCTGAACCCTGAAAAAAGTGAGAATGGGCATTCATGAAAAACCCTAAAATCAGTGACTGCTAAACCCAACAAACACTATTTTCTACAGACACTTATTTTCTAGCATGTTTATTCCATTTCTTTAATCATGATGCAATCTTTCTCTTTCCTCTCATTCTACGGTTACCTGTCTTAAGCTATATGCAGTTCTTTCTTTAAAATCCATGACAACTGAGATGGAAGTGATATTGAAAACAACCTCACTCACTCTATAATTATAATTAAATTCTATAGTGTTATCCATGCCATGCACTGAATTAAATCAGAATTTATTGCAGGGTTCATAGCTTAAAATTCTGTGATGCATATGCAAGGACTAATAAAGATTGAAACAGTAGGAAGTTAGACATACTAGAATAACCAGAACAGTCAAATGAACACCACAGTTTTTAAGCTATGAATACTCATTAACTGTACTGCTGTCTGTCTCTCTCTATATATATTTATATATATTTAATTATCGCCAAGGTGAGATTTTCCTCAGTTGAAACACATATCTTACCTCAGCCAGAACATGGTTCAGAAGTTCTCTCATCCTGAGAGGTCTGAACTCTAGGCTATCGTTGTCTTTTATAGTGAAAGGGTGGCTCTTCCACATTTTCTATACAGCAAGAACAAATAAAGGACTG
The DNA here is from genome assembly GCA_028565335.1 of Limnodromus scolopaceus. Taxonomy (NCBI): domain Eukaryota; kingdom Metazoa; phylum Chordata; class Aves; order Charadriiformes; family Scolopacidae; genus Limnodromus; species Limnodromus scolopaceus. The sequence goes on from JAOXNO010006164.1 coordinate 5,064, forward strand.
CTTTGCCCTCTTTGAATCTCATTAATCCCAGGCCAAGTAATCACAGCTCATTTTTTTGAAATCCTTAAGATATTTCTTGACATCTCAATTTCTTTTGCACATTCCTAGTCCACACTAATCTCTACTCTTTGAGCTAGGATAAAGTAGTCTGTGCATAGTTGCAGTCATGGTCAGTACACATTAGATTACAGGGACAGTCATAGACGGTACACACTGAAATACAAAGTGCACTCATTGCTGACACACATTGCATTACTTTGCATGGTGCTGATCCACTGAGAAATGTTAGTAATAGAGATTACCAGCCATTAACAAAAAAAAATACTGAAAATAAATCATTATTTACGGTCTTCCTCCAGAAACCAAGAGGTTTCAGCTCTCTATGAGTTTCAGAAATAATTGGTAGTGGCTCAACAGCCTTTGAGATGAAGGAACACAGATAATCCACGCCAAATGGTAGGTACAGTGCTTCATTTAAGAGTATTGTAGTTCCCCAACAGCTTCTTATCAAACTATATATTGACAAAGTCTTTATTTTTTTGGAATTACATGTACCTTTTTAATTTACCTTTTCTTGTTAAATACTGATTTAATAAAGCACTTCATTACCTCAGCTGTTTCAGAAGCACATTGATTTTGTATGCCTACTCATTTTTTCTAGGTTTGTTACCTCTTTAGCATTTTCCTTTTGATACAAATAAAAAATTCTTTGACTCCTAGTAACCTTGTAACCCTCCCACCCTGGACCTTTTTGGGAAAATTCTACTAAGACAGTTATATACAAATTTAAATTAACAAGAAAATTACTCATTGGCTACATATGCATCTGGGATGAATGAGCTAGAAGGTTCAGCACTGCTATGCTCGCCAACCCAGAGAGACCTATGGTGACTCTTTGTTGGCTAGGCAGCTGTCATGTCGAGAAAGAATGTCCTTGAAATAGACTGGTCCTGGATGTTGTTGAGTTGCCATCCTTTGAATCTCTTAGTTTTTCCCTGTCGATGTCACTGGTTTATTTTTTGTGTGTCTTGATTCCTTGACCTTCCAGTTATCCTCATCTCAACAATATTACCTTTCTCTGCAATTTTACTTTTCCTATCTTGCAAGTACGTAGTCTACATACTTTGTCACAGATCCTTTTCACAACTCAACATTTCTTCCAGGAATTTGAGTCAAGATAATGCAGCTATGAAGCAACATGACTAGGCATTGGGTTGCAGTAAACTGAAGAACAGGGAGAAGGTATATAATTGCTCTGACTAGTGTCAAATTAATTTTGAGAGATAGGTTGCTTGGGAAAGATAGGTAGTTTAATTTAAACTCAGTACTGCAAGTTTTCCTTTACATTTCCTTTTGCCTTGCCTTGCCCTGCCTTGCCTCGCCTTTTGCCTTGCCTTGTCCTTTGCCTTGCCCTTTGCTTTGCCTTGCCTGGCCCTTTGCCTTGCCTTGGCCTTTTTGCCTTGTCCTTTGCCTTGCCTTGCCTTCCCCTGCCTTCCCTTGTCTTTCCCTTTTTTGCCTTGCCTTTCCTTTTTTGCCTTGCCTTGTCCTTTGCCTTGCCTTGCCTTGCCCTTTTTGCCTTGCCTTGCCCTTTTTACCTTGCCTTGCCTTGCCATTATGCCTTGCCTTGCCTTGCCTTTTTTGCCCTACTTTGCCCTTTGCCTTGCCTTGCCCTTTTTGCCCTTTGCCTTTCCTTTTCCTTGCCTTGCCTTGCCTTCCCTTTGTCTTGCCTTGCCCTTTTTGCCTTGCCTTGCCCTTTGCCTTGCCTCTCCTCACCTTGCCTTGCCTCGCCTCACCTTGCCTTTGCCTTGCCTTGCCTCACCTTGCCTTGCCTCGCCTCACCTTGCCTTTGCCTTGCCTTGCCTCACCTTGCCTTGCCTCGCCTCACCTTGCCTTTGCTTTGCCTTGCCTTTTCTTTCCTCGCCTTTCACTTTCTCTAGTTCTAATGTAGTTTGAAGAAACATAACTGTTTCTTGAAACTGCAGGGCAGATAAAGCTTTCAGGACTTGTCAGTTTCATCAATGAAGACATGACAAGAAATAGAGGAAAGGTGATACAGACAGGGAAGAAAGAAGGAGAAAATACCTTTAAATTGTTCAAACATTTCACATAGATCTGTAATAACAGCCATCACTTCCATACGTGTCTTTTTGTAACACTTATAAGATGGCCTGAAAGACAAGTATGATAATATTCACATTAACAGTTCAATGTAAATTAATTTTTGGATTGAATTATAATCTGTATTATTTAGATTATAATGAATATTCACAACATGCTTCAAACAACAAATATTTTAGAGTTGAACTCCTTATGTGCTGTATTTGAGCTGAATGAGGAAATGATTCAATTAGACAACCCCTGATTCAACCCTAGGGAGAGATGTCTACCAGATGAGAGAAAGTAGAGCTATTCTGCATCATTGAACTGGTTAATTCAACTTTCAGTGAGTGATTCAGACATCAAAGCTGCTCCACCTTTTCTGAATGTCTCTCCCAATACTCTGAAGAAAACATTGGCTGACTCTTGGAACAACTCTTTTAGGAAGTGAGCTAGAATTTAGAGTGAGTAAAATGTAGCCTTCTTCATTTGTCCATGAGAGTTTTTCCTTTTTATACTATGAAACTTTGTAGATTAGCTGGAATATTTGAACTAATGCTATTACTGTTGCAATTAATCAACATCTTCTACCAAAATATATATGCCAACTTCCTTGAAACTGCTAAAGTTAAAGACCAACTGATGCCAATAACATCTTTCTGTGAAAGTTTTTCAATCTTCCATTCTGAGAAAACAACAGATTTCAGATTATAATGATTTCCTGAGTGCTTCATAAATAATGTTTTCATTTGAGGTGATTCTTAGAGTCATTGAAGGTTTAATTAGCATTACTAAAGAGTAATTTACTTCTGAGAAACACTCCTTACCATGTCAAAGGTTCTTTTCATGCTATCAAGTATAAACAAACGTAGTTTCAGTACAGATGTACATACCCTTTCCCTACTCCTCAGGGGAATGGTAAGGATGTTATCTTTTTAGTGAAGATCAGTAGATGAATTCTGATAACTTACTCAGTCTTTTTGAAAATACTTAAAACATTAATCTAGAATAAAAGAAGAGGGTGATAGACAGCTCTTCATTGGAGACATTTGTGTCCTTTGTTGAAGAGATGTGAATAATAAGCATTTGCTTTTTGTAACCAGAATAATCTGATAAAATCCTGTAACAAAGCATCATTACAAGAAATGCCTTTCCCTATTTCTATCTGTTATGGAAATGTCACTGTGTTTATCCTAAGGGAAGATGTAGAGAAAATGTTCCTCCAGCTCCTAACAGATTTATTCTCTCTTGCTATGCCTGGAAAAGAATGCTTTTGACTGCTGTGCTCTGTCTATCAATGGGCGCACCAGGAGTACATCATTGTTGTGCCCAATTCATTCATGCTCTTCCAGTTCACTTCACTGGATTCCAATGGGGATGATGGGCATGCCAGAGGCAGTAAGATCTTTGCACTACAGCCCCACTGTTTGTGGAATTTCTGGAGGAAGACAGTGTTCTGTGGAAATTAGAAGAAAACTGTTGTAAAGTAACGCACAATATAATTTTATTTTGGGGTAGAAAGAAAATGGGCCACTTCTATACATAAAACTATATTTTCTAGCAATGTTTATACTCTAGGGATGAAAGAACTAGATAGCATTCTGCTCATGACCTGCTTTTGTAGACTTAATTTAGAAATATTGGTGATGCACACAATAAGTATCCTAGAATCAGACATATGGTTTATCATATTCTCCATTTTCCACTGCAGTCAAAAGTGGGGTAGTGAGGGGGAGAAGTTTGTATAAAAAGAAGGTTTTTGACAGCATGAGCAGTAAGAGTGTTAGACATTGCTGAATACTGTAGCCCAATGAATATAAGGCTGATGTGGCTCCATGTCCCCAGGTCCAGGCAGTGGCAAGGGTAAACAGAAATTCCTGATGGGCACACATGCATGAATACACACATACGCAATACACATACACATGACTAGCCACACAGATCAACACAGACAGAAAATGTAGCACTCAAACAGGCATGGATGGGGTGATAGCTTTCTCCTCTCCACTGATCAAGGTTGAAGCCTGCTGACAAAATACCTATACATATACATGTATACATATTTGTATACTTTATAAATTGCAGGTACTCAGTCTACCAAGCAGTTGGCTCCAGATCCCCAGATCTCTCAAGTTGCTGGCACTGAAATGGATGAGGTCCCAAGATTCACAACCCCACTCTGTTATAAGTTCCCAGACCCATAGTCTCCCCTGTATCTGGATCCTAAACCTACCTTTCAACTACTTGCTAACTACTCTGGCTTGAAGTTAACTAGTGAATTACAAACATGCACAAGCACAAGGCTGATGTTCCCTAGGGAAACATACAGCCCATCTGTTCGATTGCTCACATGCAGACCTATAGGCCCCTATGAATCATGGCCTCTTCACCATTTGCTGAGGCACTGAGACTTCCACTCATGCCCATTGTACTGGTTTTGGCTAGAATAGAGTTAATTTTCTTCATAGTAGCTGGTATGGTGCTGTGTTTTGGATTTGAGACCAAAACAGTGTTGATAACACACCCAAGTTTTCGTTATTTCTGAGCAGCACTTGGACAGCATCAAGGTCTTTTCTGCTTCTTAAACTACCCTGCCAGCAAGTAGGCTGGGGCTGCTCAAGAGCCTGGGAGGGGACATAGCTGGGACAGCTGACCCCGACTGACCAGAGGGATATCCAATACCATAGGACATTGTGCCCATCAATAAAAGCAGGAGGAAGAAGGAGGAAGAGTTGCGTATTTGGAGTTATGGCATCTGTCTTCCCAAGCAATCCTCATGTGTGATACAGCCTTGTTTTCCTTGAGATCACTAAACATCTGCCTGCCAATCGGAAGTAGTGAATGAATTCCTTATTTTGGCTTGCTTGCACCTATTAAACTGTCTTTATCTCAACGCACAAGGTTTCTCACTTCTATGCTTTCTGTTCTCTTCCCCATCCCACTTGGGGGACAGTGAGGGAGTGGCTGTGTGGTGTTTAGCTGCTTACCATCTTAAACCAAAACACACATGCACAAAAAATACAGTGGCCCATCACCCAGGACAAAAAAAAGAAGGTTTAATAAGAAGACCAGACATACTGGCTAGAGTGTGAAGAACTGTTGCTGAAGAATAGCCATGAGCAGGTTGAAAGCTTATGGGTCGGAATTAGAGATTGGGACACCAAAGGGAACCTTGAGGTAGGAGTCTATTACAGTCCGCCTAACCAGGTGGAGCCTGTCGATAATGCCTTCTTACTCCAGCTGGAAGAGGCATCACAATCACAGGCTCTCATCCTGCTGGATGTCAGTCCATACTGACTCATGGATGAGAAACTTGACATGAGCCAGCAGTGCATGCTGGCAGCCCAGAAAGCCAACTGTATCCTGGGCTGCATCAAGAGAAGTGTGACCAGCAAGTCAAGGGAGGTGATTCTACCCTTCTGCTCTGCTTTTGTGAGACCCCAGGAGTACTGTGTCCAGCTTTGGAGGCCTCAACACAGGAAGGACATGGACCTGTTGGAACAGGTCCAGTGGAGGGCCACAAAAATGATCAGTGGGCACGAGCACCTGTCCTATGAAGACAGGATGTGAGGGTTGGGGGTGTTCAGCCTGGAGAAGAGAAGGTTCCAAGGAGACTTTATTATGGACTTCCAGTACCTGAAGGGGGCCTGTAGGAGAGATGGGGAGGGACTCTTTATCGGGGAATGTTGTGTTAGGACGAGGGATAATGTTTTTAAATTGAATCATAGAATCATAGAATCATAAAATCATATGGGGTTGGAAGGGACCTCTGCAGATCATCAAGTCAAACCTCCCCACCGGAGCTGGTCTAGCTAGAGCACGTTGCACAGGAACTTGTCCAAGCGGGTTTTGAACGTCTCCAGAGAAGGAGATTCCACCACCTCTCTGGGCAGCCTGTTCCAGTGCTCTACCACTCTAACAGCAAAGAAGTTCCTCCTCATGTTTAGGTGGAACTTCTTATACTTAAGTTTGTGCCCCTTTCCTCTTGTCCTGTCACTGGGCACCACTAAGAAAAGACCAGCCCCGTCCTCCTGACACTCTCCCTTTAAGTATTT
>JAOXNO010006165.1:0-11210 GCA_028565335.1 Limnodromus scolopaceus
TTGTGGTTGGGTCAAGCATGGGTGAGACACTTGCCCAGCTTGCTCTAGTACACAGACTGCCGGGAGGAGTCTGGCTGGGCCTTAAGTTGCTGCTGTTCAGATTACTGCTGGAGTAAAGGTGATTTTAATGGAAAATGTTAGTGTCTGTAGTTGGTGTATTTATGGAAAGCAAGAAAAGCATTTGGTGACACATTTGTCTCAGAAAATAACCAACACAAAGATTATGCTTTGATTTATGAGTTGGTAACACGTAAGAATGATTGTCTTTTCATCTCAGGCTTATAGATGCTGAGTCTACCGCTTCTGTCTGTGTGGGCAACAACCCTAATCGCTCAGGAAAGGGTGGGACTGCTGTCAGGGGCTTGAGTGTGGTATGGGAGCTCTCCTGCTGTTGCATTATCAAAAAGCTCATAAATGTGAGGGAACTTTGAAGAATGTGTATGGTCTAAAATAGGAAGGTATGTGAGAAACAAATTTAGAATCGTTCGCAGGCTGTGGGTTGGAAGGAGTTACAAGATGAAGGGAGTCCCTGCGCATGGAGCTGCTATGTCGGAGTGCGGAGAGGGAGTAGGACAGAAGATAGGATGAGGGAAGCCTTTGCACAAGGCAGATGGAGAAAATCAAGTCAACCAAAGAGGAAGTGGAAAGAGATAAAGAAAGGAAGGTAAAAGTTGAAAAGAGAAATTGGAAGAGGTGGAAACAACTGAGAAAAAGTCAGCTAAACAAGGGCATGATAAAAGCTAAGAAGCATTTACTAATGCTTGCTAACTTCCAAGTAACTTCTTCACTCTGCCTTTCACCTGCCTCCTTGGCTGCTGTCTGAGCTGAGTCCTCCCTGAGGACTCTGGCTTCCTCTCCAGTGTTGTGACATCAGCTTTAGGAGCTTGGCTTCCCTGTTTCCACCCAGGTCCTGTGTTACAACCTGTTCTGCATCAACTGGGATGGTGTTAGCAGGTCCAGCCGGGGCTGGGGCCTGAGGACATGCTAAAGTGACTGACTAGCCTGCCCAGATTTTCTCCAGAACAAACCAGAGTCACTCAAAGTTCAAAACATGTAAGACCAAGTCATACAAGGAAAGCATCTATCCCACCATTTCTTTAACCATGCTATGGTGGTCCAGAGCAGCCTCAAGCCCTCCTTCACCCCCTTGCTCCCCAAGCAGGTCCCTCTCCCACAGTGGTTGCTGGGGCACCACTAAAATCTGAACTGGGAACAGATCTGACTAACTTTAGAGACATCCTGAAAAAAGGGAAGAAACACTGCTCAGAAACATAAACACTTGGGTCTTTTCCCCGCTCTGGTTCACAGCACAGCCTCAGCGAACATGTGACAGTATTTCAGCTAAGGACTTTTGTAATGGCAGCCTAAAACTCCGTGCCTGGCACAGGTGGCTTGCTGTGATGATCTCTGTTTTGGGAGGAGCAGCGCACTCTCACCTTGCCAGTGCTCCTGTCCGCAGTGCAGTCTGGGGGCTTCTCCCCTCCCCTCTCAAAGCCTTTTTGCTTTTCTGGCAGCTTGTCTCAGTGACAGCTCTGGCTAATGGGGAACTGACACTCTGAACCGCTTTGATCCAGCTGTCATGCCCTCAGAATTCTCAATCTTGAAGGGTACAGGATAGACAAAAGTAGAATCAGGATCCTAAACCTCAGAAAGGCAAACTTTTGACTATTTACGGTGCTAGTGTGTGGGATCTCTTGGGAAACTGCCCCCAGGGATAAAGGAGCAAACGAGAGCTGGGAGATATTTAAAGACATTTTATTTAGGGTGCCATAGCTCTCAATCATGATGTGCAAGAAGTCAGGAAGCCATGACCTCTTAGCCAAACTAAAACACAAAACCAAAATGCATAAGCAGTGGAGGTAGGGATACACATCCTGGGGAGATGATAGGGATATGTCCGAGGGAAGAGTGACTCATGTCATCTACCTGGACTTGTGCATTTGATACTGTCTCACAAAACATCCTTTGTCTCTAAATTGGAGAGACATGGATTTGACGGGTAGACCTCTCGGTGGATAAGGAATTGGCTGGATGGTCATACCCAAAGAGTTGTGGTCAGCAGCTTGATGTCCATGTGGAAACCAGTGATGAATGGTGTCCTGCAGGGGTCTGTATTGTGATGAGTATTATTTAACATCTTTTCTGGTGACATGGACAGTGGGATTGAGTGCACCCTCAGTAAGTTTGCAGATGACACCAAGCTGAGTGGTGTGGCTGATAGTCTATAGGAAAGCGATGCCATTCAGAGGGACCTCAGCAGGTTAGAGAGGTGGGCCCGTGCAAACCTCATTAAACTCAACAAGACCCTGCACCCGAATGGAGGCAATCCCAAACATGGATATAGGCTGGGTGACCAGCCCTGCGTAGAAGGACTTGGGAGTATTGGTGGATGAAAAACTGAATATGAGCTGGCAATGTGTGCTAGAAGCCCCAAAAGCCAATTGCATCCTGGGCTGCATCAGAAGAAGTGTGGCCCACAGGTTCAGGGAGGTGATTCTCCCTCTCCACTCCACTCCTGTGAGACCCCCACCTGGAGCTCAGCTCTGGGGCACCCAGCATTATAAAGACATGGACCTGCTCAAATGGGTCCAGAGGAGCACCACGAAGATGATCAGGGGACTGGAGCACCTCTCCAGTGAGGACTGGCTGAGAGAGTTGGGGTTGTTCGGCCTGGAGAAGAGAAGACTTCGGGGAGACCTTATTGCAGCCTTTCAATACCTAAAGGGGACCTACAGGAAAGATGAGGAGGGGCTCTTTATCAGGGAGTGTAGTGATAGGATGAGGGGTAACAGTTATAAACTGAAATTCAGAGGGTAGATTTAGACTAGATATAAGGAAGACATTCTTTACTCTGAGGGTGGGGAGACTCTGGAACAGGTTGGCCAGAGAAGTTGTGGATGTCCCATCCCTGGAAGTGTTCAAGGACAGGCTGGATGGGGCTTTGAGCAACCTCATCTAGTGAAAGTTGTCCCTGCCCATGACAGGGGGATTGGAACTAGATTATCTTTAAGGTCTCTTCAAATTCAAACCATACTATGATTCTATGATCTCAGCTGCCTCCTGTGTTTCCTTGCCTACCTGTTCTGCCTGATCTTTTCGTTAAATAGTTCTTTTTTGATTTAGCCGTAGGCATCCAAACAGACAAGTACATAAACACAAACAAGAAAACCAAGGATCATGTAATAATATTACAGATAATAAGAGGTTTTTCCTCCCAATTTATCACAGCAGTTTTAATGATTAACAAGAGAAGCAGAGAAAGAGGAGGGCCTGGTTAAAGTGGGTGATTTATAGTTATATTTTAACAAATGTCTTTCTGATGATTGTGTCTGTATCTCGAAATAGAGTAACATAAGCTGTACTACAGCTCTCTTCATAAGGTAGAATCTCAGAATCATAGAACATCTTGAGTTGGAAGGGGCCCATAAGGATGATCGAGTCCAAATCCCTCCTTGTTGGACCACCTAAATCTAAGCCATATGACTAAGACCATCATCCTGACGCTCTTTGAACTCTTACAGACTTGATGCCATTACCACTTCCCCTGTTCCAGTGACCAACCACCAGCCATTCCAGTGAAGAACTTTTTCCTAATGTCCAGTCTGAACTTGCCCTGATGCAACTTCATACTGTTTCCTTCTGTCTTATTACTGGTCACCAGAGAGAGGAGATGAGCACCTTCTCCTCTGCTGACCCCCTTGAGGAAGCTGTAGACTGCAATGAAGTCATCCCTCAGACTTCTCCAAGCTGAAAAACAAGTGACTTCAGCCTTTCCTCACAAGTCTTGTCCTAGAGGCTTTTCACCTCTTGGTTGCCCTCCTCTGGACACACTCTAATAGTCTGATGTCCTAGTACAGAGGTGCCCAAAACTGTATTCATCACCTCCCTCGACCGGCTAGCTATGTTGTGCTTGTTGCACCCCCTCAGACACAGTTGGCCCTTTTGTCTGCCAGGGCACACTGTTGACTCATATTCAACTTACTATCAACCCAAATCCCCAGATCTCTTTCTGTGGGGCTGCTCTCCAGCCTCTCACACCCCAATTTGTATATATAACCAAGATTACCCTGTCCCAGATGCAGAATCTGGCAATGCCTCATGTTAAATTTCATGTGGTTGGTGACTGCCCAGCTCTCTGGTCTATTCAGACCTCTCTGTAAGGCCTCTCTATTCTCAAGAGAGTCCACAGCTCCTCTTAGTTTAGTATCATCAGAAAACTTACTTCATGTACATTCAATTTCTGCTCCCAGATCATTTTTAAAAGCATCAAAGAGCACTGGCCCTAAAATTGAGCCCTGGGGAACCCCACTGGTGACTGGCTACCAGCCTGATGTAACTCCGTTTTCTATAACTCTTTGAGCCCAGCCTGTCAGCCAATTGTTCATCCATCATATTACAGACTTGTCTATCTGCATTGCTGAAATTTTGTCAAGAAGGATAGTGTGAAAGATGGTATCAAAAGCTTTGCTGAAGTCAAAAATCTCAACATTTACTGGTTTCCCTTGGTCAACTAGATACGTGACCTTGTTATAAAAGGAAATTAAATTAATTAAACAGGACTTTCCCCTTGTGAACCCATGCTGACTATGACCAGAGACTGCATTGTTTCTCAAGTGTTTTTCAATAACTCCCAGAATAACCTTCTCCGTAATTTTACCAGACACTGAAGTGAGATTGGCATGCCTGTAGTTACCAGGGTCTTTCTTCTTACCCTTATTGAAAATTGGGAAAACATTTGCCTGCTTCCAGTTGCCTGGGACCTCTCCAGACTCCCCAGACTCTTAACAAATAATGGAGAGAGGTCCTATGATAACATCAGCCAGCTCTTTGAGTACCCTGGGATGATTGTTATGTGCAGCCAGCTGGGGCAGCAAGTCTCAAACAAGTTCAAATTCAGCTGGGAGTTTATCATTCCTCAGTCATGGTCTTCCAACACATGGCTCCAGGGATCTCAGGGCCCATCATTGGTGTTGAAGGCAGAGGTGAATAATGGGTTAAATGTCTCCGCTTTGACTGCATCCCTGTTTGTAAGGTGACCGCCCTCATCAAGTAAGGAATCAGTTATCTCTGACTGTCTTTTTGCTGTCAGCATATTTTTAAAAGTCCTTTTTATTGTCATTTACTGTACTATCCAGCTTGAACTATAATTAAGCTTTGGCCACACAAATTTTCCCTCTACAGTGGTGAACAGCATCTCTGTAGTCCTCCTGCGTCACCTATCCTTGCTTCCAATGTCCAAACTTTTTCTTTCCAACCTAAGTTTTAGAAGATCCAAGCTGGCCTTCTGTCCTGCTTTCTTGACTTCCAACACTTTGAAATTGCCTGCTCCTGCACCCTAAAGAGATGGATCTTAAAAAGTGACCAGCTTTCACAGACCACAATACCTTCAATAGCAGATTCCCAGGGGACCTTACTAACTAACTCCTTCAAGCAGACTAGCAGCACTAAGTCTATTCTCCCCATATCCAGGATTGAAGTTTTGCTGGCAGTTTTTCTCCTATCACCAACCATTTGAAACTCAGCTACCTCGTGGTCACTGTGATCAAGACAGTCACCAATCACCACTTCACCCAAGAGTCTCTCTCTGTTTACAAACAACACATCTAGGCAGGCACTTTTCCTAGTCGGCTCCCTTAGCACCTGCATCAAGAAGTTATCTTCAAGGTTCTTCAGGAATTTCCTGGACCTGTTTGTGTCCACTGTATGATATTCCCAGTTGACATCTGGGAAGTTAAAACCACCCATAAGGACAGGGGCAGCCGATCTAGTGATATTCCTGAATTCCTAGTAGAATAATTCATCATCCTGACTGGGTGGTGGATAGTAGACTCTCACAACAAAGTCCACTTTATTTGCTATCCCCTTCATCCGTACCCAGAAGCTCTCACCTGTATTGTCAGCAACTGCAAGTGTCATACAATCCAACCCTTCCTTACATACAGTGCCACCACCACCACCCTCCCACCCTCATCTTGCCTACCCTGCCTATCTCTCTTGCAGATCTTACAACCGTCCACCATGACACCACAGTCATAGGACTTATTCCACCAGGATTCACTTATTCCAATGATGATGTAACTCTGGGACTGGGTCAAAGCTTCTAGCTCCTCTTGTTTATTCCTCATGCTGTGCGCATTAGTATAGAAACATTTCAGATGGGTTCCAATGTACTCAGCACATCATGGAGCAGGTGGAAGGACCTCGCTAGCACAATGTTCCTCAAACTTTGGCATGCCGTCCTGTGGCTCAGCACTTTATTCAGTAGAGCAACTTTTAAAATGTAAGATTATTTAACCTGTTGTCTTGAAAATATTACTTCACAGTTAAGCTGTTAACTTCAAGTCTGTGGCTACATAATTATACCAAAGTGTATACCTTATTATTATGCAAAAGGTATACAATACTTTTAATGTATCAATTCAGATGTTTAGTAGTTTATTTGGTATGGTTGATATGGGGTAATTTTCCCCAGAGCAGCCCTTATAGTGCTGTGCTTTTTATTGGTAGCTCTAAAGGTGTTGATAACACACCAGTTTTTTGGTCACTGCTAAGCAATAGTCGCACAGCATCAAGACTGTCTCTCCAACATTTTCCCCTCACCAGTAGGCTGGGGGTTGACAAGATGTTGGGAGGGCACATAGCCAGGACAGCTGAGCCCAACTGACCAAGGGGATATTCCATACCATATGACATCTTCCCAGCAACAAAAGCTAAGAGAAAGGAGGTGGGGAGGAAAGGGGGCGTGTTATGATGTTTGCCTTCCAGAGCAACCGCTACGAGTACTGAAGCCCTGCTTCCCGGGAAGTGGCTGGACATCCCCTGACAATGGGACGTAAAGAGTATCTTTTATTTTCCTTTGGTCTGTGAGCTGCCTTCACTTTTGCTGTATTAAACTGCTTTTGTCTTGACCCACGAGTTTTTTTTCCAGATGCCTCTTTTTTCCTCTCACTGCCCTGCTGAGAAGAAGAGTGATAGAAGGACTTGGTGGGCAACTGGCATCCACCCAAGGTCAATCCACCACATACAGATGAGATCTTTGTTAGAAATAAGATACTAATTGTTTGTTTTTCTTGTGCACAAGTATTATAAATAAAACTTGACAATTACTTGTGCCAAGAGATTGCTTGTGGGTTTATTATTATTTTGATACACTTGTTTTGGTTTTTTTTGAGGCCATACCCTGCACAAGTCAAACAGGGAAGAATGTGGCATTGATTCTCATGCAAACCTTGCTCATAAATCAAGTTCCAGCTGTCTTGGACATAAGGACGAACTGTTAATCACACCTGACTGGTATACATTTTTGTAATAAGGTCATCCTTCTCTTTCTTTTTATGGTCTGACAGAAGGGACACAATGTTTAAGTTTAACTGGGAGTTTGAGTTAGTGCTTTATGAGCAGCTGAAGTTCTAATTTCTCACATTGTTGTAAACAAACCCCCTCAATGGTATTTAACAGGATGAGATGGGGAAGGACCTGAAGGAAAATACAGAATTAAGCTTACTGTGTCCACAGCAGTTTGTGCCCTTGAAATGCTTATGAAGAGTTCTAGGTGAATTCCAACAGCTTTGTGAAAAACCCACCCATTTTGACAGAATTACAAGGCATGGAAACAGACAATTGTGAGGTGTTTGGTGTTTAATGCTCTGTGCTGCTTGGCCCATGCTAGGATTCTGGTCTGAGGATGAGATGTGAGTTCAGCCTGGTGGGAAGCTTTCTTCTCTCAGCAGCATTATTTGAAATAGAGGAAAAAGTACCGCATCGCGTAGCAAAAGTCAGAGGTTTTAGCTCCTATTTGTCTACAAAGCTTATTGTACTGCCCCAGTGGAAACACAAATTTTTGCCTCTCTCAGTAAAACTGCTTGAATTTTTCAGCCTTTCTGGAAGCTCTTGCCATGGGCTCCAGGGTTTTTAAGTGTCAAAAGCTCAGAGGCTGCTGCTGAGGCAGAGAGTGGACTGTCAGAAGTGAAACCGGAGCATGTTTTCACTGCCCAAGTCCCTCTCTGAGTTGTTCGTCAGGTGTCTGTTGCCAATGTGGGTGCTCCGTGGTCTGTTGCTTCTTGCGTGGTGTCTGATCCCAGCCGGTAGCCAAGCCCCCACCTGGCCACCTTGGGGAGAGAATAGGGCGGGCAGGAGTGAGAGCAGCTTGTGGGTGGAGACAGTTTAATAATTAAAGATTAAAAAAAAAAGAAAAATGGTGCAAAAGCAATCACTCCCCACATACTACCAGCAGATCAATACCCAGCCAGTCCCTGAGTGATGGCTGTTTTTGGTGAAAGTCCCTCTCCAAGTTTTATTGCTGGGCACGTCACTATACGGCATGGGTTATCCCTTTGGTCAGTATGGGGTCCGCTGTCCCAGCTGTGTCCCCTCCCAGATTCTTGCCCACCCTCAGCCTGGTCCCCAGGGAATCAGTGTGAGAAGTGGAGAAGGCCTTGAGGGTGTGCACGTTCCCCAGTAGCCATACCACTGGTGTGTTATTGACAATGTTTCGGTCACCACTTCAAAGCACAACACCGTAGGGGCTGCTGTGGGGAAAATGAACTCCACCCCAGCCAGACCTAGTATGGTTGTCGTGAGTGAGAAATGAGGTGTGGTTGTGGGCGCTCCTGGTGTTCTTTTCCAGGCCCATGTTGTGCTTACTTGTCAAAAAAGATAAAGTAGGTGAAAGAATAAAAGACACTGCAAAAAGCAGGTGGAGCACAGGGACTTGCTGTGTTCTGTGGTGCTGGGGGCTCCCCCAGCTGAATGCCAAAGCAGGCTGGGTAAGCTCTTAGCGCAGATCTGTGAGGGTCTCTTCCCTCACCAGACCTCGTAGAGCTTCCTCTGCTCTTGATATAGGCCAGTCTTCTCCACTGCTGTCTTCTGTTTATTGTTTTGGTTATTTTTAGTGCCTGCAAACACATTTCTGCAACTGCTATCAGCAGGGATCCTACATTTTGACATCCCTTAAGGCTTCTGCAAGTGATTTTGTTATCATTTCCTCAATTTTGCTATCCATTTCTCTTTGTGGTTCTTTTTGTACATTTGTCTACATCAGTCTAAAGAGTCAACTTGTGTATTTCAAAAATTGAGCAACTTAACTCGTGTCTTTGATAATTTCCTGGGTAAATTATGCAATGTTACACTAAACGCTGTATTAACCATGAATACTTAGGGTTGCATCGTAATTATTGATATGAGGGTTAGCACATTAGAGAAAAGACATTACTGAAAGACTTTATGTAAACTACCCAGCTTTAAGATAATCATGGTAGTATCCTGATTTTGATAAATAAACTAAAACAATTTGTGGTAAATTTTCATTTAGAAGAGGAAAAAAGTGTAATGTTCACCAGTCTGATTTCAGTCTAACTGAAAACCAAACCTGTACATGAAAGAGTAAAGCAACTGAAGATTCCTGCTTTATTCTAAATTAAATTTCTACTCACAAAGGTGGCAAAACACATACGTTGTTACCAGTGGGTCCTCCCATAGCACGTGGCACAGTAGGAAGTACTTTTCTGCTTTCAGTTACTTCATGTTTCACAGGAGGCAAAAGAGATTTTGCATAATGTCTGACACAAATCTGAACTTTTAAAATCAGTGAGCTAGTCATTCCCTGTTCCTCTAAAAATCAAATTATAGTTTTGAAGTTCTGGACTGCTGATCTCCCCTGCATTTACCCCTGACCTTTTGAAGGAAATATTGCTGTATTTTGCTTCCCACATTTCTTAGGTTAAAAAAAAAAACAACCCACACACAAAAAAGTGCTCTGCATTTCTACTAGTGGTCAGCTAAAGTCACAGTTTCACTCTGCACGGAATTGAAACTCAAGTGCTCTTGGCTGCGTGACAGTGAGTTCCTAATATGAAAAAAATAAACTCAGCCTCAGTTGAGAAGGCAAAGCCTTGGTACATCTATTAAAATGTGTGGCGTTTGTAGGTATAGACTGCAAGGAAGATCTCTAAAGACACAGAGGACCTGTCAAAAATTACAGTGTTGGGTGCCTGTACACTGTGCTTTAGGAGACATACAACCAAAGTGAGTGGGTTGTGTTCATTTTGGCTGGGATAAAGCTAATTGTTTTCAAAGTAGCTAGCATGGGGCTATGTTTTAGATTTGTGCTGAAAAAAGTATTGACAATGCAGAGATGTTTTCATTGCTGCTGAGCAGTGCTTACACAGAGTCAAGGCCCTTTCCACACCTCCCACCAGTGAGCAGGCTGGGAGGGAACAAGAAGTTGGGAGGGGACACGGCTGGGACAGCTGACCCCAGCTGACCAAAGGGATATTCCAAACCATATGACATCATCCTCAGTATATAAAGCTGGGGGAAGAAGAAGGGAGGAGGGCTGTTCAGTGTTTGTCTTCCCAAGTAAACATTACCTGTGATGGAGCCTTGCTTTCCTGGGGATGGCTGAACACCTGCCTGCCCATGGGAAGCAGTGAGTGAATTCCTTGTTGTGCCTTGTTTGCATGCACAGCTTTTGCTTTACCTATTAAACTATCTTTATCTCAACCCATGAGTTTTCTCACTTTTAAACTTACTGTTCTCTCCCCCATCCCACCAGGGGGGAGTAAGCAAACAGCTGAATGGGGCTTAGTTGCCAGCTGGGGTTAAACCATGACAGGGGCATTAAGCATCTCATCTTTAAGTGATGTTCCAGGGACATGGTTAGGCGCTTGAAGAAATGAACTTTCACAATCCAGCTTGTGCTGAGTCATTCTCTTAGTTCACAAGTAAGTACATTTGCTCTACAATCAGGTGAATAACTGAATAAATGGAGGGAAGCTGATTTTCCCTTCTGGTGACATACAATCTGTGAAATAGTCAGAGTGGAATTGCTAGGGTAGGGTGCTTGCAATGAAGGTTTTCCTCTTACCAGAAATGGGTTGAATGGCCTTGCAGAGCACATCAGGATATTGGTGAGATGTCTGCATTAGTTATAACAACCCCCAAAGAAAACCTCAGTGCATACTGCATGCAAAGAAAAATCCAGTTACCAGTAAATAGGAGAGGAATTGTACTTTATTATAGTACTTTTATCAATTGGGCACAAAGGTGAACTATATAGTCCTGGACCTTGAGTCAATTAATGAGCCCTTTCCTAGGCCTTGATTGACATGGCAACGATGCTGTACATCTTCTTGGTTTTGTCTATGTCCATAGGACTCAGCCACTAAAACCAGGGAATTTTAAAGTGTGATTGCAAATTCTTTCCCTGTTCA
>JAOXNO010006166.1:0-11190 GCA_028565335.1 Limnodromus scolopaceus
CTTCCTGAACTGGGGAGCCCAGAACTGGACACAGTGCTCCAGATGGGGCCTCACCAAGGCAGAGGGGCAGGATGACCTCCCTCGACCTGCTGGCCACGCTCTTCTTGATGCACCCCAGGATGCCATTGGCCTTCTCGGCCACAAGGGCACATTGCTGGCTCATGGGCATCCTGTTGTCCACAAGAATTCCCAGGTCTTTCTCCTCAGAGCTGCAGTAGAAGCATGCAGTAAGAGCAACCATGTGGATACTTTCCTTGACTGTGATGTACAGTGGCTCATGCTGAGTCAAGGAAGGGCATACCCACAGTCTATTACAGGAAGGGGAGAGGCCCCGCTGCACATCACCAGTGCTCTGAGAGCATGAGAAAAATCACTTTCCTCTGTGAAGGCCAGCTCTAACTAGCCCCAGAAATCTAGAGCAAAGATTCTTCTAAAAAAAAAAAACCAGCCCGCAGCTTAGGCAGATTGGGGCCTCTCTTCAGGGCAGCTCTCCTCTTTATCTGACAAATTCTCACTCTTCTTCTGCAGGTCAAAGCTCTGAAAAGGAGCTGGACAAAGGACTGCTGAGAAGCATGAGAGCAACAGCAACGCTCTGCTGGGGTTCTTTCAAACTCAGTATAGGGCAGCACAGGCTCTTCACAGGGTCACCACCTCACCCCTTCCAACTTAGACACAAGCAGCACACAATCCCCATGGTGTCACCAGCATAAGGCAAATCTTACGATGCCTGCAAACTTTTTCACTCCTTTCCACAGGCTCTGCTTTCCCTGAAGGAAAAAAGAGCAGAGCTGCTAATCAGTTAGGGGGAACACAGTAAATAGTGCCTTTCCTACCTCAAGTTCTCACATGACCTCGTGCATGACTGCCATCCAGTGGGAGCTGGACATGCTTGAGAGGTGGGCCCATGCAAACCTCATGAAGTTCAACCAGGCCAAGTACAAGGTCCTGCACTTGAGTCACTGCAATCCCAGGCACAAAAACAGATTAGGCAGAGAATGGGTGAAGAGCAGCCCTGAGGAGAAGGGCTTGGGAGTGGCGGTGGATGAGAAGCTCAACATGAACCGGCAATGTGCGCTCGGAGCCCAGAAAGCCAACCATGTCCTGGGCTGCATCAAAAGAAGCGTGGCCAGCAGGGTGAGGGAGGTGATTCTATCCCTCTACTCCACTCTGGTGAGATCCCACCTGAGTACTGTATGGAGTATCTGGAGTCCTCAGCACAGAAAGGACGTGGATCTGTTGGAACAGGTCCAGAGGAGGCCACGGAGATGACCAGAGGGCTGGAGCATCCCTCCTATGACAACAGGCTGAGTTGGGGGTCTTCAGCCTGGAGAAAAGAAGGCTCTGGGGAGACCTTAGAGCCCCTTCCAGTTCCTAAAGGGGACCTACAGGATAGATGGGGAGGGACTCTTGATCAGGGAGTGGAGCATTAGGACAAGGGGTAATGGTTATAAACTGAAAGAGGGGAGATTTAGATGAGATCTCAGGAAGAAATTCTCCACTGTGAGAGTGGTGAGACACTGGAACAGGTTGACCAGAGAAGTTTTGGATCCCCCATCCCTGGAAGTGTTTAAGACCAGCCTGGATGGGGCTTTGAGCAACCTGCTCTAGTGGGAGGTGTCCCTGCCCATGACAGGGGGTGTGGAACTCATGATCTTTAAGGTCCCTTCCAACTTTAACCATTCTATGATTCTATGAAATCTCCTGAATTCTGTTTGTAAGCAACTGATCACTTTGATAGCATCATTGAAGAGCTGATGAGGAGTAAGGTCATCACTCAACATAAAGGGCACTGGGTTTCTGAAACACATAGAAACACACCCCAGGAAGAAAAAAACACCTCTGCAACTACCTAAAGCTATCAAGACCTCACAAGTAGACAGACAGATGTATGAGCCCATTTTCTGGTCTCTGTGCCTACAGCAGTCTCCACGTCCTTTGACTGTATGGGGACATGGACGCAGAATCAAATAGCTGTGTTTTGTCTTCACTACATCAGTGCCATCTGCAGCAGACACAAAGCGAAAGGGCAAACTGAACTTCCAGGTAAAGTTGAAGCTTTTATGTGTCACCTTCAAATCTACCGGGGGCAAAAAAAAAAGAGAGAGGATGTCAGTAAGACATCACTGTAGGCAGAAGGTCAACATATGCCGGAGTGGTGGCACAAACGGAGACCAGAGCCCAGTTTAGCCATCAGGGCCTCCTCACTGTAGTACAAGGCTGGGAGAGTCCTCCCCAGGGTTATAGGGCTTTTAAAGCAACAGCAAACCATTGACAAGAAGACACAAAAAGAAGAGAGTTCTTGCTGGTTTATCCATGGTGCTTGACTAAATTATAGATGGATTTTGATGTGCTATGAATGAATAATGCTTTGCAGCTTAGAACAGAACAGTTCACTTGCTGTGCAGCAACTACGAATGTTTTCCAGACACATCTCTATGATTTTTGCTGTGTCTCTACATGACCTGGGCTCTGCTGCCAGAACTAGTTGTGCCTCTTCCTCCAGTTTGGCCTTTTTAACAAGAACTCCCCACTGACCTTATGCAATGTTACCTCTATTCCTGTGAGTGAAGGGCATGCTCACAGTGTACAAATGACTCCACTGTTGTATATTTTCACTTAACAGGCAGTTAGGTGCAGCTAGCCTCTGGCCTCCTGAGGTTGGGGTTTCTCAGTTTTGGAACAAATCTACTGCATACTTACAGGAGGTGCTGACACAGCAGCAACAGCTCAAAGTTGTGAGAGATCAACTCTTCTGCAGACTGGGCCTGTGTTAAGAGCTCTGGGTTGATCATTTCCTAGTCTAGGTGGAATACAGTAAATGAAGGAAACCAGAGTACTCTCTTGGAGAAGTGTCCACTCACATATAGAGCACAAAGAGCAGGATTAATCAACACAGAGGTTCTGTCTACACTATGGCTGTCAACACAAAGTCTGTTTGCCTCAGACCTCCTGTACCATCCACGCAACCAGTGGATTCCAGGTTGGCTTGACACATCCTGTAGGAAAGGCTTTTATTAGGTAAGATCAATCGTGTCCTAAGCAACACCACTGAACCAAATGAAATTCCGTAGGCTGCAGCGGGAGACCAGACACCTTATTCAGGTGGACACACCTATTCATAGCTGCGATTATTTCTGCCATGAATGCTGGCAAGGAAGCCCATGCTTGACACTGTACTTGATACAGAAGAGCAGGGACTGTGGTCCTAAGGGGATGTGTTCTCTTGTTGATGCTGAGCAGGGAGCTGATGCGTTATACACTCTCACAGGATGCAGGAAAAGATCACAACCCAAACAAAAGCTATAGTTAATGCTGAGCTGGCATTCCTAAGAGGAGGCAATCATCCAGTCATCTGCAGAGGAAGGTAATGCTTTGCCAGCAGGTATATTTAGACACTTTAGCAGTGATAAAAGACTCACTTTAGAAGTGAGGTTTCTCTATTTTAGCAATTAAAATATAAATGAGGTAGACTGATGCTCACAAGCAGTGACAGTGTAAAATCAGAGCCACAGTACAAACCAAGAGACCTAAGCAGGTTAGGAGTCAGGAAACAAGACTGATTTGAGATCATAAATGGGAAGCGCCAAGTATAGGAAAAGAAAAAGGGGCAGAAGAGCAGAGAAGAATGTCTTATGTAGTACCCCTGCAGAACACATCTGCCGGTGGACTCAGACTCAGACTCAGACCAATATGATCGTGCTGAAGCCATTTATTACAAATACATAAGCCATTATATACTTTTTGCTACAACGTGGGTTAGTTTCATAGCCCATGCTCATTGGTTTCTAAACACGTTCTCACAATTATTATTGGTTAAACACAGCTGTAGCTTATTATCTACACTTTGTTACAATTTATACCAAGTCAATCTTTTAACAATATATATATTCAACATCTATTTAGGCGTCGCAGCCTTTTCAGTATCAGTATGTGGCTTCCTCCTCAATGTTGGCCTTCAAACTGTATCAACTTATTCCGTACCTCGGTTCCGTCCCTTATCTCTTTTGTTACACAAATTTCAGACGCTCATCAGTTCAACGTGTCCGTTGTTTTCCAAAAAGTCTCCCACAATTCCCCCTTTTTGTTTTAGCTCGGCAGTCCAAACCCCCTCTAAAGATTTCTGTATTGATCGCTTTACACAAGATATTATACATGGCACCAATATCAAAATCATCATCATTATAAAGGCAACCAATAGTACTTGTTTTAAGATCCCTTTCCACCATCTTCTTAATCCCCATCCTTCAAACAGTTCATCAAGCCACGAGCGATCAGTGGTTAATTTGTGCATATCAGTTCTCAGCTGGTCTAATTGCTTATGA
This sequence comes from Limnodromus scolopaceus, assembly GCA_028565335.1. Lineage (NCBI taxonomy): Eukaryota > Metazoa > Chordata > Aves > Charadriiformes > Scolopacidae > Limnodromus > Limnodromus scolopaceus. Next base: position 4,323 of record JAOXNO010006166.1, read on the forward strand.
ATCGAAGTCGAATGGTCAGAAAGATTCATACAACACATACCATCAAACTCCTCACAGCCACAACCTTGCACTAAAAGCAAAAAATCAATAGCAGTGCAATTTTGCAATACAGCATGCCTAACACTATCTACATCTGTCAATAAAGCGCTAATGATATCCGAAGTAAGATTAAATTTCTTCATACTCCAACAAGCCAATTTTTCTATGTCTCCTAGAGCTTTCCCTGCTGCAACATTAGGAGCCGACAATGCTGCAAATACCCTGGAGGGCACATTCCAAAACTTAATTTCATCTTTACATTTAGGGGTAAAATAATTAATTGAGCATTTGGATCTTCTTCTCGCCAACATCGAGAACATGCTACAGATACAAAATATCTCAACAACATCGAAGTTTTGTATCTGCAGCATGTTTGGAGCATATAAAGTAAGCTTCCCCAAATAACAGGGTCCTCCAAAAATATTACTGGGAATTCCACCCCAAGCTCGGTCACCACATATCAAAAAGTATCCGAGAGGAAGGGCTTTAGGAGTACTGTTATTCCATATCCCTTTCTCAGGAAGTCGCAACCCTATGTTAGGTCCTCCCGACATGCAATAATTTGCAGCTTGACTTATGGGATCAGTAGGTGTTACGTTTTGCATGCCCCAAAAAGTGTCTAAACTCATGTCCAAACCATAATTTGCAAATAACACAGGCTTCTCTCCCCCAAATGCAATACACCCTATTGACAGATTTCGGGTGTTGTGGGAATTACCAGGTAAAGATCCTAATAAATTCAATTCTTGTAGTGGCAATGGGGATGATTGATTAAGATGATTCACAATATTTGCTTGTAAGTATGACCAGACTGACCCTGGACAGATATTCCCTGCGTCGCCACCGTAGAATTTCCAACAAGTATCATTAGTATGAACATCATCCACTAAAGTCTCATTTAATAAGCTACTATTGCTAACATAACCCTCAAAATCCTTTAAGCATATATATGGAAAACGAATCAAACATGTTCGAAAAGGATCAGAAGGCGTAGCCATTGACAGGCAAAAATCTTCTTGACCTGTCTGTTTGGCCCATGTTATCCACATATTCTGTCTCAGTGAAATGTCAAAGGTACTTCCCACTCCTTCATAAAGAAGGCCAAAATACAAGATCAATGTCCAAAAAGCCATGTTATTTGCTCATCTGCACACTTGTCTTTGACTTCTTACCACTCACCTTCTGCTACGTCCCAGATCTGTCTTTCCCACTCTAGTTGTTGTGTCTGTAACTAAACACTCTCAGCTACGTCGTGTACAGCTTGCAATACCCTGCGAAACTGATTTTGGAAACACACACCAATACCCTCGACCCGTCAGCCACGCATGCTGGTATCGTCGTTTACAACATGTTTCACAAGCACAAAGCACCTAAGGTTCACGTTTCAAACAGTCAATACAGATGATCACACGTCGATCCACAATGCGGTTGGCTAGCTATTCCTTGTCTTGCTCCTGGACGACCGAATCTTCAGCCAGACCCTTCCATGGCCTGATCCATCTGGCTGGAATCCAGCGAGGACCTCTCTCTGTAACGATACAAACATACCCTTGACCAATATATGGCAGCTCAGCGGGACCTTTCCATAGTCCGGTTTCAGGGTCCCTATACTGGACCAGAGGACCTTGATTCTGTTCTTTATGCCCCGAGCCCAACGCTTGACTGTGAATCACTGCAGGGGGCTCAGTGTCTGTTCCCACTAATTGTAACAAATTCATCACATATATTACCTTCTGAATTCGTGCTACAGGAGACAAATTCTCCTCCTCTCCCCCTTTTTGTTTTTTTGATTACTTGATGCACGCGTTCTACAATGGCCTGTCCTGTGGGGGAATGAGGAATACCTGTAACATGTTTAAGTCCCCAGAGATTCATGAATTGCTGCAAAGCCTGTGAAGTATAAGCAGGACCGTTATCTGTTTTAATTTCAAGGGGAACTCCTAACGTAGCAAAACATCCACATAAATGTGACATTACATGTCGAGCTGTTTCCCCAGACAAAGGGGTAGCCCAAAGAGTGTGAGAAAAGGTATCCACTGTAACATGTACATATTTCAAACGACCAAAACTGTGTACATGGGTAACATTCATCTGCCAAAGCTGTAATGGCTGTAGGCCTCGGGGGTTAACTCCCAAGCCTACCCCCGACACTTGACCTTGACAGTCAGGGCAAGCTGAATGTGGACGATAAAGTACTCATGCTTACAGCAATTTATCAGTTGCCATAACTCTGTTAATAGTTGACTAAGGCGATGATTACTCACCTCCTTCAAGATAGCATGCTCTAATCATTGTACTATGCCAACAACGTACAAAGAATCACAAACAACATTGACAGGTTCTGCTGGCCAATTCCTAAATACTTCAAGAACAGCATACAATTTCAACATTTGAAGGGAATCAGTAACTTCACCCATCAAGCGTTGTGAATGCCATTGCCCATTGTGATGCCACACATATCCAGCTTGATGACTATTTTTACTAGCATCTGTAAAAACAGTCAGTCCATTAACTGGTTTCCTAGAGAACTTTGGAATAATTTCAAAACCATAACGGAGTAAAAATTTTATAAATCGGTGAGCTGGGTAATTAATGGTAAGATTCCCAGTAAAGGCATTCAAAGCCAGGGCTAACACAAAATCGTTTTGCAATACCCAATTAAAATATTCTGCTATAATAGGGAGATAGATAATAGCAGGATCAAAACCAGCTATTTCTTGGCATCGTTTTCTTAAACGGATGATAAGTTGAGCAATAGCTTCCACTTCAGTCATAATTGTCTTTGATAATCGGTATGGCAAGAATATCCATTCCATGATACATAAAGGATCAACCTGTTTTTCATCCCATTGTGTCAGGATAGCAAATGGCTGAATACCACCATTGAAAATAAAAGCTTGAATTGGTAACTCAGGATTCCACTGGCTGGCTTTGGACATAGAGATTTTATCGACAATATTTTGTAATGCCTTTTTCTGTATTTGAGACAACTGTCGAGGTTCTCCCACATTGGGAGACCCCTTTAGCAAAAGCATAAGTGGTGCAAGGTCATCATTAGTGATACCACATATTGCACGCACCCATTGGATATCACCAATCAATTTTTGAACTTCAGATAGCATTTCTATTTTCTCATTTAGAGTTACTTTTTGTGGAGTAACTGTAGTTCCAGATATGATCCAACTCAAATATTTCCAGGGTGATTGTTGCTGCACTTTTTCTGGAGCGATGACCAATCCAGCCTTTGCTAACTCCAGCTGAAAAATAGGCACGACAATGTTAGGATTTAATTCTTTTCCTGCAATTAAAATGTCATCCATATAATGATAAATCACAAAGGTACTGAATTGTTTCCGTAGTGGTTGCAGAGACCAAGAAACATATAATTGACAAATGGTAGGAGAGTTTTTCATCCCTTGAGGTAAAACCACCCACTCATATCGCTTTGATGGCTCGTTTTTATTAATAGCTGGTACGGAAAAGGCAAATTTTTCACAGTCATCTGGATGTAGTGGTATGGTAAAAAAGCAATCTTTCAAATCAATTATAAACACATTCCATTCTTTTGGGATCATGACCGGACTAGGTAGACTTGGCTGTAAGGCTCCCATATCTTTCATTACCGCATTTACTGCTCTGAGGTCATACAACAATCTCCACTTTCCTGACCTTTTAGATATAGTAAATATTGGTGTATTCCAGGGACTCTTAGATGGTCTGATGTGTCCAGCCAATTGTTGTTCTTCAACTAGCTGATGAATCTGGGACAGCTTTTCTTCAGTAAGCGGCCATTGATCAACACATACCGGCTTATCTGTTAGCCATTGTAACTTACAGGTTGGCCGTCCCTCAATGGCTGCCACTAAAAATGCTCATTTGTTAATTTCAGGCCTAATTGACTAAGAGCATCTCAGCCCAGTAGGGCAATAGTGGTGTGAAGGATATAGGGTCTTACATTGGCGATATTGCCATCTGAGAAAATTATTTTAATCAAATGCCTACTGACTTGAGTAATTTGAACTCCTCCAATACCCATTACTCCACTATTTGGTGTCGTCAAAGGCCATGTCTTGGGCCATTTCTCATGTGGGATGATAGTAACGTCAGCACCAGTATCAATTAACACAGACAAAGACATAGTCTCATCTCCAGGCCCTTGAAGGGTGACTTTACCCTCTGGTTTGTTTTTCAAGATATCCAAAGCAAAGTTTATTTGGGGCATTCCCGTAGATCCCCATCCTTGATTTCCTCTAATTCTCAGATCACTTTTAGGCACTTTTGCCTCAAAGGGTATCAATTGAACAATTTTTGATCCTTTCGGAATATTTACAGGTGGAGAACACATTTGTACCATAATGCTAATTGTGCCTGTATAATCTGCGTCAATAACTCCTAGTAATACAAAAATCCCTTTTTGAGATGTGGATGCTCGACCAAGCAAACATGCACAGAGGTTGTGACCCAAAGGACCCTGGAGAACAGATGGAACACAATGTACAGAAGTATCAGGAAGAGTAAAATCTATTGCTGTTGCCACGTCCACGCCGGCACTTCCTCTTGTGGTGGCGGAGATGCGGTCCAGACACCCTGATTTGCTGTCATTGCGCGAGGTGTCAATTTCGTGCTCTGACTGAAGTTTCCCAAAGGAGTACCATCTTTCTTAAAACGTGAAAAACAGTCTACACTCTGATGACCAAATTTATCACAGCGATTACACCTGGGTGAGTGAGTAAGAGAAGGCTTCCAACTTACACTAAGCTCTCTAAGCTGTACTGGTCTACCTTGCCGACATTGTCGCTGCAGGTGTCCCATCTTACCACAATTGTAACAGCGTACATTGGAGGAGGATCCTTTGTCTCCTCTCCCTTGATTAAGCAGTGGCTTAACAGCAGCGGCAAATGCATTGGCAAGATATCCAGCCTTCTCTTCATGACTTAAATTATTACCCATGATAGCGTATGACCCAAAACGCATTTCGGCTGCTCACCTTATTTCTTGTGGCCACAATTAACAGATGCTTCTTGCCTCTCAGCCGGTTTCTTTGTCTTCTTCTTTCTTCTTCTTTTGCCTTCTTTTTCTTTTATCTTCTTCTTTTTCTTTTTCTTCTTCTTCTTTTTAAATCGCAAACTGACAATTTCAGTATGAAATTACGTGGTGCCACTACTCCTGCCCCACGTTGGGCGCCATTTGCCGGCGGACTCAGACTCAGACCAATATGATCGTGCTGAAGCCCTTTATTACAAATACATAAGCCATTATATACTTTTAGCTACAACGTGGGTTAGCTTCATCGTCTGTGTTCATTGGTTTCTAAACATGTTTTCACAATTATTACTGGTTAAACACAGCTGTAGCTTATTATCTACACTTTGTTACAATTTATACTAAATTGATCTTTTAACAATACATATATTCAGCATCTATTTAGGCATCGCAGCATTTTCAGTATCAGTATGTGGCTTCCTCCTCAATGCTGGCCTTCAAACTGTATCAACTTATTCCGTACCTCGGTTCCGTCCCTTACCTCTTTTGTTACACAAATTTCAGAAGCTCATCAGTTCAACGTGTCCGTTGCTTTCAAAAAGTCTCCCACATGTTGTCAATACAGGTTCAACCACAAAGGCAAAGCACAGCATCATATGGGCTTCTGTGAAGAAAAAGAGCTCCATCCCAGCCAGACCCAGCGCACATCATCAAGAAACATTGCTTGCATTTGAAAGACACAAAAAGATTCCTTTGATATCCCTGTTTGGAAATCAGTTGCATTTTCACCATGGATAGAAAGAGTCAAATCCGAATCACAATGGAGTTTTGTGAAATGTGTGCAGTAAATATTCCTGTGAAAACTGGGAAGGTACCTTACCCTCTTCCAGAGAAGGTAAAACTGCTCTGCACACCAATACCTTCCTTTGTTTGTGTCACTTGGTTTCAAGAAGGTCACCTCTCTCTTGAGTTCAGAAGAGTCTGCCCTTTGAAGGATTCAGGGCACAGACGGACACAATATGGTGTTAGAGTAGGGGGCCATAGCACAAAGCTTGTCATCAATTTAAAAGCGTTTGTGTGCCAAACTCCTACACATCTTTCAGATATCGGTGGGAATATGAGCAGAGCCACAAATCACCTTCATGTTTCAGTGAGATAATACAATTTTGTAGGCTTACACGCTGGTCTCCAGTACTATTTTAGATGGACTGTTTTCAAACTGCTCCTGCAAAGACACTGTGTGGACAGGACTCATCCTGGTGGCTCCCCTGTATTCCTGGTACAGTTGTCCCTGAGTACCCTCAGTATCTCTGAGTTACGCCCTGTATGGGGTAAGGGCATGGAAACTCTGAGCCACGAGAATCTGCACTCTGGTGAGGTTAACTGAGGGCAGTGGAGTTGGCCACTGCTCTTCTTTCTCACCTGCAAAGGAGGTACACTCAGTCTGACTCCTTCATCCACTTAGAAAAAAAATATATAATAAATAATCAAAAAAGAAGAGAAATCCATCAAAAAAGAAAACCCCAAGATTTATTTATACTTAAAATCCTGATTATATGAATTACATACCAAAAATTATTTTAGTTGGATTGGTAAAATAGCAAAACATGAAAGAAGAGCAAGACATGATACTTGGTCTGATGTTTCTTCACTGTAACTTCCAGCTGCTTCTAGAATCACAGAATTTTTGAGGTTGGAAAAGACCATTAAGATCATGGAGTCCAAGGGCAGACCATTGAGTCCAACGGTACTGCCATCCTCAGCCAGAGGATACCTCAGGCTGCGACTACTTTGAAAAAAAGTCAAATTGTTTGTTACTCCTTGCAAAAGCCTTTCTAATCCAATT
>JAOXNO010006167.1:0-11160 GCA_028565335.1 Limnodromus scolopaceus
CAGGTCGAGGGAGGTTATCCTCCCCCTCTACTCTGCCCTGGTGAGGCCCCATCTGGAGTACTGTGTCCAGTTCTGGGGTCCCCAGTTCAAGAAGGACAGGGAACTGCTGGAGAGGGTACAGCAAAGAGCTACAAAGATGATTAGGGGCCTGGAACATCTCTTATGAGGAAAGGCTGATGGACTTGGGTCTTTTTCGTGTGGAGAAGAAAAGACCGAGGGGGGATCTTATTAATGCTTATAAATACTTAAAGGGTGGATGCCAGGAGGTAGGGGCCAGTCTTTTTTCAGTGGTGCCCAGTGACAGGACGAGGTAATGGGCACAAACTTGAACATAGGATGTTCCATCTAAACATCCTCTTTACTTTGAGGGTGGCAGAGCACGGGAACAGGCTGCCCAGAGAGGTGGTGGAGTCTCCTTCTCTGGAGAAATTCAAAACCTGCCTGGATACGTTCCTGTGCAACCTGCTCTAGGTGGACCTGCTTGGCAGGGGGGTTGGACGAGACGATCTCCAGAGGTCCCTTCCAACCCCATATCTTTCTGTGATTCCGTAATTACTGGCAGACACAGAACAATACCTATATAATATAATACCTATGCAAAACTTGAAGCCATATGATAAACGCTTATTTAATTTGGATCACATCTTTCTTTTTACTGTGGCAGTAAGCAGTATTGGGAAATTGGTCAGAAATTACTAAGAAAGTAATAAAACAGCTGAGATATTAGCCAAATATATTTCAGAATTAATTTGGTCTTTCACTTATAAAGAAATAAATAGACTGCACTGACAGCTGCATGGCTACAAAATTTAGATGATTTCACTCAAACTAGATCAAAATTGTTAAATCAATTAAATCAGATTACAGTTTATCAATGTTATTAGTGACTTTCAGTTTTTACAGTATCTTAAAGAAGGACACATTGGTCATTCTTAATAATAAGCACATCTTCATAGACCCATTTAGGACAGAAGATTGATATTATAAGAGCAAAGAAAACCAGGGAAGAAGAGGATGTGTAGGAAAAGGTAAACTGAAGAATGAATTGGCAAAATATGCTAGTGGAGAGGATGCTGCAAGTGTTAACATCAGTCTCTGAACCCAATAGTGTTGTCGACTATTTTGTGTCAATGCCAGATTATCATCAGAAAATACATACTTGCTGGCACCAAACAAATTATTTGCTGGCACTAAACTGAAATTATTATATGATTTTAAGTTTGCATATGGGAGAAAGGAACTTGATGGCAGAAAAGCATGTTTATTGAAGCAAGAAAAGCCCAGGAAATAGAAGAGTCTAAGAGAGAAGGAAAAGGACATATTCTTGTTCCTCTCCCTTCCTTTGGAAAAAAAATAAATATTTATCTCATTGCACTAAGCATAGTAAAGAAATTATAGAACTGTTGTTTGTAAGTAATGACTGCAGCTGCCTCAGCAATTTAGGAAATTGCCAGTAGATTTTTAATTAGAAGAATAGGAGGCACACATGAAGACTTCTTTATTACATAGATGATCATATTACGACAAATTTAGATAATCCTTCCTATCAGCATAACTTAAACTTGTCCATAAACTTAAATTTTTTCCCCAAACAACAAAATGCTGCATATATAGATTCCCACTATGTTCAACTGTAACAATTACCTGAATTCACTTTAGAAGAATTCATGATGTGAATTCAAATTGGTTTTGCCCAAATAATGATTTAAAATGACAAAAAATAAAGTTTTCATTCAAACAGTTTTCTTTGCTAATTAAAATACAATAGCCCATTTGATGTCATTAAAAGAATGTGCATTTAACTTCATATTTTAGTAAACATTCTCATTTTGATCAATAACCAACTTACATAGTTCCATTTGTGTAGACTGTATCACTTCCCTCCACATACTGAACCTGTGCTGGGTAGACATGCTGTACTGGTTGCACAGTCTGTACTTGCTGTACCTGTAAACAAGAACACCAGAAATATAGGATAGTTTACCTTATAAAAAGAATGACTAGTGCTTCAGTTCATCTAACGGTTTCTAAACAATACTCTCAGTCATGGGACATCCCTGTTGTCACAATTACTAAATAACACAATGTAATACTGTGCTGCAAGTCTGTAATATGCTAAGTGGAGTACTAACATTGGAGATGCATGCCCTTGACAATATGGGTATTTTCAATGACAAAGACATCTGGAAAGCATAACAATGAGAACTATATGCTTCACACCAAGCTTGGGAACTACATTTAGTAAGGAAGAAAGCTTCATTTGGTCATCTAGATGATGCTTTTTGGGTTTGGTTTTTTTTTACTCCAATTAAACTCTATACAATACAAGGCTCTAAATCACAGCTTACATGTGCTGTTAACAGGCAGCCTTTGACCTGTCAGAGTAGGTCCTAAAAAATTTAGTGTAATCCTAGAAGAGTCTGGTTCTCATGTATGTGATGCGGTCATCTACAAGAGCTCTTTAAGAAGACCTTCATCATCTTCACTACATTCTATAAAATTCCTATTCCTCCTTTTCCACCGTTAACTCATATACTTCAAAACAAGATTCTAAACTTCATTGTTAACCTAATGTACTGGTTTGGGCTGGGACAGAGCTAAATTTCTTCATAGTAGATTGTATGGTGCTATGTTTTCGATTTGTGACCAAAACAGTGTTGATAATACAGGGATGTTTTCATTAGTGCTTAGCAGTACTTACACAGCATCGAGGCTTTTTCTGCTTCTCACATCACCTTGGCAGTGAGTAGTCTGGGGGTGCACAAGAAGTTGGGAGGGGACACAGCTAGGACAACTGACCCCAACTGACCAAAGGGATATTCCATACCATATGACATCATGCTCAGCAATAAAACTAGTGGGAATGTTGGCAGGGGGGCTGCTGCTCGGGGACTGGCTGGGCATGGGTCAGTTAGTGGTAAGTGATTGTTTTCATTTGCATCACTTGTCTTTCTTGGGTTTTCATTTTCTCTCTCTTTGTGGTTTTTTTTTCCCCTCTTTTCCTTACAATGTATTATTATTATTACTTTTTAAGCCTGACAGCCCTTTCTTTTCCTACAGCACCTATCTTACCCACATTCTTCATCACATTTCCTAGTGGTATACTAGATTTACATCTTCAGTCTTCCTTTTCTTTACCCTACACATTCAATTCCTTTAAAATTCTTGACCTTTTCTCAAGACTTTCATCATCTATTCTTTTCTCTCTAAACCAGTATCTCCTTCATATACTGTCTAAATCATTGCAGAATCATCTGCATCAGCTTTCATAACATATGCATCACCTCTTCAGTCTATACAAAATATTGCAGCAAACTCCTCTTCCTTGGCCAGGCTGAACCCCTAATTTTCCTTTTTGAAAGCTTACATGACTTTTACTTTCAAAATAACACTCAACTGAAAAAATACAATCAATACAATCACAAAATAGTCCAAAATAAAGATGAAATATTCAGTAAAACAGAATTATTGGAAATAGTAACACTGAAAGATAAGTAATATCTTATTGAAAATATATGCTGACATAAACTATATCAAATTTTTAAAGTTTTAATCAAAGTTTAAAAAGAGTTAACCATACTAAGCCTCCTAGAAAGCTTAACTAAGTTCAAGCATCACTGAAGCTTCATTTACAAAGTTAGTATACTATTAGACCTTATCCTAATGGGCCCTGATGGGATGCACCCATGAGTGCTGAGGGAGCTGTCTGATGTCATTGTGAGGCCACTCTCAATAATCTTTGAATGATCATAGTGATTAGGAGAAGTGCCTAAGGTCTGGAGGAAAGCAAAAATCACTCCTGGGGACCCGGGGAACTACAGGCCAGTCAGCTTCACCTCAGTCCCTGGGAAGGTGATGGAGCAACTAATCCTGGGAACCATTTCCCAGCATATGAATGACAAGAAAATAATCAGGAGTAGTCAGCATGGATTCACCAAGGGAAAGTCATGCTTGGCAAACTTCTACAATGAAATAACTGGCCTGGTAGACCAGGGGAGAGCAGGGAGAGCATAGTCTACCTAGACTTCAGGAAGGCCTTTGACACTGTCTCCCATAAGGTCCTCATAGAGAAGCTGGATGAGCAGACAGTGAGGTGGGTTGAAAACAGGCTGAATGGCTGGGCCCAGACAGTGGTGATCAGTGGCACAAAGTCTAGTTGGCCAAGACAGCTGGGGCTGTTCAGCTCAGAGGCTCAGGGGGGAAATCTCATTATGTGTACAAATACCTGAAGGAAAGGTGCAAAGAAGATGGAGCCAGGCTCTTTTCAGTGGTTCCCAGTGAAAGCACAAGAGGCAATGGGCACAAACTGAAATACAGAGGTTCCATCTGAACATCAGGAAACACTTTTTCACAGTGAGGGTGACTGAGCACTGGAACAGATTTCCCAGGGAGGTTGTGGATTCTTCCCCCTTGGAGATATTCAACAGCCGTCTGCATGTGTTCCTGGGTAACCAGCCCAGGAGGCCCTACTTGAGCAGGGGGTTGGACAAGATGACCTCCAGAGGTCCCTTTCAACCTCAACTATTCTGTCATTTTGCAATTCTGTGATTTCAGCCAGTTATTAACTTAGTAGGGATGAACTTTGAGCAAGTACACAAAGATAAGCATTTACATTCATGTTAAGTGCCCAATGCTTAAGTGTTTGCTGAAACTTTGTTTGGTGGGGTTTTTTTTGGTGGGGGATGTTGTTTAAAAAAAACCAAAAAACAAATGTATTCCAAGGTACATTTGAATATAAGTAGAAATGATATTAATGGAATTATGAGACATTATGAATTGAGTCTGTATACCAGGAAAAATTATTAGTGAAATGTATGAGGCAGTTAAACAGCATTGCAAAGAACATGCAGAAAAAATCATCACCTTAAATTTTAAAACTAAATTTAATGAAATACTAGAATTTTTAATTTAGACAACAATGATTTACTAGCACAGAAACAGACTTACAAAATTTAAGACGTTATTCTCAGTTTTAACATTGTTGATTTTGAAACTGTAAGCCAACTTATGTTGAAAAAGAACATCAGATTTCAAAGAACCTAAACCTCTGACAGCTGAATGGAGGGGAAATGGAGAGTGAGTTGCTGAGCTCTTCTCCCTGGTATCCTGTGTCAGGACGAGTGAGAATAGTTCAAAGTGCATCGGGGGAGGTTCAGACTAGATATTAGGAAACAATTCTTTACTGAGAGGGTGATCAAACACTGGAACAGACTTCCTAGAGAGGTGGTCGATGCGCCATGCGTGTCAGTGTTTAAGAGGCATTTGGACAATGCCCTTAATAATATGCTTTTGGTCAGCCCTCAAGTGGTCAGGCAATTGGACTAGATGATCATTGTAAATCCCTTCCAACTGGAACAAATAATTAACAAAAAAAAAAAGCTGAATTACATATGCTAAAGATGTCTTGGGCAAAAGTCATGGCTTTTTGCATTCAGTTTTCCAGCTTCACTTCCCTCCTCAGTTTCCTCATGCACCACTCCCTCTAATGTTGGTGGGGCTGCATAGGTGATTAATCATGTCACAAAAGTGTGTGCTGAGCTGGCTGCTTCAGAAGCCCCTTTAAGTCTCTGGCAAATCCAACTTATGTATTACATATGGTTTTACTTCAAATACCTTTCTAGAGTTGTGCAAGAACCTGCAGGGAGTCCAGCTTAGAAGTACAAAATGACATTACTTTTGTATTTTACATCTATATTATATTTATTTCAAAAAAATCCATATTCCTTATCAACCTATCAAAGGAAAAAATGTGAATATTCAATAACTTAAATGAATGCAATTTTTTATGAGATATTGCACACGTTTTATTGTAATCTACTATTAGAATCATGCATATGTATTTCTGGTGGTTGCCAGATATTCTAGTTCAAGAAATAAACCCTGAAAACTGCATGTCTGCTTATGATGTAGCTATTTTAGTTCCAGCAAAATAAAATTGAATAAAACAGTGAAGAAGAGTTGCTTTTGCAGCCTTGTGCAAAATCAGTTCTTCACTACACCTGTTGAAATGCATCATTCTTTCTTGCCAGGTTTTTTTGTTTTCCCAAAATTAACAGACACCTACCTGTTGCTGAACCGGTACCTGCTGTACTACCTGTGTGGGGATTGCTGCCTGGCCAGCCACAGATGCCTGTAAAGTCACAGTCGAACCTGTGTCCGACCCAGTCTCTGATGTCTGCATCGTGGTCTCTGAATAAAATTAAAATGTAAAATTAAAAGTTCAGCACAAACTTCTTTGCTTTTTGTCACTTATCCTTATTCATATCTTAAAAGACAACTATTCACCCAAAATTCAATCTGGAAATTAACTAAAGATTGTTTCACATACTATTACATGAGTACATGGAGATACTTCATTTATTTTTCCATTTTTAAAATGCTGCTTTGGCCTAAAATATTAGAAAATTCATATAATATGTTATTGCTTTGTCTAATCTAAGGTCTGCTTAGAGCTTGCAGCACATCAAGAAGAGAATACTGTAAGCTTTGGACTTCATGAATTTTTTTCTAACAGTTTACAGTCTGCTTTGTAACAGCAAATACACTTATCAAGTCAGAAGCAAGGTGCACATGAACCTACTTACTGCTTTGAGGTAAAGAACTTTTAGAAAAAAATCCATTCACAGGCCTGATTATTCCCTAACTACACTTGTATACATTAGCTGCAACTATGATCAAATTTTTAAAGGAGACTCAAAACCTTATACCATATTAAGACAACACATTTAAGCTACCTACATGCACAAAAATAATTAATTCTAGAAGCTGCACATATAAGTGTTTACATCTTAATTAAGCATGCCTTCACAAAAAGACTTGTAATAATCAATGCAATTAAACTGAACACTGGAAACATTTCATACAAACTCATCACAATTCTAAAGAACTAAAAGAGTAATTTCTATAGTAATCACAATACGAGTAAATTATAGTAACTCCAAATATTGTCAGCTTTCATAAAGAACTATCATACACTGAATAAAGTGTACTGTAAGAACACAATGGGTAAAATATGTAATGCCAGAAAGAAATTTCTCTCTTCGTTTTCTTCCCTGAAACGGTTCAAATCCTTATGTACTGAAATATTCAAAGTTTTCTCTTACCTTACTTGCACTCAAAATATCTTATTTAATAATGTAAATGAACAGAAACTTTTCTCACTTATTTATGTGACTTCAGGAACAACTCATAAAAACCAGAAATAAGCCAAAGTCTTCCTATCAGCTTGTAAATTACTACCCATTCTTCAAAGCTGTCCTTCCTCTGGTTTACTGAGTTGCACTATAAATTCTTCATATTAAAATGTTGAGTTAAAGCTCTAGCAGGTGATAGAATATGGGGGTTCAACCTGAAAAGACAACCCTGAAAAGCATTTTAAAGTTCATAGTGGAAAAGTGACTCAAGTAAGTTTGCTTTAGCAGAAAGTGTTCATGTAATCACTGGATTTTACCCCTATTAAAATAGTGAGGCACACACTAGATAAGTACATGAGGTGGTGGCACTGACATTTTTAAGAGGAATATTCAAAATCTGGATAGAGCACAGAAATGGTCCAACAACGAAGGAAAATGCCTTACAAAGAAAACCTATTGAGAGTGTCAGAAAAAAAGACTGAGAATGACTTAGACATACTAGGAATTAGAGAATTCCTAAATTTTGCACAGAATCACAGAATTGTTTGGGTTGGAAGGGACCTCTTGAGATCATCTAGTACAACTCCCCTGCTCAAAACAGGGTCACCTAGAGCAAGTTGCTCAGGGCCATGTCCAGTTGGGTTTTTAATATCTCCAAGGGTAAAGACTACAACATCTTTGGACAACCTGGTATAGTCCTTAACTAACCTCACAGTAAAAAAGTGTCTTCAAGTGTTCAGATGGAATTTCCTGCTTTTTTCCATTTGTGTCCATTGCTTCTTGTCCTGTCAATGAGCACAACTGAGAAGAGTCTTGCTCCCTCATCTTCACTCCCTCCCATCAGGTATTTATCCACAATGATAAGATCCTACCTGAGCCTTCTCTTCTCCAAGCTGAATAGTCCCAGCTCTCTCAGCCTCTCATCATATGGCAGATGCTCCAGTCCCTTAATCATCTTTGTGGCCCTTTGCTGGACTTGCTCCAGTAAGTCCATACCTTTCTTGTACTGAAGAGCCCAGAACTGAACACAATACTCCAGATGTGGCCTGGAGAGGAAGGATCTCCCTCTACCTCCTAGAAATCCTCTTCCTAATGCAGCCAGGTATACTGTTGGCCTTTTTTGCCATAAGGGTGCATTGCTGGCTCAGGTTCAGCTTATTGTCCACCAGGACCCCCATTTCCTTCTCTGCAAAGCTACTTTCTAGCTAGTCAGCCTGTAGCTTGTACTGGTGCCTGGGGTAAAGTCCTCCCCAGATGTAGGGCTTCACATTCCCATTTGCTGAACTTCATGAGATTCTTCTCTGGCCAGTTCTCCAGCCTGTCAAGGTCCCTCTGAATGGTACAACAGCCATCTGGTCTATCAACCACTCCTCCCAATTCTGTATCATCTGAAAACTTGCTGAGGGTGCCCTCTGTCCTATTTTCCAGGTCATTAATGAAGATATCAAAAAGTATTGGCCCCAGTATAGACTCCTGGGGGACACCACTAGTGATTTACTTCCAACTGAAATTTGTGCCACTGATCACAACTCTCTTGGCCAGGCCATTCAGCCAGTTTCAGTCCACCTCACTGTCCATTAAACAACATCCACTGCTCTCCCCTCATCCACTAAGCTAGTTGCCTCTTTGTAGAAGGCTTATCAGGTTGGTCAGACATGATTTCCCATTCATAAATCCATAATGACTCCTACCAAGCACCTTCATGTCCTTCAGTTTCCAGGATTATTTTCTCCATCATCTTCCCAGGAATACAGGTGAGGCTGACCAGCCTGTAGTTCTCCAGATCCTCCTTCTTGCCTTTCTCAAAGACTGGAGTGTCATTAGCTTTCTTCCAGTCCTCAGGAACCTTCCCTGATCACAATGACCATTCAAAGATAATCAAGAGTGGCTTTGCAGTGACATTAGCCAAATCCCTCAGCACTCGTGGGTGCAACACATCAGGCCCCATGGACTCAGGTATGCTCAGTTTGTATAAGTGCTCTTATACGTGGTCCTCCTCCACAGGGGGTAAATCTTACTTGCTCCAGACTTTCCCTCTGGTCTCAGGGGCCTGGGAATCCTCAAGGCTGATCTTATCAGTAAAGACTGAGGCGAAGAAAGCATTGAGTACCTCAACCTTATCCATGTCATTTGTCACCAGTTCCCCTGCCCCATTCAGCAGCAGGTGACATTTTCCTTAGTCTTCCTCTTGCTGTTTCTGTATTTGTTGCCAATGCATTTATCAATCAGCATTACATTTTGTACTGGGCCTGTCTGGGACAGTTAACTTTCCTCATAGCTGCCCGTATGGTACTGTGCTTTGCATTTGTGGCTAGAACAGTGTTGATAACAGACCAGTGTTTTGGCTATTGCTGAGCAGTGCTTGCACAGCATCAAGGCTTTCTCTCCAACTCCTCACCCACACACACACACCGAGGCCAGTAGGCTGGGGGTGAGCAAGAGGTTGGGAGGGGACATAGGCATGACAGCTGACCCAAAATGACCAAAGGGATATTCTATACCATATGACATCATTGTGCTCAGCAAAAAAAGCTCATGGAAAGGAGGAGGAAGGGGATGGGGACACATTTATGGCTATGGGCATTTGTCTTAACAAGCAAATGTTAAGCATGCTGAGGCTCTGCTTTCCAGGGAGTGGCTGGACATCTCATAGCTGGCCAATGGGGAGTAGTGAATTAATTCCTCTTTTTGCTTTGTTTGCACACACAGCTTTTGTTTTTCTTCTTAAACTGTCATTTTCTTGATCCACAAATCTTTTCACCTTCCTTCTGTTTTCCCCCTATCCCATGAGAGAAGGTAGTGAGCAAGAAGGAGGGTGGGTGTTTGGCTGCTGCTCAGGGTCAACCCATGACATATTTAATCGAGTATAATTGAGAGGTAGACACTGACCACACCAACCCTAGAAAAACACCTATTTGTTATTTCTGGAAGAAAGCAACACTTTGGGGTTTTGTTGGCTTTGGGGACTATGCTAAAATTTTATACTGCCAAAAGGATTTTAAAAAAGAAGAAAAAGAATGTCCCAACTGACTGGAGAGAAAAGAGATGGAGCATAAACAAAATAGAGAGTGAGAAAGAGAGAGAGTACTGAGGAGTGGGAGAGAGAATAGCATGACGAGACAAATGAGTTGCGAGACATGAGAGAGAAAGCTGATTATGAAACTGAAGACAGTCAAGACCAAGAGATGAGAGTGAAGGCCAAGAAAGCCAAGAGATGTGAGACTCAAGAGCTGAGAGAGAGCGAGTGCCAAGAGAGAGACAAGAGGAGATAGACAAGAGATGGGGGAAGACAGGATAGACAAGATAAAATGAGACATGAGAGAGACAAGACGAGACAATAGATGAGTGGAGAGAGAGATGAGAGAGATGGGAGAGATGAGATGAGATAAGACACGAGACAGATGAGACAAGTGATGAGTGGAGAGATGAGAGGTGAGAGAGGCAAGAGATAAGAGGGGCATGAGATGAAAGAGACAAGACACAGGTGAGACAGAGAAGAGACAGAGGTGAGAGGAGAGAGATGAGAGAGGAGAGTTGAGGCAAAGTGAGGAATGAGGCAAATAAGATGAGACAAGATGAGTGGAGAGAGAAACGAGAGGAGAGAGATGAGAGACAAGTGAGAGAGAGATGAGGCAGAGCCAAGAAAGAAGACAGACAAACAAGAGATGGGAGACAAACTAGAGAGGCCAGAGAAAGATGAGGGGCAAGAGAGGGGGTCGCAAGGGGCAAGCAAGAGGAACAAGAGATGAGAAGTGAGAGAAAAGACAAGAAATGGGGAGGGGTGGGAGGCAGATGATATAGATGGGGCAAACAAGAGAAGACAGATGATATACAGACTAGAGGGAGCCGAGGCGAGATGAGAGAGACCATATTTGGATGAAGAGATGGGATAAAAGAGGGGAAGGAAGAGAGCAACAAGACATGAGAGACACAAGAGATTAGAAAGATGGGAGAGAGGAGAGGAGAGGAGAGGAGAGGAGAGGAGAGGAGAGGAGAGGAGAGGAGAGGAGAGGAGAGGAGAGGAGAG
>JAOXNO010006168.1:0-11151 GCA_028565335.1 Limnodromus scolopaceus
TCCCTTCCCTTCCCTTCCCTTCCCTTCCCTTCCCTTCCCTTCCCTTCCCTTCCCTTCCCTTCCCTTCCCTTCCCACATTTTTCAGACACATAAACATCTTGGTAGCGGTCTCATCTTTTCCACACACTTAACATCAGCTTTTTTCTGTGGGGATTTATACGTTAGAGCAATGGCAACAGAGAGTGCATACACAAAATGCACCAAGATGCTGTATCAGTTTCATGCCAAAATATTTTATTTCCTTATGGCTACCCACTTTTCCACATCATTTGTTATTTCTCAAACTAAATATCCCTATTTGTGACCTTGCAAAACATTTGTCTCCAACTGCGACAGGTAACCAGAAACAAACAGCAGTAACAAGGGTCAATCTCTAAAGATCCTGACATAGCCATTGTGGAGAGTAAGATTGCTCATCAGAGGCCTGAATTTCTTAAGACGTGATAAGGAAAAAGAGACAGATGGTCATGCCGTGTTAGAGGGTCAGCTTGAAATATGTCATGCAAGTATTTCTATTATGGATCAGCAAATACATTAGCATCATTTCATCCTTCAGAGACCTATAACAGAAAAAAATCCTTTTTTTTAATGAAGAATGACACATCATCTGACATGAAAAGCTGTATCCAGACACTGATTGTTTCTGTCTGTAAAGTTCTGTCTATAAGGTTCTCACAGTAACTGTTCAGTAAAGATGATGAAGAAAAGAAGTTCAGCATTGCTTTTTGTGTCCTGCTTTAATGAGTACTGCCCAATTGCACAACTCCCTAAAGTGCTTTTTTTTAACCTCTGTTAGTCAAGTCTGTAAGCAGATTTCACCTTCTAGTTTCTTACAGATATTTTTATATTTCTGTGAAATAAGACTATTAGGAGGCAATAAGAATGTCCCCTTTAATCTGTAGGACATGGGGCGTATCGTGGCAAAACTGATGAAGACTGTACGAGGAGCAGGACACAAGGCTAAAGGGGAACAGGCTAGTCTTTTCTTCTTTCTCTCACCACATTCTCAAATTTTTAACACTAAAGAAAACAGTCTAGGATTTCAGCATAACGGCACTTAAAGAACTAATGGCACCCCTTGTCCAGTGTTTCCTACTCATTTGGCTGTCTCTCTTGAGATAGACCAGGTTTGCGTTTTCAGATGCACTTAAATATATATATAGTGCTTTGCATTTCCAATTTTGGGAGTTTTTGAAAGGTAACATCCCAGATACCCAAGGAGGCACCTGGAAAGCTTAAATAAACCCACGGGACACAACCTGAGAAGTGCTGAGGACTACCAAGCCAGGATTACGTGCAGATGCTCAGTATCTCAGAGACTTCCAAGCCCTCTTTCCTCACCTCTCTTCTCTTTCTCAGAGTGGTGACCCCTCCTTCAGTTCCTCAGAAAAAACCCATAATTGCATACAGGCTGGGAAAATTTAGTGAAGAAATGTAAGGTTTACTTTCTAGTTCTCTTTAGATTAAATATTCAAAGAAAATCAGTGCTGCAGTACTCCTTAACCACAAAGATCTTCACAGAAAAAATTTATCTTAATCTCAGTACCAAAGCCTAGCAATAAAACTGCAGCAATGGCTCCTGTAACCAACTTTCTGACACTAGATGGCAGAAAAGCTCAAATGGTAACCTACATTTTGTTCTTGAGCTTTAGGCAGTAACTACTGCCTAAATGCTAAATGCATTTTTCCCTGTAAGCATACTCAATGGATGCTAATTTCTCCCATACTGTTTGCTCTCAGTTCAAACAGATGGGTGAAGAGTACTCATTTACAGTGACATCTTATTTAAATTTCTGAAAAGTGCCTGTCAGTGACAAAGAGATTAAGGTAGCTGAAAGAAACCAATAGCAGTGAGATACAGTGGACTGCTTCACAGAATAGCTAGGAAATTGCAATAACCATCAGTTTATTTTGAATCTGGATAAAGGTAGTCTCTTCACTGAAGATAGTCATGTTATGATTGCGTACCAGTATTGTGACAGATTTAGAGGCAATACAAAGACCCAGTGTCCTTGTCCAGCTTTACAGAAATGCTTCCACACCTCCCAATCTGATATAAATATAAAATGAGATTCAGAATGTATGTCATTGAATTCACCACAGGTAAGACCTGTACCTACACATAAAAATAACCAAAAAGTTTATCTCACAACCTTACATGTCTCTTCTTACTCTAATCTCCAGCTTTAATCCCATTTTATGCTGTGGGTAGTAGACTACTAAACTTTCCAAATGCAGAAGCCTACTTCTCCCATAGTGCCTGTCATAGCTGAGTTCCTTGTTAGTAATCCTCTTCCTTTTTGGTAATAAAAGCCATTGCCAATGATATTTCCAGCTCAGTTTTTCCCAGCTCTCTACAAGATGAGCCTTTCTGCACAGGATGTAAAAGCCTTCAGCAAGAGCCAAGGCCCCTGCTTACCATGTATATCACATTAAACAAACCCTAAGTCTAGGAACACAGTGTGACCATAAAAACCATGGGGCACAGTCCTGTATGAGCCAAACCTGCAAAGTGTTCTCCCTAGACTAGTGGTAAATGATAAGTAGTAAATGATGGAGGCAAGGGGATGGGGTTTTCACAAACTAGCAATCTCAGTGGACCTTAGACCAAAAAGCTGTAGCCACAGAGGCCTCTGAGACACTTTGTTTTCATTTTGTCTAAACATTCCAACAGAAAAGTCTAAACATTAGCAAATATTCCTGTTAGGAGACATAATACTCATATCTGTGGCTAGCAGTGAAGAATGCACGCCCTTTCGAGAGTACTGCCATTTTATTGAGTCAAATGTTTCACAGAGTCAGACACCCACAAGATTTTGTGGGGTGGTTCACGAGGGCAAGTAAATGGAGAGGTCTCTGGAGAGGCTCTGCACAGCCACCCCCCAGCAGTGCTACCGGGTCACAGCTCTTGGTCCCGGCAGTCCACGGACCCCACGAGCCTACAGGAGGAGCCGAGAATCCCCTGATTCTCTTGCTGCCTGGGAAGGGAGCCAGAAGGTGGAGACACTCCACCACTGTCCAAGCCGCTTACTGGAACCGGGCAGCTGCCGTGTGGCAGGTGAGGCAGGCAAGGCTTTGACCAGCACAGCAATATGCTTTGGAGTAGAGTGAAGAAGGGAAGACACACACACATGCATGCAGAGATAATATTTAGAAATTCGGGCACAAGCAAAGTTAATAAAATACACTTGATTAGCTGTCAGTACAGAACAGAACTGAGAAAATTATTCAGAATGCTCAATTTGTTCTGCAGTTTTCACTGCCTTCCTGTTCGTGGAAAAAGTTCAAAGTATCATTTATGGTTAGATCTTTCATGATTAAATGACTATGAATACTGAAAGAATTCACATGAAGTGTTGGATTTTTCTTTATATCGACTGATTAAATAAGTTCTATAAATTACAGTCTGCAGTTTGAATTACGAATTCCACAACTAACATGCAAATTGAAATTTGCTTAATTTCAAGTTTGCTTTGAAATCTGCATTTCATTGCTTAAGTTTAATTTTTCATAAACATTTCTTCTAAAAAATCATCTTTGCTTCAACATATATATTGAAAATTAACCTATGGATGAGCAAGCATAGATGATAAAGACCCCATCATTTTCCTTCAACCTTGAACATAAAGCATGCCAGAGTCACCAGTCAACATTGTGGATGTATCTGTGCACATTAATCTTAAAGGGCAATCTTAGAGAGCCATACAAAACTCTTTCGGCAGATTTTGAACAGGCTTTAGGTAAAAAGCTGTATGGAAAGCAGCTGGTGGAGCAGCTGGTAGAGCTTAACAGCATCAGGAACAGGCACTACTTTTTGCTGCTGTATGCACCTTAAACAATGAACCTGCCTTTTATGGCCAGCAGATTGCCTTCAGGCACCACCATCACCAGTTTGCTTTCTGCTGTGGAGAGTTTAGAGGAGGTTTTGAAAATGAGTCCTGGGTTATACTCTGGCTACCTCTGCTAAAATGGCAAACTGCCTGCATTATTTGAAAATTATTGCCAAAATTGCCATCAGACCCTACTCACTGCTATGCGCAGGGGACAGGGGGAAGCGGAGGAGGAACTGCTTTTATACTACTTGCTACTGATTGCTGTCTTAAAATGTGTAGATACAGACAATCTGTCAAATTACCTGTAGTTTGCAATACAAATCATAGCATAAACCATTGTACAGTCCTCCGTAATATTTTCTGTAGATGTTCATCTACATTTGTTTACCTTTCTCTACTTTAGTATTATTTTTCTGCATTGTGACCATGATGTTCAGTTACGTATTGTAACTTTGAAGAACAAAAGAAGATGGAGGAGAAGAAAGCTTCTCAGATGGAAGAGCCAAGCCCATTAAAAATATTTTTCTAAGTCATCTGCGTGATGCTGATCAGTGTGGGGTTAGGTGGGTAGAAAATGTAGCTCTTCTCAAGGCATTACAATATTCACATTAAAAAAAAAACAAGCAATGATAAGTGTGGAACAAATAGATAATTGCCTGGGAACTTTAGCATTTTCTCCCAGCAATAATTGGAATAGACAGAATATTTTTACCAAAATTTACAGTTCATCAGGAGAAATCTGCGCATGAGTCAAATGCTCACAGCTCCTTGTCAAAAAACTGATATCACTTGTTTGCAGAATGATAAAGCTATGCAGAAGTCAAAAGATTAACTTTCTTTTCATAATGGGCAAACTTTTGTTGCCAACTATACTAGCATGAATGAAAGTAAAATCACTGCTCTTTTAGAAGTTATGCCACATTTATCATGGTGTGGCTCCTATGATGGCTCTTCTTTACTGTCTCTTTAGCACCTTTGATTCCATAATAAACGAAACTTCCGCAAATTCAGTCAGTTCTGCTAGGTCTTGTAGCTGACGCATATTCAATGGCTGTGTGTTTTGTAAAATGAAAGTCAAAACAGAGCGAATAGGGAAGAGTTTTCTTTAGGCAAGCAAAGTGCAGCTGGCAGAAATGAGAAAGAGGCCCTGAATTATTCCTGTTCATTTTGAGGAAGGTTTCCTTGGCTACTGGAAAGAATGCAACAACTTTTCTGGGCACATGCAAGCAGCAAAGTATAATTCCTGTTAGGAGCCAAGCTCTTCCACCAACTGAAAACAAAATAGTGTCCTTCTGACACTGAACAATGGAAACACTGCTGCTTGTTTGAAATATCAAACTTTCCTAAATGTTAGAGTATACAGTGGGCTCTAGATTCCCTTTAGATGCCCAAAGGCATCTGAAATGGTTGGTGTTCACATGAACTCTTCAAAATTGCCTAACGTTATTTGCAAGCAAATTCTTCCACCAAACATGTGATCCACTTGGTTTAGGTGCTCTGGATTGCCCTGCCAACCCAATAGAGTTCCCAGCAGTTACTTGGCAATCATCAAAATGAAGCTTGCAAATGTTCACTGTTCAGTTCACTGACTGATGCCTTTTCCAGACCATTCTGCATGGTCTTATTCAATAGAATACAAGAAGCAAAAAGGCGCAACTGTTCGACAGACGGGAGTAAGGGAGGACTGTAGTACAAGGCTACAGCCACACACGTGTGCCTTCTACCGGCGTCAATCTGATTGCAAGATCCACTTGTATTGGCTGCAGCTCAACAGCCCCAGCTGTTTCGTATCTTTCTACAGAAGCCATGAATGAGGGATGATATGTTGCCTCATCGCAGATCAGAACACACAAGCTGCTTTTGCCCTATGGATTAATACAGCAGAAATCTGGAAGCGGTGTTGCCAGTCACTCGGGTGTAACCCTGACTGCAGCTGCAAGTCCTGACTCCAAGGCTTTACCAGACTATTCCTACCTTGCTATCACACATGCTTTTAAGGTCCCAGTAGTCTGGCCATTTCTGAACAATATTAATTAGATTCATTACCCCAGTCCTCTTCATCACCTCTAAAGCAGACCTGCACAGAAGTAAAGCCTATTTATGCAAAATAAGGGCATGAGGATTGTTTTCACCTTGAAACATACTACACGTACTCTATCCACATCCATACAGAAGGAAAGCAATGCAACTCACAGTTTTGCACTGACTTAGCTGTCTCCTTTTAGAAATAAACTTAGCTGAGCCTATGCAGATGACCGGTTTGGCTTGCTATTACAGTGGTGTATAAAATAGTTATGTAACAGGAAAGCATATGCCCAAGATTAGGTCTTTTATAATGTGCTCAGAGAAATATAGTGGCCTCTGTGACACAAGACGATACACAATTATTCCATATACCAGCACTTAGCTAGCAAAAATACCTGTGTGGAAAGGAATTTCAAGCATAAACAAGCCAACCGTCTTGCAGCTGCCCAAAGCATGCATGAATTTTGCCTGTTTTTCTTCACTGGTTCTGTAGTTTGAGCAATGAGAGGAGAGGGAGAAACACCCACCGGAAGAAAACAGAATTAGAGGGAAAGTCTTCTCCACTCTAGTGCATGGACATTTCACTTCTTCAAAATGTGCCTGGTGGTTCAGCATCAGAAAGTTCATGATCCAGGCCTGAGCTCGCAAAGACAGCGGAGCCTGCTTTCCTCAGACGCCTCTTTTCTGCATTCCCCCTAGACAGCCTGATGTGCAAGCCTCTCTGGGTATTATTGTTGTGAGTCAGTCAAGCAGTCACTGCGTGTCATTCAGTGCACCAGCTGTCGCTGCACAATAGCATTCATTCCACTGAACAATAAATTAAACCTCCCCCAAGTGCTATCTGTAGTCTGCTCTGAGGCTTACTATCATTTAATGCATGTTACTCCACACTACACACACTGCATGCAGGAATTCAGGGCTGGCAATGCAGACACAGGGATTCTCCCTTGAAATCCCTCATAATGCAGGTTTCCTTTTTTCATCCCTTTAAATAACAAATCTATAAGACTCTCTAGTAAAGGGTGAGCTCGTAGGCAGGTGGATGGAGAGATGCAGAGGAAAGGTACCTCTGTTGATAATTCTTTTTGAAACTGCTCTGCAGGAGGTGGTAACTGGCAGCTCTTTGCTATCTGTGCTTCCTGGGGCCCTGTTAAGAAAACAGCCACATTTTGGAGGAGAAGCAATAGGGGCATATTTTTGCCTTATCCCTTTTTCTGCAGGGAAAACTGCTTTCTTCCATCAAGGGCGATGACATTTCTCACTTAAAAACCCCACTACATTTGAGAATTTTAAATGTCTGCGATGAAGCTTGAAAACATACACCTAGAATCACCAAACATCGCTTCTAGCTTATTCTAGATGCTCACTGCTGCCTTCTCTGTTCCTTTCTTCATGCCAGGCTGTTCCTCGCTACTTCTCCTTGGCTTGTATGAGGCATCCGCAGCTCCACTGTGTCTTCTTAACCCAAAGCAAGCTCTCAGCTCTTGAGCCTCAGGGGCTACTTTGGCCTTCTGAACTATGACAGGCTGACGCATGATTAGCATCTTCATCCCCAGCTACATCACAATGTCTTTTATTCATAGTTAGCGTGGTTTGAAGATCCCCGTAATCAGAAATTTGTTAAGGCATCATCCAAAATTGGGAAACAGAAGACAATCACCAGATAGCAATAGTCTTTTTAAGATACGAAAAAAAAAAAAGTTGAGAACTTTAAATTTTGAACAAAAAAAGAGAAAAAAGCAGGAGAGGTACTGTTTTCAACTTCGTTTTCGTCTCAAAACAACAGGATTCAAAAAGCCAACATTCCTGTGGGATGGAAGTACTATTTCTCATCAGCCAGCAACCAGCAGGAGCAACTACAAGACTGTAGCAGGCCTTGGAAGAACCGGACTGTGTTCAATTTCTGGCAAATGGTTTTCTTTTGGAGGCATTGATCAACTTTCTCTGTCTATTATCCTTGAATTCAAACACCTTAAGAGCAACAAGACCAGTCTCCTTTGTTCAGCACTTTACACTGTTTACTGGCTACTACCCCAAACAATAACCAGAATGTTGGAATAATTAAGGTCATTGGTAAGTACTTGCAAAATTACCACAGATGGGCTGAAATAGGAGCTTTCCATGCATGCTTGCATATCTGATTCAAGGCAAAACATGTTCAAGTAGGGCAAGTTGTCGTCTTGCATAAACAGAACCCTTTGAGTTTGTGAAAACCAAACACAAAACAAAAATAAATTAATCTGGGAATGTTCATCTCTCTGTTTCTTTTTATCCAAAACATAATACCAGACTTTAACTTTTAGGGATTGGTTATTTCTGTTTGTAAAAAGCATTTGGAAGAGCAAGGACAATAAACTATTAATGCTATTGGACATATCTGCTACCTAATTGTCCACAGGCATCTTGCTAGCTCTGCTGGTTAATAAAATATCTAACATTAAGCAATCCCTAACAAGAGATAGAAACATACAATAAATGAATCTGTTCTTTCCAGATGGTTTAAACTATGAGGGGGAAAGTGAGAAATTTTTCAAAGACCCCATATTTTATGTTTACCTATTACCTATTACCCATACGTCAGATCAATTTATTTTGCTGCAATGGAAAGTTAGCATCTAGCACTAGAAGTGGAACTGCTACTGGTCTTTGGATTTGTAAACCTGTTAAATCTTTTCAGTATGATACCTTGTATTATCCTATCATTTGAATTACTGCATCCCAATTTCCTGCACATCCTCTTCTGCTAACTATCACCAGAAGAATATTCTGGTGAGTTCAGGGGCATAGATTTTAGGCCTTTTTTTCCCCTTCTCTTTGTAAATGCTCCATATCAACACATTACCAGGCATGCTGCTGCTTGTAAATCTGGATGCTGGTTTGCAATTTTTACTTCTCATCTTCAATACACCAAAGTTAACTTTTATGATTACTTTTCACAACTCCTCTGATGGGCACAAGATAAGTTGCAAGGCCCAAAGCTACTGAGAGCACCAGAAAAGGAAAACTTTGCCCAAGGCAAGAGCAACGTGATTCCTGACAGCCAGGTGAAGGTCCCTGAGCTCATGGCATGATGCAGGCAGAAACGCTGGAGATGGGGACAGCGACTCCTCCCAGTGAAGAAAGGTGGTGCTGCCAATGCCATACAAGGTAGCAGGGCAGAAAGCCAGTTTCAGCATCCTGGAAGTCCCCTCTCCAGACAACCATTTCATTCCTTGCAGCTGCATGCTCCATGTCAGCCTGAGATGCCTGCTGCTTGAACGCTCTCCTATCAGCAAGTGCATGGAGTGATTTTTGCAGAAGAGTAAGGACAGTAAGTAGGATAAAAGGCAGGACACTGAATACACGCTGTCAGCAGTGTTTTGGTATGACCAACACAATCAGCTGCCACATCAGATTGTCTGGCTTACCAAAACTCTCCCAGTGTGCTCCCACTGCACACACAGCTCTTCTGGTCCTCTGGAAAGCCAAACCCTGCTGCAGCAGCGTGGGGGCTCCTGGGGCACAGTGACATGGAGAGCAGGCAGAGGCCAACCCAGGAGGCTACTATCCTTCCAGGCCCTCTTTTCTTTTCCCACCAGATAGCAGGCCCCTCTCTACAGCTCCAAGCTCAGTCCTGTCCCCAAGGCTTTTGGGTCTCCTTGGATCCATGGGACCCTTGAAAGCCCTGGCCTTCATCATGCACGGGTGCGGCTCCATCCTTCCTTCCAGCCTGATGCCAAAGCTGTGGGTAGTACTGTATTCAAGAGCTGCGGTGCCAGCACAGCTTAATTCAGCACCTTGGTGTCAGAAGTTTGTAACTGAAGCATCTTCCCATGTCAAAACCTAGGTTTTTACATTTATTTAGCATTAGGTTCTTCCCTTGCTGATTCCTTCTTTCTCACTACTTCTGTGAGACAGCTTGCACTGAGTTGCAGCAGAGCACCAGAGGCAAAGCTACGTAATTAATATACTAGAAAATTAATTAACATAGTGCTCAGTGAAGAGACTTGTTCCCCGTAATATGATTCTGAATAATCTCTTGCTTTCATTGAGTGAACAGTTTGCAAGCATCAGCAGCTATTGCAGGCAGTTACATCACTGATCTGTCATTCTTTCATGACCATACCATATGGACAATAATAACTTAAATGGAGCCTAGCAGATGTTAAGGACACAGTGCATGGCTGGCAATGCACATATAGGCCCAGTGTGTTTGCATTAATTGAGATGTTTAATGCTAAGATTTTTATTTAATAATAAAAAATATTTGTATATAGAAACATACATTTAGTGAAAATCTGCATTTATGTTTAGTTAGACTGATGAGGAAAGCAGAGAGCACTACAGAGCACTTCATTTCTAAGGAGTTAATTGATTTTCTGAGACTGCCTTTCTAAAAAACAGAGAGAAAAAAATAATAAAAGATAATTTTTGAATCAGTTAGATTAGCAAGAGGTTTTGTGTGTAGACACTCAAAAATGGGGAAGAGATTCTGTTTAAACTCAAAGCACATAAAAATTAGAATGTTTATTTTCCAACCTTTGCAAAGTACATTCCACCATTTGTGCAGGGAACAGAAGAGACACTGCTCCACTGTTCAATAAATATACACTGAGAAAAACAAGAACCTCACAACATTTTAAATCACTGTTTTTTTCAGTATTACCATGCATGAGGAAGGGTGCCTGAGCACCTCCTTTGGTCATGAGCACTGTCTCCAAATAGCACTCTTCCCTCTGCTTTCCAGGGTCCTGGGAGCAAGGGAAGTGCCACAATAAGGCCTGGGTCCACAGATCATCTCTTTGATAACAGCACAAACACCCCTTGTTCCTCTCTTTTCCCCTTGCTTGCTCTAAGAAATGTAAAAAAAAATATAATGCTAGCTGTGTGCTTCAGAGAAGGAAGTGAAAACTTTCAAAAGCAAAGACAAAACTTCATGCTGCAATGAAGCCAGCACAATTTTACATGCACACACACAAGTACCTTTCACAATTCTCAGAGACTACTGCTTGTCTAACTTGACCTTTGGGCTGGCCCAGTACGTCTGGTTTTATGACTAACGCAAATTTAGGATCATTCTCCAAATTTTGAGAAAATTCCTGTCCCTGTGAACTTCTCTTCCTGGGCTAAAGTACACTGTCTGCACCATTACTTCCTAGAATAAGGGTTATGAGGATTATTCTGCTTCCTCATAAAGTTAAAAGGAGTTAGGGTAATTGCTCTATTTTCCATCTGGAAGCTCATTTTTACACTAGTTTCATGTGTTTCTCTTAATATTGAGAGCAGTGAAAATAGCTTTTTTCTACTAAAATTA
>JAOXNO010006169.1:0-11121 GCA_028565335.1 Limnodromus scolopaceus
ACCCTGGTGGTCGTCTACTTCATCCGGTGGTCGTATCCTCATTTTCATCAGTCACCCTCTAGATGGCCTTCGTCCACATATCAGTTTCCCTGTCCTTTGCCCACTTATCGTCTGCCATCAGTGTTAGCCTTCACAGTCCTTTGTCCGCTTATCGGTCTGCCATCAATCGTTTGTCCACTTAACGGTCTGCCATCACAGTCCTTTGTCCACTTATCGGTGTGCCATCAATCTGGCTCTCTGGACCGCCCCAGAGCATTTCTAAGGATTAGTTGGATACAATGGAGGAGACTCCACTATCACGAAGCCTCCTCCGTCAATACAGGCACACAGACAAAAAAAATCTATCAAGTAGCTGAAGCAAAACTCAGCTCATTTCTCACAGGGGTGAGACTGGGAGAGGAAGAGAGAGAGGGAAAGACTGACAAAAAAGAGAGATGGCAGGACCACATCCACAAGAGGGGCCGAGAGAGGTGGAGGCCAAGGGAGAGAGGCTAAGACTGAGAGATAGGGACATGCTGATAGAACTCTCGAGAGGGAGGTAAGGGGAGGAGAGTGGGGTGCTAAGACTGGATGAGAAAGAGAGCTTGAGACTTGCCAAGGGCAAGAGAGAGCATGGAGAAAGGAGAGCTAGAAGGAGACAGAGCGAGCCATAGAAGGAGTGGATGAGAGAGGCCAAGACTGTTGGGGCCATGCAGAACATCTGGAAGATCAATCAAGACTGATTTTGGAGCCCTTCTGAGCATGTGGCAGATCAAGCAAAACTTGATCAGAACTAGGACTATATTGCTTTAAGAATACGATTGTTTCGAGCTGGCCTGACAGAAGAAAAAAAAACCAAACAAACATTGTGTGTGTCTGTGAAGGTCAGGCTGGAAAACCACCTGTAGGAGTGTGTGTAGAGAGATGTGGCTGAAAACCGTCGCATTCTGTGAGAATGGGAGTGCTCATCCTGTTTGGCAAAATGGCTCAGAAACTAGCTCATATATATAGTTTTGTGTATGTGAATAAAGTGCTACTGCTGCTGCTGCTTCTGCTAATTGCATACAATTCAGTCCTGATCAATCATCGCCGCAAAGACTGACACAGAGAAGGAAAGGAGGGACGGTGGGGGGAGAGAGAGAGAGAGAGAACAAGACTGGAAATATGAGAGACTGAGAACCGGGGTGGGAGGAGAGAAGGCAAGAAACAGAGGCTGAGGCCAAGGGTGGGGGAGAAAGAGGGGGGCAGGGATCCAAATTCCGGAGGAGGGGGAGAGAGACTGAGACATGCTGAGAGAGCAAGCAGCAAGAGCAGGAGCGGGGAGGAGCCGAGAGAGAGAGGCTGAAACTAAGTGAGGGACAGAGATTCAGAGATTAAATGAGAGCAAGAAAGATCAAGTGAGAGACAGACTTGTTGAGAGAAAGAGAGGGAGGTCATGAGGCAGAGAGGGAGGTCATGAGGTAGAGGGGGAGATGCTGGCGGGAGGACGTGGGGGCGGAAAGAGAGAGACACAGAGAGGCTGTGCCCCATCCCTGGAAGTGTTCCAAGGCCAGGCTGGATGGGGCTTTGAGCAACGTGGTCTAGTGGGAGGTGTCCCTGTCCAGGGCAGGGGGGTTGGAACTAGATGATCTTTAAGGTCCCTTCCAATCCAAACCATTCCATGATTCTAAGAACGACAGAGAAAGAAAGAAAAGTAGTGGGATGCAGTAACTAGGAAGTCCCTTACAGAGGACTGGAACTCGATGGTGTTTGAGGTCCATTCCAAATCTACCCATTTTATGATTCTACACTTCTATGAGCCTGTGTACCCTAACCCCAATAGCTTTTACAGTACTGATAGCCAGGCGGAAAGCCTGATCAAAATACAGCTCTCTCTTACTTTGCAGGGGAGTACTGACCAAGTGTAAAAATTTTGCAGCATTCATATTGCTTAAACTAATGCTGAGAGAATATAAAGATAGATGCATGCTAAGAGTTTCAAGATGGAACTCAGTGTAATCACCAGGTTCAAATAGCTGGCTTAAACGGTCAGAAATTTGGTCTAAACCCTGAACAAATTTTTCAAAAGCTTTGTGTAGTGATGCCTGATGTAAATTAAAAAATTGGTATTCTTCTACATATTGCCTGTCACCTTATCTCTGGATTGGCCATTCCCAATGCCAAACATGCTCCATAGAAGCCATGAGGCCATCTGTTGTCTCCTCTACCACCCCTGCTGCTTTTGAGGCTGGGGGTAAATCTGGGTTTTCAAATTTCCACTCAGGCCTTGGGAGTACAACTGGTGGTCCTCCATGGAAAAATATCCTCACTGTGATCAACGGCCACTTATTATGCAGGGGGCTGCAATAACTGGGACATCCCTTTGAGGAGGTCATCTTCTACCCTAATGGGAGACATTCACTGGCCCATCAAGTTAAGAAAAACAGTTTGCATATGTGGCCATTGCAGTCCCATAATCCCTTGCAAACAAGATGCTTGCAGCAATGCAAAATTCATTTAGCTTTCATAATTAGCAGTTTTGTTGTGAGTTTTTTCTGTTTTGCTAGAAACAGGAAAACAGTCCCACCAGCCCTATTAACAGCCCCGTCAGCTCTTTTAGCACCACCATCCTACCTGCTACTCCTTTGTGCCCGGAAATAAATATGGTCTGCAGCACCTCCATTGCTCTTACTGATTCTCTTGCTCTTTCTGCAGTCTGCAGTAGCTGTGAGCAATAAGAGCGTAGGGATGCAGTCTCTGTCCCAAAGCCTGAGTCTTGCTGCTTTCACAGTAATCACTAACAGGAC
The DNA here is from genome assembly GCA_028565335.1 of Limnodromus scolopaceus. Lineage (NCBI taxonomy): Eukaryota > Metazoa > Chordata > Aves > Charadriiformes > Scolopacidae > Limnodromus > Limnodromus scolopaceus. The sequence goes on from JAOXNO010006169.1 coordinate 2,766, forward strand.
AGCCTTGATTGCATACTCGGTCTTCTGCTTCTTCTTTGCAGCAGTGCCTTAAGGATAAGGAAGCACATACAGGACCAGCCTGCACACCATAATGATCTCACAGGAAGATAGCTGCAAGATTGCCCACAACCATGGGCAAAGGGATTCCCCCCCCCCCCCCACACACACACACACACTCTGTGTGAGACACCTAAGAATCCAGTTTGGGATTCATAGTCCCATTGACCAGATCTTCTGGTTTGCATGGGAACTCCTGAGGATCTTTTCCTTATTAGCCCCATGCACATGTTCACCAAATCACAGAATGGTTGTGGTTGGAAGGGACCTCTGGAGATCACTTGGTCCAAACCCCCTGCAGACAGCTTTTGAATATCTCCAAGGAGGGAGACTCCACAATCTCTCTGGGCGATCTGTTCCAGTGCTCAGTCACCCTCACAGTGAAAAAGTGTTTCCTGAGTCTCAGACGGAACTTCAGCTTGTGCCCGTTGCCTCTTGTCTTGTCACTGGGCACCACTGAAAAGAGCTTGGCTCCATCTTGTTTTCACCCTCCCTTCCGGTATTTATACACAGGAATGGACTGCACCAGCGTGGGGCCTTTCCACGGGGTCACAAATCCTGCCAGCAAACCTGCTCCTGCGTAGGCTCCTCTCTATGGGGCCACAGGTTCTGCCAGGAGCTTGCTCCAGCGTAGGCTCCTCTCCACGGGCTGCAGCTTCCTTCAGGGCACATCCACCTGCTCTGGTGTGGGGTCCTCCAAGGGCTGCAGTGTGGATATCTGCTCTGACATGGTGCTCCATGGGCTGCAGGGGGACAACCTGTGTCACCATGGTCTTCTCCACGGGCTGCAGGGGAATCTCTGCTCTGCTGCCTGTAGCACCTCCCTCCCTCCTTCTTCACTGACCTTGGTGTCTGCAGGGTTGTTTCTCTCCCTCCTCTCTCACAGCTGCTGCGGAGCATTTTTTACCCTTTCTTAAACATGTTATAACAGAGGTACTACCACCATCGCCGATTGGCTCAGCTTTGGCCAGCAGGTAGTCCATCTTGTAGCCAACTGGAACTGACTCCGTCCAAAATGGGGGCTTCTCACAGAATTCACCCCGGCAGCCCCTCCTGCTACATTAAGCTTGCCATGTAAAGCCAATACCGACACCAAGTTGAACATGAGCCAGCAATTGGTATACTGGGCTGCATTAGGGGAACTGTTGCCAGCAGGTTGAGGGAGGTGATCTGTCCTCTTTTTTCAGCACTGGTAAGGCCACCCCAATATCTTTTGGAGGGACAACACAACAGGGCATATGCAATCCAGGCAGTTCCTGGAGAGCATTGATGACAACTTCCTCATCCAAGTGGTAGAGGAGCCAAGGAGGAGAGAGGCTCTGCTGGACCTCATACTCAACCACAAGTAGGAGCTTGTTGGTGATGTGGAGGTCGAAGGCATCCTTGGCTGCAGTGACCATGAGGTGGCAGAGTTCAGGATCCTGAGGGGAGGGAGCAGGGCAAAAAGCAAGATCAACCCTGGACTTCAGGAGAACAGGCTTTGGCCTCTTCAGCGATCTGCTTGAAAGAGTCTGATGGGATAAGGCCCTGGCTGCCAAAAAAGCTGGTTGATACTGAAGGATCACCTAATCCAAGCTCAAGAGCGGTCCATCCCAATGAGCAGGAAGTCAAGCAAAAATGCCAGGAGGCCTGTGTGGATGAACAAGGAGTTCCTGGCCATACTCAAGCACAAAAAGGAAGCATGCAGAAGGTAGAAGTAAGGATGGTGTACTGGCTTTACGTGGCAAGGTTGGGGGGGGGGACACACGCTGTCGGGGTAGCTTCTGTGAGAAGACACCAGAATCTGCTCCCATGTCCGACAGAGACAGTTCCAGCCTGCTCCAAGATGGACCAACTGCTGGCCAATCAGTGACGTTGGTAAGATGTTTAAGAAAGGGTAAAAAAACGCTGGAGCAGTCCGTTACTGAAGGACTGTACCCTGTGGAACGGACCCGTGCTGGAGCAGTTTGTGAAGAACTGCAGCCTGTGGGAAGGACCCATGTTGGAGAAGTTCATGAAAGACTGTGTCCCGTGGGAGGGACCCCACGCTGGAGCAGGAGAAGAGTGTGAGGAGGAAGGAGCGGCAGAGACAATGTGTGATGAAGTGACCACAACCCCCATTCCCCATCCCTCTCTGCCACTCAGGGAGGGTAAAGGAGGTAGAAGAGTTGGGAGTAAAGTTGAGCCTTGAAAGAAGGGAGAGGTGGGGGGAAAGCATTTTTAGATTTGTTCTTATTTCTCATTTTCCTACTCTGTTTAATTGGCAATAAATTAAATTAGTTTCCTTAAGTCGAGTCTGGTTTTGCCTGTGGCGGTAATTGCTGAGTGATCTCCCTGTCCTTACCTCGACCCATGAGCTTTTTGATGTATTTTCTCTCCCTGTCCTGTAGATGAAGGAGTGATAGAGCAGCTTGGTGGGCACCTGGCATCCAGCCCGGGTCACTCAACCACAGATACAAAGACATTGTCTGAACATGCAGGCATGAGGTTAGGAAAGCCAAAGCCCAAATGGAATTTAATCTGGCCGGGGGTATCAAAGACAAATAGAAGGACTTTTCTAAGTACATAGGTGACAAAAGGAAGACTAGGGAAAACATGGGCCTGCTGCCGAATGAGGCAGGGGATCTGGTGACACGGGACATGGAATAGGCTCAGGTACCAAGTGTCTTCTTCACCTCAGTCTTTCCTGGCAAGACCAGCCTTCAGGAATCCCAGGTCCCAGAGACGGGGGGAAAAGCTGGAGCAAGGAAGATGTACCCTTGATGGAAGAGGATCAGGTCAGGGAATACTTAAGCAACCTGGACATGCATAAGTCCGTGGGCCCTGATGGGATGCACCCATGAGTGCTGAGAGAGCTGGCAGATGTCATTGCGAGGCTGCCCTTGATAATCTTTTTTGATCATGGTGATTGGGAGAGGTGCCTGAGGACTGGAGGAAAGAAAATGTCCCTCCTATCTTCAAGAAGGGCAGGAAGGAGGACCCAGGGAGCTACAGGCCGGTCAGCCTCACCTCCATTCCTGGGAAGGTGATGGAGCAACTATTCCTGGAAACCATTTCCAGGCACACGAAGGACCAGAAGGTGTAGGTCTTGAGGGGAGAGCAGTGGATATTGTCTACCTAGACTTGAGTAAGGTTTTTGACACTGTCTCCCATAAAATACTCATACAGAAGCTGATGAAGTATGGACTGGATGAGCAGACAATGAGGTGGATTGAAAATTGACTGAATGGTTGGGCCCAGACTGTAGCAATCGGTAGCACGAAGTCTAGTTCGACAACAGTGACTAGCAGTGTACCCCAGGGGTCAATACTGGGTCCAGACTTATTCAGTTCCTTCATTAATGATCTGGATGATGGGCCACGGTGTACCCTCAGCAAGTTTGTAGATGACACCAAACTGGGAGGAGTGGACGATATGCCAGAGGGTCATGCTGTTAACCAGAGGAAATTCAACAGGCTGGAGAAATGAGCCGAGAGGAACCTCATGCAGTTCATCAAGGGGAAGTACAAGGTCCTGCACCTGGGGAGGAACAACCCCAGGCACCAATACATGCTGGGGGCCACCCAGATGGAAGGCAGCTTGGAAGAAAAGAACCTGCGGGTCCTGGTGGACACCAAGTTGAACATGAGCCAGCAACGTGCCCTTGCCACAAAGAGGGCAAATGGCAACATGGGTTTCATTAGGAGGAGTGTTGCCAGCAGGCCGAGGGAGGTGAGCCTTCCCCTCTATTCAGCACTGGTGAGGCCAGACCTGAAGTATTGTGTCCAGTTGCAGGTTCCTCAATAGAAGAGAGAGATGAACATACTGAAGAGAGTCCTACGAAGGGCCACAAAGATGATTAAGGGGCTAGAGCATCTCTGCTATGAGGAAAGGCTGAGAGAGCTGGGACTGTTTAGCCTAGAGAAGAGAAGGCCCGGGGTGGGGGATCTCTCATCAATGTATATAAATGCTGGAAGGGAGGGTGAAAACAAGATGGAGCCAGGCTCTTTTCAGTGGTGCCCAGCAAGAGGACAAGAGGCAACGGGCACAAGCTGAAATACAGGAGGTTCCGTCTGAGACTCAGGAAACACTTTTTCACTGTGAGGGTGACTGAGCACTGGAACAGGTTGCCCAGAGAGATTGTGGAGTCTCCCTCCTTGGAGATATTCAAAAGCTGTCTGGAGATGGTCTTGGGCAACTGGCTCTAAGTAGCCCTGCTTGAGCAGGGGGTTTGGACCAGGTGACTTCCAGAGGTCCCTTCCAGCCTCAACCATTCCACAAGTCTACGAACAGACAGGGACCCCAAGACAGAAATGCTTGCACATGTAGATACTTGGCCTTTGCGGCAAGCTACAGTGTCACAGAATCACAGAATGGTAGGGGTTGGAAGGGCCCCTTGGAGATCATCTAGTCCAACCCCCCTGCCAAAGCAGGTTCACCTAGAGCAAGTTGGACAGGAATGCATCCAGGCAGGTTTTGAATAATATTGCCAGAGAAGGGGACTCCACAACCTCTCTGGGTAGCCTGTTTCAGTGCTCTGTTACCCTTAAAGTAAAGTGTCCTTAAGTAATCTGTGAGTACGAGTCCACACTCTTAAAGAACACACCCAAGATAGGTTAAAAAAAGGCTCTCATTTCTTTCAAAGACAGAGGGAGATATACAAGTTCAAGCTACTGCCAAAGCTCACAGTTCCATTTCCAGTCTCACTGCATGTCAAATGAGCAATCATGCTGGTCCCTTCTGTGTAGAATCACTATGAAAACATTACCTTGGTGTGCTGACACCAGACTGCTGAGCACATCCCATGCTTAGTTTGCAACTCATCACGTTTCCATCCAAGACCCAAATCTCATCCAGACCAAATCTTCCCCCACTCATTTCCCAGACAAAGTATTTGCTAAGGGACAGACTGTCCTTTCCCTGCTACAGCAGTAATAACCTTGTCCCTCTCAACAAACAGGAACAATGACCTGATCAGCGCCAATACTCTTAACTCCCACAAAACGGAAAAGCTTTCAGTAGGTGAAGCTGGCAAAGGCTAACAATGGCATTATAGAAGTGAGAGAACCAAGAAGCTCCTATGGGAAGGACAAAGCTTCACTTCCCAAAGAAACTACCCAGTGGAAGTAGTCACAGCCATAAAGGTTTTCTACTGAGAGGTTTTGTAGGTCTGACAGTCTCCAGAATCAGTTATAATACTAGTAAGATGTAGTTAACCACTTCACCTCCTGGCCATCTCATTTGACTGATTACCTCCAAGTCCCCAGAGATGTTTAAGTTAAAAAGCAATATCCTTCTGTTCCATGTTCCACCCACCTCATGCGAATGTCTAGTTCTGGCACCATACCAAACAGATGAAAAACCTGGTTAAATCGGATTAGAAGAGTTGCAAATAGTCTGAATTGCACCATACATAAGTATATATAAACATAAGTACCCACAGGCACCTAAAGCAGGATTTGTTCCCCAACAGCTTCAAAAAAGGTCACATCTCTTCCCATTTCTGTATATGAATATGCCCTTATGTCCTCAAAAGGGATCATTTTTGCAGCACTTGTAAGCTCAATATCAGCATCACACTAAGGACAGCTACAGTGCTTTCAGTCAGCACAGAATGCAGGTATATGACCAAGCTGACCTAACAATCTCGCTGGTCTCCAGAGCTAACATACACACACAAAGGTCAACATCTTACACAGGTAGAGTATCATTTGCCATCTTGCAAGACTCAGTCTAAGGGCACATGGGCACCCTGCCCTCCCTTGCAAAATTCAACACGACTTCCATACTCCATAAGGCAACATACAGATTCTTGGCTGATTAAACAGAGGAAGCAGAAGCAAGCCACATCTGAGCTCTGAGGTGCAAATTCATAGGAGAGCACATCAAATTCCAGATGTGCTCTCTATTCACTCTCTGCAAAGATTGTCACAGGCTGTGCCACATTTTGGGGGAAACAAACTTTTCTCACGCAAATGCACAATATTCAACAGACTTCTCATGAATGTCGGGTATGCCGAATGCTAGGGTCCTCTTTTCTGAAGCAGTGGTCTTAAGGTAGAGAATTATGTAATGGTCCCTCCAGGCTCCCCTTGAAAAGTTCTCAAAGGCTATTTTCATTATAGCTCACAGCATTATGAAAATAAACATCAGTATTTTGACAGCAACAAAAATATAATTCTGGGAAACATTCTTTCAATGAAGAACACTTCCCTGCAAACACTCATCAGCAGAGTGCTAGAACAACACTCTCCCAGTCGCTGTTTGGCATTATTTCTAAGCTAACAAAATCTAACACACTCGTGATTCTTAGAGGAGCTAATGCAGTAACTAAATTTAATTTTAAATGTAAGCCAGCAGATTATAATAATAAACATGGACAGTAAGAGTTTGCACACTTTCCAAGTGCTTTATGTGAAAGCAGAATGGAGTTTGCAAACCCTGCAATGTAAACATCCTCAATAGACCAGCTGTATATAGATTTAAAATATTCATGTTTTTAAACAAGTCTTTTCTAGAAATTCAATGCCCGTACCTATGAAGCTATATGATTACATGCTTAATCACTGCTACATGCACTGCACAGAATATGCACTTTTTAAAATACATCATCACCAAAGAATCAACTGAACAACAGTCCTTAAAATGCTTTATTGAACCGAATCTTTTTGTAATGTGCAGAGGATCTCTCCGAAAAGACTGCAGTTTGATGATTTTTTTTTTTTTAACATCCTCAACAATCAATTAAAAATAAATCTTTATTGATGGTAACTCCTGAGATAACCAGAAGAACTAGTGTAAAAAGTTCCCTTGAAACATTTTTTGTTGCAGAGACTAAAAGAAAAACAATGCTAATACAGTACTAAATGGGAACAATCAAAATCTGAGAATTGAGAAAGTTAGAATGGAACTCAAATGTCATCCTATGGCGTAGCTTCTTTTGTTGCTGTTATCTTAGATTAACATACATATCACGGTTCTCTTAGGAATATCAACAGGTTTTCAAGTCTAATTTTCAGAAGTTGTGTGCATTTTTATCTTTATATTCCAAATAACTAAAGCCTTGCTGTCCCTTGCTTTGGGGCTATTATAATAATCCATACCAAAAAAAACCCTTGTAGGATGAACAGTATAGGCAAATATGTAGCATGACTTGGTGTTCTGGTTCCGGCGGAGATAGGGTTAATTTTCCCAAGGCGCTGGCACGGGACACAGGTATTCCATACCAAGTGAGGCCATGCCCAGTCTATAGCCAGGGAGCTGGTGAGGGGGGAGGGGGCAGGAAGTCGGGCTGGGGCTTCCCGGGTCTGGTCTGTGAGCGGGGGTACATTATCGTGTTTTGTACATTCCTGTATCAGTATTATTGTTGTTGTTTTCCTCTTTCCTTTGCTGTTCTTGTTGTCCAAAAAGCCGGATCCGTTACCCCGGTGTGCAATAGCCAGTCTCACATGCCAGGATGAGACATTGATTATTTATTTCAGAGTTGCACAAGGTTGGGTGCTTGGTGGTTTCCCACAAATCAAGCACACCTATCAGGACTCTCCGCGCGATTTTTACACACATTTTACAACGTCATTATCATATTAGTACCTCCTGCCTGTATTTGATTGGTTAGTAATTTACATATGGTTACACAATCAAGTTATAGCTACCATGCTCAGGGGAAGGGTCTTCACCTGGGCGAGGGTCTTCTTGACCCATGGGTGTGATTTTTAGTATTATAATGAAGGTAGTTCAGCTTAGGACACTAAGAATTTTCACTTTTCTGCCAAGTTGGCTAAACTTCTCAAAACATGTAGATTAGTACCATCTTCAAGGTCCATATGCTCGTATGTGCCTCCTCAAGAATGATAATAATACTTGCTTTCCTTAATTAGGAGTTCTTTTATTAACTCATCCTTGACAGATTCAAGGATAGAATCCTCGTTATCCGTGAGTATATACATATGGCCTTTCAACACTAGTCACTGATAACCGTTTCAAGGATATGCTTTGGTAACAATTCCCCCCCTTTGAGACTTATCTAGGATACGGCAACAAAGGGCACGGACTCCGCAAGTGGTGAAACGAAGACGAAGACCTTTAATGTTTTATTTTTGCAACATATATAGTTTCTATTTTTGATCACGTGCTGTTGTGAGCAATACAATTGGCTACATATAAGTGTCCACACGCCTAGGCTAACCAGTCATTACTATCTGCTTTTTTCTACCTTACTATCTGTTTTTCGCATTGCCTTGCTAGATTCCGCACCACACACATATTACCATATAAAGACATTGTTTTACTGTTTCCACGGCTTCCTTCCCACCAGTGCAAGAACATCTGCCGAACTCCCACA
>JAOXNO010006170.1:0-11070 GCA_028565335.1 Limnodromus scolopaceus
TTTTTAATGTGGTTGGACTCGATGATCTCAAAGGTCCCTTCCAACCACTAAGATTCTGTGATTCTGTGATTCTGTAAACCATATCGCTAAGCTCTATGTTTACTTGTCTTTTAAATACCTTTAGGGATGACGATTCCACCACTTCCCTGGGCAGAAAACCCTTTCAGTTTAAAAATTTTTCCCAATATCTAAGCCTCCCCTGGTGCAATTGGAGACCATTCCCTCTTGTCCCATTGCTTTGGGGACTTTGGGGGACTTTGGAGAAGAGATCACCCCCCTCCCCCTGGCCCCCACCTCTATCCCAGAGCGAGAAAGTCTCCCCTCAGCCTCCTTTTCTCCAGGCTGAACACCCCCAGCTCCCTCAGCCACTCCTCACAAGGCTTAATCTCCAGACCCCTCACCAGCTCCATTGCCCTTCTCTGGACCTGCCCCAACCCCTCAGTGTCTTTCCTGTAGTGGGGGGCCTGTGCTGGGTGGAGGCTGCTCCAGGTCATAGAATTATAGAATGCTTTGGGTTGGAAGGAGAGCTTTAAAGATCATCTAGTCCACCCCTCACTGCCATGGGCAGGGGTGTCTTTCACTAAATAAGTTGCCCAAAATCCTGTCCAACCTGACTTTGAACACTTCCAGTGATGAGGCAGCCACAACTTTGCTGGGCAACCTGTTCCAGTGTCTCACCACCCTTATCGTAAACCAGTTCTTCCTTACGTCCAAGCTAAACCTACCCCTTTTCAGTTTAAAACCATTGCCCCCTGGTCCTGCCACTGAAGATCTTGGTAAAACATCTTCCTCCATTTTTCTCCTAAGCCCTCTCTATATATTGAAAGGTTTGCCCAGTCTTCTCCAGGCTGAACAATCCCAACTCTCTCAGCTTGTCCTCATAGGAGAGGTGTTCCAGACTCTGGGCCCACTTCAACATGTCCATGTCTTTCCTGTGCTGAGGATTCCAGAGCTGGATGCAGTACTCCAGGTGGGGTCTCACGAGAGTGGAGCAGAGGGGTAGAATCCCCTCCCTCCACCTGCTGGCCACATTTTTTTGGATGCAGCCCAGGATCTGATTTGCTTTCTGGGCTGCAAGCGTACATGGCTGGCTTATATCCAGCTTTTCATCCACCAGGATCCCCAAGTCCTTCTCCTCAGGACTGCTGAGTTTCTGAGACAGAATCAAAGTTAATAAGAAACAAATCTGAGTTCTTGTATTTGTTGGTTTGCTTGGCAAGGTTTTGGTAGCAGGGGGCTACAGGGGTGGCTTCGTTGAGAACCGGCTAAGAGCTTTTTCTACGTCCAATAGAGCCATCACCAGCCTGCTCCAAGATGGACCTGCTGCTGGCAAAGGCTGAGCCAGTCAGTGATGGTAGTAGCACCTCTGTGAGAACATATTTAAGATGGGGAAAAAACCCAAACTGTGCAACAACGTGCAGCTGAAGAGAGGATTGAAAATATATGAGAGGAACAACTCTGCAGACACTAAGGTCAGTGAAGAAGGAGGGGGAGGAGATGCTCCAGGAGCTGGAGCAGAGGTTCCCTTTCAGCTTGTGTCGAAGACCATGGTGAGGCAGGCTGTCCTTCTGCAGGCCATGGAGGCTAATGGTGGAGCAGATATCAAACTGCAGTCTGTGGAGGATGCCACACTGGAGCAGGTGGATGCCCGGTGGAGGCTGTGACCCCCCACCAAGGGAAGACTGGACGGAGAAAGCTCCTGGCAGGACCTGTGGACCCATAGAGAGAGGAGCCCATGCTTGAGCAGGTTTTCTGGCAGCACTTGTGACACAATGGAGCACTCACACTTGAGGACTGACATCGATGACAACAACCAACATTGAGGATGGATGTCAACGACCAATGTCAATGACCAACATCGATGACCAATGTTGACAACTGACATTGCACTGGGAAAAAGGCAAGGTTAGGCATTGATGTCAGTTGTAAAAGTCCCCTCACCTTTTTCCCCTTGCCAACCAATGTCCATGACCAATGTTGACTCAATGACCATTGTCAATGACCACTGTTGATGACCTACATCAACATCGACATCAATGACCAACCTTGACATGCACATTGATATTGATGACCAACTTTGATGACTGGCATTGATAACAGACATTGAGGACCTATGTCACTGACTGACTTCACGGACAAATGACTACAACCAATGTAGACTCAATGGCTGATGTTGACAACGGACATTGACTTTGGTGTATGATGTCAATGACCGATGTCGATTATGTTGATAATCAATGTTGATGATGATGTAGACAACCCACACTGATGTCGATAACTGATGTCAAAGATGGGCTTTGACAACTGACGTTGATGATGGACCATGACGACTGACGTTGATGAGTGGCACTGATGTCAATGACCAACGTTTAAGATTGATGATGTTGATGGCTATCATTGACGACAAATGTTGACATCTGACATTGTAACTAACACCAAAGATTGGACATAGTCAATGTCTGACTGACGTTGAGGACTAACATTGACATTGATGACTGGTGTTGACATTAAGGACTGATGTTGATGTCAACAGCACGATCAGCAGCCATGACCAATGGCAACTGACATTGACTATAAAAGTCAACAACTGACATTGATGACTGATGTTCATGACCAACGTTGACATTTGTACTCAATGTCCAGTGTCAATGACTGAAGTCCATGACCGATGTTGATGACTGACTTCAACAATGTTGGCACCAACATCAACAAGACTAGACTCCTGGGGCCAACACTTCGCTCCTGGGGACAAGGCTCTGCTCCTTGGGCTACCACTCATCTTCTGGGGCTGCTGCTCAGCTCTTGGGGCAGAGACTCAACTCCTGGAGCCAACTGCTGAGGGTTAATGAACAGCAGGTGCCAATTGCTTCTACAACGGTGCATTGACAACAGCTGAGACTCCATGATTCCCAGTTGATTTGTCAACTGGAAAACCAAGGAGTGCTCAGCAAGACTCTATCACCCCTTTAAGAGCCTTGTATGGTCCGTGCAAAAGTCTGATGGAAATTAAGAATAGGCTTTGAATAAAGTCATACCACCATTGAGTGCAGTTGTGCCAGACATGCTAGAACTGCAATATGAACTGGAGTCAAAAGTATGCTACAACAGACATCGCTAATGCATTTTTCTCTATTCTTCTGGCTGCAGAGTGCAGACCACAGCTTGCTTTCACCTGGAAAGGCATCCAGTACACTTGGAGTTGACTGTCCCAGGGTGGAAGCACAGACCCACCATTTGCCATGGACTGATCCAGACTGCACTGGTGGAGCTCTGGAATACCTGAAATACAATGATGACATCATTGTATGGGGTAACACAGCATAAGGAGTTTTTAAGAAAGGTATGAAAATAATCAAGATGCTTTTGAAAGCTGGTTAATAATCAAGATTCTTTTGAAGCTCTTCACTCAGGATCATCAGAATCCATCTATCATTAGTTTGGGTAATTCTTACTGTACTTCCATTGATCTGGCATATAGCACTTACAGTAATGATGACATACACTGGCAGGGTTTTTTAGCAAAGTCATACAGTTTGATTCCTTGGCTATTCATACCAGATCCCTGGTATGATCAGGGATCAGATCCCTGAGAGGTACGTGATGGACCTCCCCATCCTTCCACATCGCTGACCAAGCACGCCCAGGTCCTAGAGCAGAGGGCCTGCCTTTGCCTGAGGCAGAACTAAGCCTGATTGTCTTCCTGAATGTAGTTATGTGCACTACAGGGAATTTATCCCCTCCTACAGCAGGTGGAAGTTCTGAGCGGTTGGGGCCAGCTTCATTGCTAGATCCCCTCGTGTTAAATAACTGGGTAGCTGCGGCTAAAGGTGTATGCCTATGTTTTAAGGTCCTATCACCCACTGCTCTCAGTGCAGTTTTTAACAATCCATTGTATTGTTAGATCTTCGCAGAGGTTGGTGCATGATAGAAGATACGATATACCTGGTCTACAAGGCTGGTTTGGAAAGACATTCCATTGACTGACTATTCTTTCTGGGGTGCTTCATCACCATAAGACTTCTTTTTGAGACCGGAGATGTTGTTCTGGGTGGCAGCACAGGGCGCATGTATGTTTCTGGCCATCTGGCTGTTGCTTCCGCTGTTGTGAGTGTGTGGTGTTTGCCTGGACGGGTTTGTGGGAGACATCTACTGAGCCTCCCAATGTTTGTAGTCCAGCTGTCGTCCTCTGTACCAGAGATGCTCGGCTTGATCAATTGCAACACACATTTCACATTTGTGGATAAACTGTGCCATACTGTTTGTGGTCAAGTCTGACCCTCACTCATGAGGCCCATCTATAAGTTGTGTCTCTTCCTCTTGGCCTGAAGCGTTGTGGTCCCATCAAACTATGACTACTTCACCCTTATGTTGTCAGTTCACATCCACCTGGGCTGATCTCAGCAGCCCGATCCACCTGCTGGGCATTTTACTGTTCCTCAGTGGCCTGACTCTTCGGTACGTAGGCATACTTTCGATACACAGGCATACTTCTGGTACACAGCATACTTTCACAGCCGGCTTCTCTGTCCAGGTAGCCATATCTTGGTGGCACAAATTGGCAGCCTGGATGGTTCACTTCTGTGTGGCTGGTTGCTCCGCTTTCACTGCTGTAACTTCCCCCACAGAGCTTTTGCAACCATCCACACGTCAGTATAAAGTACTAGCTATTTTTCTTATTTGGCAATGTCTAAATCCAGCTAGATGGCAACAGGAAGAATACCAATAGAAGAATATATACAAGGCACAATTCATGTACTACCACTCACCAACCAGAATCTACAGCCCAGCCCACTCCTGAGTGGTGATTTCTGCACCCTCCCCTGGTTGGCTCCTCAGTGATATATTGGACCTGGCATCACATGGTATGAAATACCTGTATCCCATCCCATCTCCCTGTGAAAGTTAACTTTATCCCCACTGGAATCAGGACATAGGCATTGATGAGCACACACTAGACCTACTGCACATCTCTACTCACTCATCCCATGGCTGCTTTGCCACGGCATGCATCTCAACACGTCGCTCATTCTACCTGCATGTGGCTGACTGGTCACGAACTACCCTCCTGTCAGGTCAACATCAGAACACGCTTGGTCTCTGCCACCCACCAATTTCTGCCCCTGTACTTAGCTTTCATGGCGCTGTGGGTCACGGTTCGCCCTCAATAGCAGCCATGTCACTTAAATGCAAGGTGCCTTTAGTCACCTCGTGCTGCTTGCTCACCTGCAAAAACAAAACACAAAGCCGTTTACTACACAGTTGGTCTGTCAGAGAGTGCCTGCTCTACTCCGATTCCAAAAATAACACATTCCCCTCAGATTCCTCTGTGGTGCTTGAAAAATCCAGAGTGTTGTAATGACTGATCTGCCCCAAAAAACCCTGACCGCTCTGAAACCTGTCGCACTACTCCTCAGACTTCTATGCCTGTACTGTTTCTAGAGACTTGCTGCAAGGTGTCTGCCAAAACAAAAGGAAAACCCCAGCTGCGTTACTGGGTTACCTCACAAAGCAGTTACGATCTGTTTGACTCCCACTTATGTGCACAGAGACCTCAAATTCACTCTTACCCTCTACAGTAGCTCTGCAGTGCCATACAAGACAAACACAAACATAGAGCTATGTAATGAACACATGAGCCACACTCTTAGATCACCGTCAAGACAAAATGTAATAAGGAGATGCAAGACAAAACACAATACAGGCCACACAATGCAAGAGGGTCTCAGACAGCAATCAATGTAATTACAGAGCGAGGCAACACGAAACCAAACCAGAGCTGAACATTGCAATACAATTTCAAATACAGAATGATCCAATACAAGCACACAACACAGGTTCAGACAATGCAAGACCATCTCAGATGGCAGCCAATGCAATTACAGAGCAATACAAAGCAATACAGTGGCAAATACAAAGCAATACAATTCAGTAAATAACCACATACAGAGCAATACAATGCTAAACAACAAAAAGTACTGCAGAGCAAGGTGGTTTCAGATGGTAGTCAAAACTAGAGTGATGCAATGCAAGAGCAGAACGATGGATGTGTGAGAAGCCAGGGTTTAAAAATCTAAGACCAGAAGAACATGAGGATAGGATGCTGTAGGGAATCTACGGAAAGAGAGCTTTTAGAGTAGAGCTGTTATTCTAGCCTAGATCGTCTCTGCAAAGGTGACCGTCTGGAAACATCTGTGATGCTTACTATACTGTAAGCTCCAATTGCAGTCAGCTCCAACCCTGACACGGAACAACACCGCACATAGACACCAAAACCAACCACCGGTGACATGCTATAATACTGTGAGTGAGAAGAATGACTCCCATAGGGATGATGACACCAGTGGAGAAGCCCTATGGTGCCATGATGGCGCAAACGCCTTATAACAGCCCCAGGAAAGAGAGGTGACAGCTGCAGCCCATGAGAGAAACCGTCATCAAAACCATAATGATGAATGCATGAGAAAGCGTGCTGAAGACCTAAAACTGTCAAGGACATGGGAATTAAATCCCAGAATATTACTGTGTGAAATAGACTTTTCAGAGCTGCACATGCCACCTGGCTTGTCTCCGCAACAGCTGACCACTCAGAAACACCTATGCACACCTCTGTGATGCACACCAGACGGAACCACACTAAGGTATGATGGCAAGACAAGAAGGGCTCAACTGCACTATGCCAATGAGGCGGTGCTCTCTGGACTCTCAGGAGGGCTACGGGCTACTGAGGTGCCTGCTGATCACAAAAGAGCTACAGAGACTTCAAGGCTGAAGGAAGATATAGAAGACACAGAAGACAGACCACACAAACCACAGAACAGCAGACAGAGGCTGTAACCGCCCTGCCCAGCACTCGCTAGTCATGCACGCTAGTCATGCTATAGACTTAACCACTCCCTTTACTTGCCCAAAGGGGACTGCTCCTGCACAGCACTCTGCCCTACATTAACTTTAAAACCCCTCCCTGCAACTTCCAACCTTGTCCCCTTCTCCCAGACTCTCCCCAGCCCCGTTCCCTCAACTTAGTTTCAGAGGGCCGGACTTCTGCATCCGTCCTCAACCCAACAAAACCATCCCACATCAGCTAGCTGGGACATTCCTGTAGTCACCAGGTTCCTCTTTGTCATCTGCAATAAAAAAAACACACAATGGACAAAACAGTGCTGTCAGTCGGCATCGCGCCTGTAAATGCCAACCTCTTTCACAACCCCTGCCCCCCACCACCTCAAAAGTACCATGGGTGCTCCACTCACCGGCTCCACACCAGTTCCAAAGCCAGATGCTGCGGTGGCCATTGCTTGTAGCACCTTAGATGCCAAGAGATGCAAAATGACCATTGTGCTGGAGAACTCACCACCCAACACTCCTCCTGTCTACTACCCAGCTCACCTCAAATGCTCATCCAATTCCCAAGGGAGCCCACACGCTGCCTGCAAGACCAAAGGTAAATGCTTAACCAGGTTACCATATAATATTTTGCTTTTAGACACTGACCCAGCCCACAACTGCCTCACCTTCTCAGACTGCTTGATGTCATGCTGCTTTGGCCCTCCGAGGCTGCATGTGGCACCTGCAAAAGACAAAACCAAAGGCACATGCTGAGATACTGCCCAAAACTGCATTCTGCCTGCAGCGATTCCTGTCTCCTGCTCCTTTAGTGCGGCTGCTGGCAATCCTTGCCTCTGCCACTTACAGATTGCCACATTGAGGCTTGGGTGACACCTGTAAAATACAAATAACAAGAGATACTTGTGACTTTACCAATATTATGACAACCGAGAAATAACTGCTACTTCATCCCACTAGTCACGGCTGTCCTTGCCCAAGTCACCTCCAGAGCCAATATTCCAATTTACTCATTGCTTCACACCTTCAAATGAAAAAACCCACACATACAAGCTAGTCATATAACTACAGGTCACATCTTCCCTCTGACACCACGTACTGACCCAACTTTTTGCATCGCTCCACTTGACTCTCCTCTATCACTCTTCGATGCGCGGCTCATGCCTCTGTATCTGAAAAAGCAACATTGTACAAGTCACTCAGATGCTGAGTGCTACCACAGAAATTCCAGAGGCCTTATTTCCTTTTAGGAATACCTCCTAGATTCCAACTATGGACTGCCATTAAAAAAATAAAATTGGACGCAACATTAAGCCCACACATATAAGCCTTAACTCCTTCAAGCTGCTCCACTGCTACCAAACAGCCCCTCCCAGAAGTCTCCAATCATCTCCATTTAACACGATGGAAATGATGGTCCCTGCCCATGGCTACTTGAACGAAGATGTCTGTACAGCTTTTGCCTCAACAGTCTAGGCAGATCAACACGTTAACCCCAGACTCTTATTCCTGTTGCATCTATCTGTGACTCTACACCGCCAGGCAGGGCAGGTGTGTGCAGCCCAACACCACACAACACTAGACAATGCAACTCAAAGATCAGTCAACACTCTCTGCAAGAAGAATGGCTTCCAGATGAGCGACACCCTCAGGAAAGAAGACCTACAGGGCGGCAGAGCTGATGTGAGGAGGTTCTATAGTGATGCCATAAGAGAGTAAAACGTAATGGCCTACTACAAGAAGTTCCTGTCAAAATAGAGAGGATGTACACACAAGAAGTGTGGCTTCAAGACTTGGGAAAATGAGAATGCAGGGAAGATATCCCAGTCTGTTAACGATGCAAAAAGAGGACCATCCAGAAACGTTCGAGATGCAAGTCTGATCCATGCTTTAAGGTTGTTATGCAAGAAAAGAAGTGCCCATTGGGCACAATGCCTATAAGTACAGGCATCCGATACTCTAGATGTGGTGCCTGAGTTCCCTGCCGTGCTTTGAGTACAAAGAGCAACAAGGACAGCAAGACCTGAGGAAAGTCTAAGACACAGAAGACAGACCACACAAACACTGGCGGGAACTTCCCTGTCTCTGGCTTCCTGATGAAGTATAACCTGCTGCCTTTATTCACCCAGGGGGGACTGCTCCGGGACAGCCCCCTGCCCTACCCTGACTTTAAAATCCCTCCCTGCAACTCTCAGCCTTGGCCCTCCCTTCCCCAAACAGTCTTCAGTGCCAGACCCTCAACTTAGTTTTCAGAGGGCCAGGGGTCTGAAGCCATCCTCTACAAGAAAAAACACAGTCAGTCAACTGGATTAATCCTGCAGTCACTAGACTCCTCTTCACCATCTGCAAAAAAAAATAAAAGGAAAGAAGGAACAACCCATTCCACACGCAACAATGAGCATCATGTCGGTCAACATGGACCTTTCCGGCAACACCCCCCAACTCAGATGAGCTGTGTCATTCTCCTCACCTGGTCTGCATGGATTCCAGAGTTGGACTCATCAGCAGGCACTGTTTGTGGTGCCTAAAAAAACCAAGAGACATGAAAATGCCATTGAACATGCAATAAATCACCAGACCAATGTGCCTCCTCTCTACTACCCAGCTCACCTCAAACGCTTATGCAGTTCCAAATGCAGCCCACACAGCACCTGAAAAACCAGAGAGAAACACTTCACTGAGCTGCCACATAATACTTTGCTAATAGACACCAACCCTGCCCAGAACAGCCAACACCTCACCTTGAACTGCGTGTCAGCATGCAGTGTCACTCTTCCGAGCCTGTCTGCAGCACCTGCAAAAACCCAAGCAAAATGGCACATGCTGAGATACTGCCCAAAACTGCAGTCTGTGCGCACCAATTCCCATCTCCTGCCCATTTACCTTGAGAGCTTGCCCATCCAGCCTCTGTGAGTTTGGGTTGCCACCTTGAGGCTTGCACACCACCTGGCAGATCCACATATTAACCACATTACCTCTATTCCACCTATCCCTGACTCTACACCTCTGGGCAGGGTGGCTCCAAGGCAAACACACACAAGCACAGATCAACGCTATGCAGAACATGCCAAACAATGTGCCTCGAATGTGAGAGAAAACTATCAGCAAGAAGAACGACACCTGGTTGGAAGATGCCATCAGGCAAGAAGACCTGCAGGACCACAACCATGGGGGACATGAGGAGGCTCTAGGAGAATGCCAGAAAATGAGTAGAACATCATGGCCAGGACAAGAAGTGATTCTCAAAACTGAGATGATGTATGCACAGAAAGCCTGGCTTCAGGGCCTGAGAATGTTAAGGATGTACGGAAGAAATCCCAGTCCATGAAAATGGGCCGTCCAGAAACTTCTGAAACACAAGACCGATCCACACATTGAGTTTGGAACCCAAGAAAAGCAGGACCTAATTGGTGCTATGCTGATGACTACGGATATTCGCAACTCTAAGGATGGTGCATAAAGAGGACATTGAGACCCATGAAAAGTCTAAGGCACAGAAGACAGACCACACAAACACTACAACAACAGACACAGGCTGAAACTGCCCTGCCTGTCACATACTAGTGTTGTGCTGAAGAGTAATCTGCTTTACTTACCTCCCTAAAGGGGACTTTCTGCTCCTGAACAACCCTCTGCTCACCTTAAAAACCCTTCCCTGAAACTGTCACCCTTGGCTCCTCTCCAATGCTGGTCCCTCAGCTTTCAGAGAGGCAGGGGTCTGAATTAATCCTTGACAAAAACTACAACAAACAGCTAACTAATATGTTCCTGAAATCACCAGGTTCCTCTTCTTCATCTCAAAAAAAAAAAAAACAAACCAGAAAGCACAGCTCCAGCAGTGAGCATCATGACAGTAGATGTCAACCTCTTTCACAATACCCTCACCCCTCAGAAGCACTGTGGTATTCCGCTCACCTGCTCCACACCGACCCCAGAGGCTGCAGTGACAATTATTGATGGCACCTAAGATACCAAGAAAAATTACCACTGCACTTGTGCAAAATCACTGGTCCCATGCTCCTCCTGGATACTACCTGGCTCAGCTCAAATGCAAGAGATTAGAACACACCAGACCTCATTTTCACCAAAACCCAAATGCAAAAATGATGAGAAAGGCTAATGAACTTGACTCCCTTTCCTAGATATCCCCTTGCTGCGATTGAGAGACGGGACACTGCTTGATGCAAGCAAGTTGTCGATTTATTATGGCTTTCTCTTCAACTTTTA
>JAOXNO010006171.1:0-11062 GCA_028565335.1 Limnodromus scolopaceus
TATGAAAGATGAGAAGGCGACTGGGAGTAGTCAGCATGGATTTATGAAAGGGAAATCAAGCTTAACCAACTTGATAGCCTTCTATGATGAGATGACGCACTTGGTGAACTAGGGGAGAGCAGTGCATGTTGTTTACCTTGATTTTAGCAAGGCTTTTGGCACAGTCTCCCATAGCATCTTTATAACCAAATTGGTGAGATATGAGATATACTGCAGCTAGAACTGTTTAATATCTTCATTAATGACCTGAATGATGGGGCTCTCAGCAAGTCTGCAGATAATAAAGAACTGGAAAGGAGTGGCTGATACACCAGATGGTTGTGCTGCCATTCAGAGGGACTTCAACAGGATGGAGAAATGGGCAGACAGGAACCTCATGAAATTCAACTAAAGGAAATGCCCAGTCCTGCCCCTGAGGAGGAATAACCCCATTCATAAATACAGACTGGAGGCTGAACAGCTCGAAAACAGCTTTGTAGAAAAATACCTGAGGGTCCTTGTTGACACCAAGTATAACATGAGCCAGCAATGTGCCCTTGCAGCAAAGACAGCCAAAAGCATCTTGGGCTGCTTTAGGAACAGTGTTGCCAGCAGATAAAGGGAGGCAATTCTTTCCCTCTACTCAGCATTGGTGAGACCACACCTGGAGTACTGTGTCCAGTTCTGGGCTTCCCAGTACAAGAGAGACATGAACATACTGGATCGAGCCCAGCAAAGGGCCACAAATATCATGAATTATGATCAGAGCATTTGACATACGAGGAGAGATTGAGTGAGATGGGATGTGAAGATGGAGCCAGACTCTTCTCAGTGGTGTCTACTGAAAGGACAACAGGCAATGGGCAGAAACTGAAACACATGAAATTCCACTTACATTTAAGAAAAAGCTTTTTTTTTTTTTTTTACTGTGAAGCTGGTCAAACACCGTACCAGGTTGCCCAGATAGATTCTGGAGTCTCTATCCTTGGAGATATGCAAAACCCAACTGGTCAAGATCCTGAGCAACCTGCTCTAGTTGACCCATTTTTGAGCAGAGGGGTTGAACAAGATGATCTCCAGAGTTCTCTTCTGACCTCAACTATTCTGTGATTCAGTGATTTACCAGTGACAGTACTTGCAAGCTTGTACTGGTAAAGACTCTATACCACTTGATTTTTCCTATCTACACATTCATCTACTACAGGTGAGCGTGCACATGAGTGCTGAATAAGGCAGAAACTTATGATGGAGACTGATGAAGGTAAAGGTTATCTGGTATATATCAAAAAAGAAAAGTTAAAGCTAAAGGGCTGAAGAATATTAAAGATACATATAAGAAGAGTCTGGACTTCTTTTCAGAGTTTGCAAACAAGTTTTCCTGAATTAGCAGGCATTTCAAATGCATTTTTGCAGTACACATAAATTTCTACCATAAGTATGCATCAATTTCTCAAAACCCAACTCATTAATTGCTCAGAAGAATGCTACCTACTGAATTGCAAATGCCAACACTTCTAGATTTTCCTCAGATGTCTTTGATTTTAGTCCTGACATAAACCCATCCTGCTTAGTTTAATCTGGGAAAGGTAAGATAACCCCAGCACAGAATGATTCCAGCAAGAGTTCTGTGTGCTGACAGAGGACAATCAGATAGCCATTAATTCTGGGAAATATACAGGGGAGAAGACACGAAATATGAGGAAAAAAATAGCCTTGACACCACAAGTAAATTCCCCAGATTTCATGTGAATTTTCTGCCACTTGCATCCAGGCCTAATGTAAACCATATATCTATGCAATGCTCTGCATTACAAAATTATTGATTCATTGCTATTTAAAATGCAGAGCTACAAAGACAACTTAAATCAGAGATGCATATAGTACCCTAATAACAAAGACTTTAATGCTATAATTCTAACGGTTGCCAATATTCTGAATGCAAACAATCAGCTTTTTTTTTTCTTATATGAATATACTTTCTTTTAACAAATTATTTAAAATGAAAGAACATTAGTATCTTGTTAAAAATAAAAAAATAGAATCATAGAATTATCTGGGTTGGACCTCTGGAGGTCATGTAGTCTAACCTTCTGCTCAAAACAGGGCAAACTTCAAAGTTAGATCATATTGCTCAGAGCCTTATCCAAGCAAATTTTGAAAGTCTCCAAGGCCTCTCTGGGCCTTTGTTCCAGTGCTGCACAACTCTCACTGTAATTTTCTTTTCCTCGTGCACGATTAGAATATCTCTTGCTAGGCAGCAGGCACCTCTGAATAGTCTGGCTCCATCTTCTCGTGATCCCTAGTAGAAGAGGCTGTTCCTGTGGGTCCTTCTCAAATTTTAGGAAGTTAAAAGACTTTCTTAACTATATACATAATTAGCAATCAATTTTTTTTTCAAACTTTTATACAACTTGATCTACACAAGTATGTCATAACATCATGTGTTATATAAAGTAAGCATGTTATTTTCAGACTTCACAGTGGATCAAATCCTAGTTCTAACAATTCTCCAGAAGCAAGTGGGGGGAGGGAGGGGCTAGGAGTGTATATAATTTTTTTGCCTTAATTGATTTTGCTTTCATTTTATTTAGCAGATGTTTTTCTTCATTTGGACTAATTCTTTCAAAGTTGAGAAAATAGAATCTGAAAGCTGAGGAAAACTTGTACTCCTTTTCCACTCTATGAATAAACAGAAGATGACATTATTAATCTAAACCACAATAATATAATAGATAGCACTAGGTGCACAGTCAAAATTCACCATTCCAAGCAGTGGAATATTCAACAGTGCTTAAGTCAACTAAGCTCTTAACTACCGCTAAATATTAAGATGACTTAAATGATGAAAATGTATGTGGACCATATACATTAAAATTTCAACTGCTGTCAGCTCTGATACAACAGATCGCAGGGGGGTGGGGATAGGACTTTTATTGAAATGATGAATGAAAACAAGTTTTGGGAGGAGGAGATATAGACCAGAATTGAAGAAATTTAGTTCAATAGTTCATTTAGGTTGACTATCACTTTTTTCATTAATTAAACATAGTCTCAGAAGGAGGAACAGAAGAGGTACTCACAATATACAGTGAGAGCACATAACATCTTAGAAAAAATATACAGTGAGAAATATATTATTAAGACAGGACTGAAGCTACAAGAAGATTTATTTAAGGTAAGCAAAGTATGAAATTTTCCTTATTGGTAATATGTGTAGTGCTAATATCATCTCTTGTGAAACTGTCAACTAAGAGAAAGACATGAAGGCCTAAAGCATGCAATTCATTCAAAATTAGGACTTGAGAAATATACTGTTGAGAGGTAGTCTTCTACTGGCAGACAGATGGATAAGATAACCAAATCTCATGTTTAAAAGGCTGAAAGGATCAGAAAAGTAAGTGCAGCTAAGTTTAAGAACAGTAGGGACAGTAAATATCAATATTCTCTGTGAAGAAGCAGTAACTTGGTGAACTCTATGTTAACCTAAATTTGGGCAGCTTTATTGTAAAAAGCTCAACAAATACTGCTTGATGCTTAAAAATGTATAGAGATTAAATCCCAGAGCCTTAAAAACCCTGCAGTGCTTATCTTTGCATTTCAAGTTCTTTAATCAACTGTGAACAAAGCACTTTAAACATTGCAATTGGAGTGGGTTTCACTGCTATATCACGATAATTGCACTTCTTTAGTTCCAAATTCCATGAAAAAACAAGAGGGATTTTTGGTTTGTTTCATTTCATTGGTATCTTTCTATGATCTTGATCAGCATATATAATCAACTTGTTCCTTTTGTTATTTACTGCTACACCACTGTTATCTTCAAATTCTACCAGCAATGAGTTTATGACATATATTTATGAGAAATATATTCAGATTCCCACAAGATCAACTAGAAATGTCCCCAACTGGTTGATGATTCGCTATATAGTTATTTTTATAAGCTATCACTTAACAAGTTTTAGTCCATTTAATATGGATTATATTCATTTTGCTTAGTGCTACTTTTCTTCTAAATTAGAATGCTATGCAGAAGCAAGCCAAACACTATACATGTCTATTATATAGACAGTTGTACCTGTTATTACTGTTTATTAGTTTTATTGGAGCATAGAGAAGTCCCATGAGCCATGACCCACAGCGCTAAGTATTGTACTGTATTATTAGCACATTATTTTTAAATTGAACCAGTTTTCATTTTCAGAGTAAACATTCTGTTCATTCCAGGAAGCACATTTGTTACAAGCAATGCATACTGAATGCATACTCGGGTAAAATTTTGCTCTCAGATGAGCATGCTTGAATTCCACTGAAATCAGCAGAAAAACAATTTAATCTGATGGAGAATTTGTACCTTCAGAAAACAGTTCTGTTTCACTTAATTGGTAGTGAAAGGTGTAACTGAAAATCAGTACTTTACAATTCTCAAGATAGAGGAACAAATATTGACCATGATCCCAAGTCACAGCCCGCTCAGTCATACAGCAGTTCAAGCAAAGACATTCAGCTAATCTATACCCATTTTCTCTTTCCACCATTTGTATTATTCAATCTAACAAACAAAAAAAACCACATCAAAAAAGTGACCATCTCTTAATAGATTTTTACAGGGACTAGTAAAACAGGGCTTCTAATTCTAGTCAGGGTCTTTAGGCATTGCTGTAATACAAGTTATGCAATATATAGAACCTTATCTGATAAACTAATTAATGAAAGTAGGTGCTGTCAGCTAAATCTTCAACATACTGAGCTGCTAATAGAATATGTTTCCTTTTACCTTGTGAACTAAAGGACGTGAAGAAGACATATGATTAAATTAGCTTCTATTTTGTTTTTGTTGTTGGGTACAATTTTTTGGCAAAACCTACGAACAGTACTTGACCAAACTTGGCAGATATTAAATAAGGCCACTCCAGGCTGGTTTGACTTCTCTCTTGTGATTCCTTCATCATAGGATTCAAACCAATAAAACTCTTTCATGCACTTATGTTTACAATACTGACATAAAAAAGAAGAAAACTGTTTTAAAAACAGGAACTGAAATCTGTAATAAATTTTAGTGATTTGCTGAAGATCATAGAAAGTTACCCAGGTCAGAGATTATAACCTTATCCCAGCCTTTAGATTACCCCCTTTTTTTTTTACGAACACTCCAAAAAGCAAGGTAATTAAGTTATTCCTCTATTCTCCTCAATATCACAATTTATCTTTTCCAAACAAAGCACAGAGGAAGTATAAGAAATTTATTCCAAGGGACTTGTGACTTCCAGTAGCACAAAAGGGACCCAAAAATCATATTGTATGCATAATATGTATAAACCTTGATTATGTTGGTCCACTGGACTCTGAAGTGGGCCCATTCCAGGGTGAGAAGGTCGCATACTCTTCATAGAGCTACAATGAACATCTTCAACCATTCCTTTTTCATGCAAGCCATCAGTAGGCTGTAAAAAAAATAATATATATCTACTAAAAAAAAAACCAAAGGGACATAAAAATTTACACAAGTATATAAAGAAGCATATAAATTTCTCACACTGCCTATTATAAGTAAATACAATGGGACTCTCTATCCCTGGAAACAGATTTTTAGAAAGCAGAGCACATGAGAACATTTATCCCCCTTCTGCTGCTTTCTTTTCTTTTTCTGATTCCTTATGACCTGTTTGGACAATATCAAGTAATACAAACCGGAGGAAAATTGTCCAAACAAAAACAAATGAACTGTATTGACTTCTAATAACAAAGCAGCGTAATGCAGACCAACTTAGAACAGTACAGGCTGTGGCTTAGTCCAAATTATTAACCCAACCTTCTGCCTTTCAGTTGCCACTATGCTGGAATGTCCCAAATGCTGTTTCCCTTCAAACACAAAGATTCCATTAAAGGAATCAATTTCTTATTGGTATTTTTTTACTTAAAGTAAAAATCCTACTTGTGACATCATACTAATTTTTCCACAGCCAGCAATAATTTATGGTATACATGGTGTATAAGTGGCAAGGCTTTGGTAGAGAGAGGGGGGCAGACTGCAGGGATGACCTCTGAGAAGAGGGAGAAGAGGTAAGGGGCTGCCCTGTGCCTGACACAGCCAGTTTCAGTCAGCTCAGCAGTAGTTCCACTGCAGGCCAGAGATGAGCCAAATGCTGGACAAGCATGTGGGGGAGGAAGAAGAGTGAGAAAAGGCAGTGCAAACACCAAGGTCAGAGAAGAAGGAGGGGGAGGAGGTGTCCCAGGCACCAGAGAAGGTAGCTGCAGCCCATGGAGGACACCATGCTTTTTTTTGGTGTCTTTGTTTTTCACTATCCAAATCTATTTTAATAATTAATAAATAAATAAAATTAATTTTCCCCAAGTCAAGTCTGGTTTGTCCTTGACAGTAATCGGTAAGGTATCTCCCTATCTTTATCTCACCTCATGGGCTTTTTCATCCTATTTTGTCCCCCTGTCCTGTTGAGGAGGGGGAGTGAGCAAGCGGCTGGGTGGGCATTTGGCTGCTGGCCAAGGCTAACCCACCACACGTGGTTATAAAAAAAAAAAAACAACAACAAATCTAAGGGATTATGCTTCTGATTATGAGCAAATAGGAAGAGAGATCATAGAGTGCACAGTTGTCTTTCTATCCCCCAAGTAATATCTATGGAAAATACCATTGTTCTGGTTAATAAATATATATAGCTAAAAAATACACGTCCCAGTTGGTACATAAAAACAGCTATACCACTTCAGACCAAGACCATCTTTCCCTTTCTTCTGTCTCCAGAAGGGACCAGAGGTGAATACCCTGGAAGAATAAGATCAGGACAAACATATACCAATGCTTCCCTCTTATGTCCTCTCAGATTCCCAATATTTTGAGTTTAGGAGATTTCCTGATGCTGTTGACATCCTGATGCTGCTGACAATGTGACTGATGGACTAAAGTTTACTCCAAAAATTAGAGAGAAAAAGTTAGTTTATTCTTTCTGGCCTAACTATATTCTGTAAATCAACAGTAAATTTTCCTTTGTACATATTTCCTGGTTATTTGAATATATAGTATTTGATTTTCACATAATTGTTGTTAAGTATGGGAACTATATGATTTATTAATGACAACTTAATGTTAGATTATACTATTAAAAGCAAATCTCTGTAAACACAAAGGAGCACAGGCACAACGACAGGTAGAGGAACCCCAATAACCTCATCAGAGACAGAGCCCCTGCCCCAGCTCCTCCCAGGGCTGTCCCAAGGAGACCCTCAGCTCCAGCGTGAAACCCACCGAGCAACTACAGACTGAGAGGGGTTACTGCCTACTAGGATATGGGACTCATTAGGGGATGCCAGGAAGAACATTTTGGAATTGTGCAAGTATGGGATGTTTAGGGGAGGAACCAAAGGCAAGGAAAGGGAGAGATCTTGGCAATTTTAGGAGGAACAAGCATGGGAAAATACAGGTATAAGGGGATAAAAGGGGCTGGTCACATGTAAATAGGTCTGGTGAGTGCATTTGTCTGACCACGTCCTGCACTTGATCAGCAGTCTGTCCTGTCTTGTCATTAAACTCACCCCCTGGGTGAGGGGGCTCTCAACTCTGTGTTCATGTCTGTGTATACATGGAGGTCTAAGTGCCAGCAATTGGAATGGGGAATCACAAGTCATATGGATCCATGTGTCTGTGGTACCAGCAACTGGAGAGACTGAAGTGCATGCTTGTTGTGTGGGTATGTATGTCAGCATGTGATTGCTAACATATATCAAGCCAAACTAGCCAGCAAGTAGGATAAGAGGTTTGGGAGCCAGAGTAGAAGCCTGGGTCACATACTGGAGAGACCAGAGGGTCTGAGAGTTGGCTACTAGAAGAACCAGGAGGTCCAAGCCAGCTACTGAAGAGATGATGGGGTCAGATACCGGTAAGCCCATAGGTCTGGACCAGTTACCAGAGAGATCTATTTGCATGTGTGTGTGTCTGTGAGGCAACTGGGAAACCAGGGGATCCAGGGACCAGCTACTGAATAGACTGTCTATGGCCAGTTATTGCAAGGATCCATAGCATACATGTCCATGAGTGCAAGGGTGGGGGCAAGGCAAGTACCAGGAAATGGAATGAGGCTGCAGGTCTTGAGGGCTTGCATGCCAAGGTGCCAGCAACTGGAAGACCAGGGAATGCAGGGGCCAGCTAATGGGTTGACTGTCTGAGCCCAGCTCCTGGAAGGATCCATATCATATATATTTTCCACTAACAGGCTTTCATCCTGGATCAGCTAGAGATGGGATGAGGCTGTTGGTGCTGGTTGTGCTTGCAAGTGCAGTGTTTTCTGTTGGTGTTGATCTGTGCAGTTGTACATATATGTGTATTGTGTACATATGTGCCTACTAGGAACACACGCTCACTGTCATGACTGGCTTGACCTGGAGACACAGAGCACTGGCAGCCTTGCCCATACCCTATTACAGGATTTAGCAATCCCTTATATCAATCAGGTTTTTTTATATACTTCTGCATACTTTGGATTCTTTCAAATTCTGTATGCATTTTATTATTCTCTGTAAGTTAGTCAAGTATCCAATACAGAATGAAGATAGTTTACTGGTTAGTTTGTCAATTTTAAAAGTGAGAATCATATCCCATTGCATATATATGCACAAATATGCCCATCCTACAAATATCTGCATGAATCAGCATATTTTGTCTACTTTAGTCATGTACACACACAAGTGTACTACAACAAATTAACTGGCAGACTGGAGAAGAACAAGGCTGTTTAACCCAACAGCGCTGCTAAAACAAATACTTGTGTAGTTACAGTCTTAGCCTCATTTGCAAAAAGAAAGGGGAAGTAATTTTATTGTAGCTATACTGATTGGTCACCTTTAGATCAACTATCTGGACTCTAGGGTCATGGTAAATTTTAAAAGAAGCCTTGAAGCATCTCAAAGGCATAACTTGTACTTTGGTACACAGAACTTCTCCAAGATGCTCCTAAAATCTCTATAAAAGCTCTATGGTATGTATTTTTGCTGACATAGCATGCAGCTCCTGATGAATGCACAAGGTGAAGCTTGTGTAATGAGTATTCAACTGTTCTACTGCAGAATTCCAGGTGCTTCTTCTCTTGTGCAGTTCAGGAATCTCTCAAGAGAGAGACAATTGAAGAATGTAAACCCAGACTGCCTACTGAGTTTTTGGTATTCACCAAAATGCTGGCATCTTGGGCAGTCACTGACCTCACAAACAAGGAAATGGCAATTGCAAATGTCTCATATCATAGAATCATTTAGGTTGGGAAAGACCCTTAAGATCATCGAGCCCAACCATTAACCTAACACTAAGCCATGTCCCTAAGCGACATGTCTACGCATCTTTTAAATACCTCCAGGGATAGTGACTCAATCACTTCCTTGGGCAGCCTGTTCCAATGACTGACAACTCATTTGGTGAAGAAATTTTTCCTAATATCCAGTCTAAAACTCCCCTGGTGCAACTTGAGGCTAACAAATAAACTAACTTGATGCTTCAAGATTCATGTGCATAAAAATCAAATATGGAATGTACCAACCAGGTCGGTGTGCACTGAGCGAGCAAGCAGCAAGTGGGCGTAACCTAGAGTGCCACCTGGGAGCACCACAAGGTGCAGGGAGCAGGGAAAGGGCATGTAGGGAGGAAATGAAGATCTGTCAGCTTGACAGGTAAGTCCTGCTGCTGGCATCACCACCTTGGAAAGAGCTTAGCCATGGTCTCCACCCGGAGGAAGGTCATGCTCTCATCCTCAACGAGAATGGATGTGAACACAGACGGAGCTCCCACGGAAGCATGCGGCTGTCCAGGTCACAGGGTATAGGGAGTGCCAGGACCTTTTACAAGTGGCAGCTAAGATACCTGTTGTGTGAGATGTGAACAGGTGAACGATCTGCTCAGCCTGGTGGTAGAGAGCTGAGAGGAGAAGTTGAAAAGTTGAGGTATACTAGGGAGGAAAGCAGCCAGGGACTAGGAGCTCCTGTATCCAGCCCCAGTCAGGCTAAAGGTAGAAGCCTAAACGATAAGAATGAATGGAGGCAGGTTCGTGGTCGGGGCAGCAGAACTCCCCCCTTGCCCACCTTGCCCCGTCCTGTACCTCTGAAGAACGGATACGAGGTACTGGTTGAGGAAGGCCAGTCGAGTGAGGATGTAGATAATGGGCAGTCTTCATTACAAGATGCCTCCTCAGCCAAAAAAGAGTACACCCCGCATCACCACCACAAGCACAAGGAGAAAACGAAGGGTTATAGTCATTGGTGTCTCCTTCCTAAGGGGGACAGAGGGACCAGTATGCCATGTGGACCCTCCTCAGAGGGAAGTCTTCGTTCTTCCTGGAGCCCGGGTTAAGGACGTTACCAGGAAACATCCTGGCTTAGTACGTCCATCAGACTATTATCCATTACTGGCTTTCCATGTAGGTACAGAGGAATCTGCGAGTCACAGCCCCAGATCCATAAAAAAAGACTTCAGGAAGTTGGGAGGACCGGTAAGGGAGTCTGGGGCACAGGTTATCTTTTCATCACTCCTTCCAGTTGCGGACAATGATGCTGGAAGAAACAGACGAATACAGACAATTAATACGTGGCTCTGTGGCTGGTGTCACCACCATAACTTTGGGTTCTTTGACAGTGGAATTGCCTATACAGCACCGGGCCTGTTAACATCAAATGGGAGGTACCTCTCCTAAAGGGGGAAGGGGGTTCTTGCACAAGAGATTGCAGGGTTGATTGACAGGGCTTTAAACTAGATGTGAGGGAGGAGGGAGCTAATAATATCAGGCTTGTCTGTGGCAAGCTGTGTGGTAACGCATCAGGGTTAGGGGGATAGGGTGCTAGTAAGGACCTTCAGCCTGGCTCCCTGAGCCATGCTGATGACACTCCATTGCAGTAGAAGTCTTACGGAGAAGAGCCAGCAACTCCTAAGGAAGTTGAAGTAAGAAGTTGCACAGGAGTTGGCAGGCCTCATCAAAAGGTCTCCTACACCAAAATGGTGTTGGGACAGGTAGCCCTGTGGGAGACTGGCTAGCTGAGAAGGGTCACGTAGATATGAGCCAGCTGGCCGAGCAGGAACTTGAGAAACATCGTA
>JAOXNO010006172.1:0-11057 GCA_028565335.1 Limnodromus scolopaceus
TTTTGTTTTGTTTTGTTTTGGGTTGTGGGTGTGTTTTTTGTGTTTGTTTGGGTGGGTTTTTTTGGTGGTTTTTTTTTGTTTTTTTTTTTTAAATGTGGTTGGACTCGATGATCTCAGAGGTCCCTTCCAACCACTAAGATTCTGTGTGTGTGATCACCTTTAAACACTTATTTCTGTTGAATACACACATACAAATACACACACACTTATATGTGTATGTATTTATTTACTTTCTGGCTCATGTCATTACTGGCTGTCATGTAGGTATTAGCTGGCATGTGCAGAATTTCCCGTTCATTTGTTCTTGTAGTAGTGCCCAACTGTCTGGGAAGATGTGCACAGTATAGAAAATTCATGTGTCCCCTGCATATGTTACAATTTTTGACACGCAAGTTTATTTTGAAAGACTATTAATAACTGTGTCTGGACCAAGCTCATAGGGTCAGATCCAGAAACAGTTTATAGTTATGCTTACTGTCTTCAAGAACACTGATAATGCCAGTCAGAGAGCTCAGGGCCACCAGTGTCACATTTGACAGGAAGTTTTTTGATTGTCAAGTGAAAGCTGGAGCTTTTGGTTGCGTCTTGCGTTAGGGATTTTGGGGGACTGTTGTTTTGGTTTGGTTTTGATACTGTGTGTGTCTCCTGAAACTCTGGCACTGAGATTCTGTGCAATGACTATGAAGTTCAAAGATCTGGGGGTTAAGTGGCAACTTTTTTTTTTGTTTTGATTTTTTTAAAAAAAATATATGAGTGTTTCTTTTTTATCCTTTTTTATTTGCATGAAAAATGCCACATTCCATTGCTTTGTATGTTGAGACATACCTGCATTTTTCCATGAAGTGATGATGGGTCTGCAAGATTTAAAATCTTTGGGAAGTACAACACATATTTTGAGCTAATAATAATCACGTGGTTAGTCTGTTGTATGACATACTTTTCTCACACACTGTAGTTTTCACATGTCAAATACTGGTGGGATATACCTCCTTAAGGGCATTAAATTGTAACTTCCTTACCATGTAGTGGTGGGTATTTGAAAATTTGAGTCCACTGGATAGAGACATTCCTTAAACCACCATAGAATCATAGAATGGTTTGAGTTGGAAGGGACCTTAAAGATCATGGAGTTCCAACCCCCCTGCCATGGGCAGGGACACATCCCACCAGACCAGGTTGCTCAAAGCCCCATCCAGCCTGGCCTTGGAACACCTCCAGGGATGGGGCATCCACTGCTTCTCTGGAAGAGTCTCTCCATAATTGGTCTCATCTTGTTGTACTAAGGGAGAACTGGCCACTTCTCTTGAGCTGATCTCTTCCCTAAAACCTAGTAAGATATAGGGATTTGGATATGGGGATGCAAGGTGAGCATAGGACGTATACATCCTTCACAGTGGTCTGCTGGAAAACTTTTGGAAATTCAATTTAAAGGATTGTACACTTGCTGACTGGGCTTTAGGCTCTGGAACAAATATAACATGAATATCGCTGAACTCACAGGTTACTGAAGTTAAAAATGTTTTGGGGTGAACATCCAATCATTAACTAAAACCACAGAATTATGGATTCTCAGTCCAGAGGATGTCCAAAACATGGAAAAGAAGATGGGTAAGAGGAATGTCTCTATGGATGAGAACCATTATTTTTTAGGCTAGCGTATGTTTACATGCCCTGAATCTTCTGCAGTTCTCCAATTACAGCTTTTCATTGCTTCTTAGCAGCTTAGTGTGACTTAGGCAGAAAGTAGTTGATGATGCATGAGAGAAAATGGTATCCACTAGGGTGGCTTTTTTTTTTTCCTCTTCATTTTAACGCACTGCATATGGATATCTTCAGTGTCCCATTTTATGTATTTTTACTATCAGTGCAGAGAAGTGGAACAAATGTGAGCAAGAACGGATTTCATTTGCTATTCCACTGCCATTATCCCGTTAGTGCTTTATTACTTACTGAAAACCTATCTTGAAGTAATGGTATGGTGCTGCTTAAGAGCAAAGTTGTGATTAATGGCAAGGTTTTGATCCTTTTTTCTGCTGTCATGGGAGAATGCTAACTTAAAGCAGAAGTTATGCCATTTACCTTACTCACTGGGAGTTGAACATAAGCAGCGTGGAAGAAGCCCTGCAGTAGGGCTGATGACATTACTCATTAGACGTATTTTCTTCCAGTGGACGGAGGAAAATTCTGCACCTAGAGATCTCTGTTTTTACACATCTATACATTTTTCAAGATAACTGATTAAACACTTCATGTGGATGTGTTTCAATCTCTTGGTTGTCTGGAAACCACTCACAGTTTTTTCTTCTAGGTATCAGAGCTACATGATCAGTTACCTAAGTCACACAAGGCCACAAAGGTGCTCTGAGGACTGGAGCACCTCTCCTATGAGGACAGGCTGAGAGAGTTGGGGTTGTTCAGCCTGAAGAAGAGAAGGCCCTGGGAAGACCTTAGAGCAGCCTTCCAGTCCCTAAAGGGGGCTACAGGAGAAATGGGGAGGGACTCTCGATCAGGGATTGGAGTGATAGGACGAGGGGGAACAGTTTTAAATTGAAGGAGGGGACATTAGATACTAAAAAGAAATTCTTTTTAGGATAGATCTTAGGAAGATATTCTTTCCTGTGAGGGTGGTGAGACACTGGCAGAGGTTGCCCAGGGCACATGTGGCTGCCCCACAGTGTTCAAGGCCAGGCTGGATGGGGCTTTGAGTAACCTGGTCTAGTGGGAGGTGTCCCTGCCCATGACGGGGGGGTTGGAACTCGATCTTAAAGGTCCCTTCTATGATCTCTATTCCCCAACTGGATGATCAAACCTTAGTGGGCATAGAACAGTGACAAACCAATGTGATAAGGACAATACTGTCCTTTCCTTTTCCTGTCAATTGTTGCTTGACCTTTCCAATGTCCTGAGGTAGTGGATGGCCACGGCTGGGGCAGCATTACTAGAAGGTCTTCGGGGTGGTGGTTCTTGCACCTGCTGAAGAGGTCACTTTGCACTGAGGCGTTCGCTGTGCTGCAGAGATACCAAGAATTGCATGAAAGTACGTTACCCTGTCACTTGTGAATGAGGCTATTAACACTGGAAAGGGTTCTGAGTGTGTTTTCAGGGCTGCTTTTACATTGCAGTAATTGCCCAAAATACAGCAATTAGCCTGGAGAAGAGTCTGAACTGCAGGTGGTCTGATAAGTTCTGAAATATGGATTTATGTTCTTCTCTGTTGCCAACAGAATGAATGAAATAGATACCCCTGCTTCCCTATTCCCTTCTAATCCTTCTTCTCTTCTCTGTTCATACAAACGCTCGCTGTCAGTCGGACTAGATGACACCCTTATGTTTAGAGTGGTGGGTTTGCATTTTTGAATGCTGAAGAAGAAGGAATTGATCTTGTATGCCACAACCTAGGCAAATGCTCTCACTACTCCCGAGAGGAAGCAGGGAACTTCCCAGGATGCTTTTTAAAAAGCCAGTGATGGAACCTGATCTGAAAAAGTGACTCTGAAAAGTGTGAAAGCTCCAGTGTGAACATCCAACTCTGAAGTGCCCAAGTTGGGATACGCCCTTAGTTTATGTGTGCAAAATGATTGAGACATAAACTGGATGTAAAATACTTCCTCTTTCTTTAAGAAAATTTGGCATAAAGCAGAAAATTACGTTTTTAAGTGCTGAGGGAGATCTAAGGAAGCAGCTGTGGCTGACACCGAGGTTGGGAATAGTTAATGGCTGTGCAGAGTTTATCAAGTGCAGAGTTTATCAAGTTCAGAGTTAGGCATCAAAATCCCCACAGCACTTTTAGTCCGTAATCTTAGAATTGCTGATCCAGCTGGTTTTGTGTTCTTAAGATGTTTCCTTTGAAGGCAGTGAATCTTTAGGGGATCATAGGATCACAGGTCCTGTATCAGGATTAACACTCAGTTCATGAAATTAGTTTATTGAAATCAGTTTTGGCATTAAATATTTCCACAGTGCTCATGGGGAAAAAACTTTATCAATGGAAGTGTGGCAGAAGCAATGAAAAGGCAGCGCAAGCCTGGCTGAAAGGAAATGCTCTTCAGAATCTGAGGGAAGAGCTGTGGGTGGGTTTGTGTCTCTCTCTGTCCACACTGATCTCGGGACCCTCTCTAGAAGAACCCTTTTCTTTGAGCAGAAACTCAAAGTTATTCTGTCCATTCTGGAGAGCTCTTCCATGACATCCAACATCCCTGCATTGTTGTATCAAAAATTCACCCTGGTTTAGGATGTATAGATGTGCCTGGTGTAGGGAACTGATGAATTGTCTTTCCCTTCCTTTTCTTAGCCATACTTGTACAACATACCCACTGCTTTGTTCTTAATCTGTAAAATACCATGTAAACTGCTTTTCTGAAGTCCATGGTATACTTATTTATGCAATTACTTGTATGCTTTATATACAAAAGCAAATTCTGTTTCAAGTTGCTTGCATACCAGGGTGAACGTGGAGACTAGGGTCAACAATTCTTTGCTCATTTCCAGCTGTGTTTCCTGTTGTAAGCTTAAAACAATTACGGGTTGGATAAAATAAGACCTAAAAATCAAAGCAGATTTACATCAAAGCAGAATTAAATAGTCCAAGAGCTGCAGCACAAAACTGGTCTATCTTCATCATTCGTGGCATCTCTGTAGTCCGTACATGCCATCGGGTAGGAATGTACACCTGGGCTAGGGGGCAAGACATTTTCTTCTTTGCTACATGACTGAAACTGTCTTCTTTGCTACAACACTGAAAAGAATTGTATTTTTTTTTTTCATGCTTTTTAAATAACTAGTGCATGGACTTGAGCTATCCCAGTGTGTATTATTGTCTGCCTTAATTCCTGTGGTTTATCTGAGCTATAGTACTGATGTTTTTCAAGACAAAGGTTTATTGATTATTACGGTGCTCTCAGGGAATCATTACTGCCTTTCTAGCACAGGTGCCTGTAACCTTTTGAGAACTGACTTCTATTTAGATGAATTGTCATCTGTTTGATCTCTGAAGAGCCATGAGAGGATTAGAGGCGACATGGGCACCGCACTTTTTTGATAAACAGCTTTTCATTGAGTTGAAATGCATGTTGCTGTGCTTTTAATTATTGAAGATACACTTAAAAAATGCAAAAGCCAAAAAGAGAAGGAAATCTGAAGTTATTAATGACGCAAAGCAAAACTAAAACCAGAGCATATAAAGGAGAAGAAACAGTCTCCTGTTAAATACTTCTAACGAAGACAGCACAGTTAAACAAGCCCTGCAAATTGTAACTATTTTTTTTTCTCAGAGAGATATAGGAAGCCATCAAGACAAGAATCTAAAACTTGATAGTGGTTGCTGAAACCTAGTCTGTTTGAGAGTACACTCAAACCATTTAGAAGACAATTTATTTGCCCAATTACATGGATTACAGAAGTGATGCTGCTTAGATTTTAGGATGCATTTTAAGTCTTTGCAGCAGTTTATAAACATTAATGAATTAATTCTCCCAGTCTGAGTCAGGTATAAGTATTTTTAAACGTAGATAAGTTATGCATAGGTTTGCTCAAATTCACAGGGCAGTTTAATCTGAAAAAAAATTAAATATAAAAATTAAAAAATTGAAACAGGGCATGTAGCACTTCGTAAATAAAATGCAATAAGATTCCAGTGACTTAAGAACTGTACATCAATGTTAGTGGCCCATGAAGACCGCAACATAATGATAAATGGTATAGAAGCGAGCCTTTGAAAAGACTGTTCGCGTATGAAAGCTCCATCTCTGGCCACATGAACTTTTCTAGGGAAGTTTTCTGCAGGCTCATTTAACATCCTAATTATTAAGATGTAGTACATGAGACATTATTAATTGATGTCATCTGTGAATGGTGTCTGAAGCCACTTAATCCAGCCCTGTGTTTCCAAATTGTCTTGTCTTTGATTAACAAAGTTAAAAATGACGAAAGAGGAAACTGCTTTTTTTTATTCACTAAAAAAGCTGGAGTAAATTTGTTTTTATATTGATCTGCAGTAATAATGCATGTATGTATTTATTGGAACTGTCAACAAGGCAAAGAAAGATTTTTTTTCCTCATTTGTCTTCACAGCAAGTATAAGTAGAATAATTTCTGGTTTAGAAATAGAGAAATGGGTGTGGGGAGAAGTAAATTTGTTAAGGTTGAAGTTTGTATTCTAAATTTGAAGTTATAAAAGTTTAATTAAGAACAGCTTCTTGTTAATTTTGGTGAGAGCACACATTACTCAAAGCTTTAGTATTATTTATCTCTACATTATGTAAATGTAACAAAGTCAAACAATAGCAGGTGCTTTTTGGATTCCTGAGTATAAAACACTTCAGAAACATTTGTAAGCATAGTAGATATAAAGACTTCAATTTTAAACCCAGGAAATACCCAACAAGTTCTTCTGCAATAGAGGCAATACTTGTTTTAAAGTCCACCACATTCAGAGGTTAAGTTACTGCTTGAAGTCTCCAGTAAAGAGCTCTTTACTGTAATTACCTTGAAAACATGAAAGATGAGAATCTCAACACATTTGCCGTTTCCGGGCACAAATTAAGAACTTTGTTTTCCATCTGTGTCTTTTGATCTCTGGATTTGAAATGCACTGAGAGTAAATGTAAGTAGTATCAAAAGAATAAACCCTGTCACAAAATGTGTTTATCCCCTTGGGAGACAACAATTAGGTTAGAAAGAGTCCAACTGATTTTCTTAGTTTGCTAAAAGTTTATTTCTTTCTGTTACAAGCATAAATTGATTGTTTGGAATATTTAAGAAACTTGTAAAGAAAAGAGTTTGACTTTTCCTATTTTCATTTTTGCAATTTTGAAACTGTTAAATAAGCTCTTTGCCTTTTTTTTAACTTTGTAGAAAACTAATAGGCATTTTATGTCCTGAACATTATCCATGAATAGAAATTTTGTCTAAAATTTACAGTAAATAACGTGTCAGGTTTAAAATACATCAAAAGAATTAGTGCTTCATGTTGGAAGAATGTATTCTATACATAGGATGCCCATGTAGCCTTTAGAAAAGACAGTACTTCAGTTTTCTGAAGTATAAAGAAACTGTCTGTACTTTTATTCCATATTGCAAACCCTGGCTGAAATAAATCAGAATTCCAACATAAAAGATATACAGAGCTATTATATATTGTTTTAAGTATATGGAATATATATTTTTGTATATGTATAAGTACTCCAATCAAATTCAGTTAAGCTGAGGCAGAGGTAAAGCTGACAGTACTGAATGCACATGATTTGTGTGATATGGAAGACGTTTTTCAAGGCTATAAGCAGGCCTTTTTTTTTTTTTTTTTTATTGCAATACTTTAAAAGCAAATTTCAACCGAGAACAATACTATGTCCTTGGGGTTCGCTTTGGTTCAGTTGCCGTTTTCTGACATTAAA
The DNA here is from genome assembly GCA_028565335.1 of Limnodromus scolopaceus. Classification (NCBI taxonomy): domain Eukaryota; kingdom Metazoa; phylum Chordata; class Aves; order Charadriiformes; family Scolopacidae; genus Limnodromus; species Limnodromus scolopaceus. Next base: position 7,392 of record JAOXNO010006172.1, read on the forward strand.
AAGTAACATGGACAATTGTCTTCTGAAAGAATCATGGTGAATTTCAGAAGTCTGGACCAGACTGTAGCCCAAAAAACAGTGTTTTATTTTCTTACAAAAACTCTTGATAATTAAGGGGGTTCCCGATCTCGGTCCTATTTTTAGTGTCCAAATAACACAGTGTTATGACCAAAGGCATCCCACTTCAGAGGTTCATTACAGGTGAAGGCACTTAAGTGTCAGCAAGGTCTATGCTCAGTTTGAGTCAGCTGATGGGTGCTCAACACTTCTGAACAACCAGTTTAAAGGTAGCTAAGGATCTAGAAACTTAGGTCCAGTCATATATTTGTGAAGTCTGTCACTTTAATACAGCATATAAATAACAATGAAGCTATGAATCAACCAAAAAGAGCTAACGACGTTGAACCATGATGCCTACATGCAGTTGGATCAAACTGAGATTGCTTAGGTGACCACAAACCCCAGGTTTCCTAATGTTTCAGGGAAGTATTCAACAGCTAAAATTGAATTTATTTGAGCATTGTACCACTTCAAATGTTAAACTCTTTTAAGCAGATTAAATTTATTTCTCATTTTATTTCCATTTAGCTTTTCAGAAAAATATAAAAACAAGTTCAATATCACTTTTTTTTTTTATTATTGTAAATACTTAATTCAACAAGTAAGTTGGAGAACATTCTACTTAATATGTAGCTGAATGGGGAGACTACACATTCATACTGTTAATATGGGGTCAGGTTAATTTAGAATATTGTTTCTATGGATAAGGTGGAAATTCCCACTCAGGGTAATAAAAACTGATCTCACAACTAGTTGTAGAAAATGCACATGGGAAGGTCAGAGTATCGTGTAAAGAACCGATGTATGAAACTGAGGATACATTTTCAGGATATTTCTTATTCTTATTACTTCCTTTGCTGTGAATTCGCTTAAATTCAAAGTCACCCTCCTTTAATTTATATGAAGCCAAATTAAGCATAGCCCTGGTTAATATTTCAAAATATATTGTGGAATTTCAGCGGGTCTAGCAATAAATAATTAATTTTTAACATTTACATGCATTATATTTTCAAAATATGCTCAAAGTATACTTGGTATTTAATATTTTGCAAAATACCTCTGTGTAAGAATCTTAATGTAACCCCAGGTTGGTTTTTTGCAGTGTACGAGAAAAGGCACTTAATGTCTGAGTATAATTAAACACAAATCTTTGGGAGTTTTGAAGCCGAGAGCCAGGCTTGTTTCCTGAACGATCTAGAAGGGCAATTACCTTTTACGAACAAAAATGTTGGCAATTGCAGCAGTAAGTGGTTGTTGGGAAGCCCTGTCTCTTTCTTTGGAACATTTCACATTTCTTTATTTAGACCCAGTAGAGAATTGTTAGAAGCGAAAAAACCCCACATTTCCATTCTTAGCAGCCACCTCCCTTCATTGAGTGGCTGTTTCTGTCAAGCAGAAGGTTTTAGTGCCATGGGAGGACGAGGCTGAAGAGCTCTCGAATGCTCCGTTTCACAGAAAATGAGTTCATGATGGATCAGCCGCGTGGCTCCTGCCGGAGCCTGACAGGCCCAGGTGACACAAACTGAGGTCCTCTGCCACCCTGCAAACAGGTCAGCATCCCAGGGAGACTGATTGGGATGCTGTGACCGCACAGTGCTCTTCAAGACATCAGTTTGGATCTGGAAACATAATCCCCTGGATAATTGTCCTTCCCAGTGTGCTTCAACACAAATGAACTTCATTTTATCATTAGTCCTCACAAATAAGGTTGCTTTGACCTCAAAACTTTGTTTCTTTGCTTGACCGGCATCGGTGTTTCTCTGAACTTGCTTACTGCTGGCAAATTTTAATATCCCACTCATAGTGCTGTCTGCCTTCTGATATGTCGGCATCTTTTATTCAGGAGAGCTGTTTGATACTGCTAATTTGTGGTACATTAACTGCGGGCTCTTTCATTGTAATGATACTCAGAAGAACAATAACCTCCCAGCATTTTACAGGAACGCGATATCATGTGCTGAAGTCATTTAATTGCAAAGCTCATGTTTTTTCATCTGATTTTTGTCTTTGTATTTAAATATGTATAAATGGTGCAATAATTTGTAAGTGATATATATTGCAAATCAAGTAACAAAGCCACATCATCTTGTGCATGGGATGCTGTTCTGTGAAGATGAGCGCATTGTAACTACTCTGGGATTGATGTTAGCTTGTCGCATACCTGGAAACTCTTGTTTTCCATCGTGTTTTTTTTTTGTTGTTGTTTTCTGCACAGCATCCTCAGTTAAGTCTCACAGCAGTCTTTCAGCCATTTCACTCAGCCTTTTGAGCTTCATCCTCTCCTATCACCCATCTCCTTTCTGCATGGAACGGGAAGCACCTTTGTTTCTAAGCGATCTCTTCATAAACTTTTTTATTTTTAGAAAAAAAGTATTGGTATTGCCTTCAAAATTACCCTGTCTAGGTACAATTCTCCATAAGTTTCCACTGCTGAACGAGAAGGGAGTCTCCCTTCAGGGAAGTACTTATTTTATTATTCATGGCTCCATGCTGGCCCCTTCCAAGAAGATGCCTACTCCCAGTTGTCAGGTTTCTTGGTACGATGTGAAGGTCTTCTTTTATGTGAATCCACCATGGTCAAACATTTCTCTCACAAGTTGTACATAGAAAAATATCTCTGCAAGTTTTGAAACATGACAGTTAAACTTGTCTAACCAAAGTCCAAAGGAAAAGCATCCATGAGCACTCTCAGGCCAGAGGAGATCTAAGTGAACTGGTTACCTCCTTGGAAGGAGAAACATCAGCTGTATAAAATCCCATTTTCTAGCTTTCTAGTGCTACCTCTAAGGCCTTGTCTTCTGCTGTACAAAGGCATGAGTTAGATTTATGCCATGGTCCAGATTTTGCGTCCCTCAAAGAAAACCACTTCCTTGCAAGGTACTAGGAGATTCTGACTGCATCTTTATCATGGACATTTTTTCCCTTATGTTATATTCATACAAGATACGTAAATTAATAGTTTTGTGGGTTTTTTTTAATTTTTGCCATTATATGAGATTATTAAAATATGATATGCTCTAAGAACCCTTCTTCTGTGCATTTGGAGCATTAAAACCAATTAGGAGTAAATAGTTACTAATACTGTTTGTCTAATCTGCAAGATTTAGGACGTAGAGAATGGCTGTGTGCCATCTGAAAGACACTTGATACAGCCAAATGGTAAGAGGGGATTCCATCTTTGGATGAGGTGCTGCTAAAACTTTTTCCAGTCAGTTGACAGAAGGGAAAGAGCAGCAGTCATCAGTACATTTGCAGGCAACGTATCATTTGGGTGTCTTAATTCAGGCTTGGGGAAGGTGCTCGGATGGCTGGAGCACCTCTCCTATGAGGACATGCTCAGAGAGTTGGGGTTGTTCGGCCTGGAGAAGAGAAGGCTCCAGGGAGACCTTAGAGCCCCTTCCAGTACCTAAGACGGGCTACAGGAGAGATGGGGAGGGACTCTTGATCCCTCCCCGTCATTCCACTCCCTTGGTGTGGAATGATAGGACGACGGGGAATGGTTTTAAACTGAAAGAGGGGAGATTTAGACTAGATACCAGAAAGAAATTCTTTCCTGTGAGGGTGGTGAGGCACTGGAACAGGTTGCCCAGAGAAGCTGTGGCTGCC
>JAOXNO010006173.1:0-11045 GCA_028565335.1 Limnodromus scolopaceus
TCCACAATATGCCGTTAATTTCAGAGAGTTAGAGGAGGCCTAACTAAAATGTAAAATTCCAGAACACAAAATTGGTTTGATTTTACTTCAAACTGGGACACCCAGCCAAAACCAGCACAGTCACTCACACTTTCAGAATTTCCATGCAAAACAGTTCTCTCTCTTTTTTTTTTCCTTCTCAGACCTAAACCTACCCCCTTTTTCTGGTCATGACCCTGTCCAATTTTCTGTTCAGTAATTTTACTTTGCATCTAAGCCTCTTCTAACTAACTGAACTGTCTGAAATTAATAGCATATTGTGCAGTGTCAGCTTCTAGCAGAGATACGGCCTGATGTTTCTAATTTATGCCAAGAAATGGTATGCAGAGAGGCTCCTGCTTATAATTATTGCTAAAACAACCAAGGTCAGTTAACGTTGTTATTTGCCCTGTTGGAGGGTCGGAAGTGGAAAAGCATAGAGGAGGGGAGGAGTGGACAGGACAGGTGAGCCAAAACTGGCCAACAGGGTATTCCATCCCATCTGCATCACACTCAGTATAAAAGCTGAGGAATCAAAGGGTCAGCCCTTTTTATTCAATGGCTGGCATCTGAGGAGGACCCTGTCTCTTCATCTGCTTTTGATCCCGATCTGTGCATTCCTGAATCCAGATTCAGAATACAGATCCCATTCATTGCTGAGTCCAGTCTGGGACTTTCCCAGTGCCAGACAGTGACACGATTGTCATCCTGAGAGCTCGATACAGTTTTGTATATGTTGTATCTATTTCATTGTTTTCTTATTAATATTATCTTTTCTGTTTATTATTTTATTATTAATATTTCGTTAAAGTAGTTCAGTTTCTTTTCAACTTATAAATTTCTCTTTCTCTCATTCTTTTCTCGCTTGGGAGAGAAGTTAGAGAGCATCTGTTGTTTATCTCAGTGGCCAGCCCAACCCTAACCACGACATCTCTGTATGAACTGAGAAACATAAGGTTATTAAGATTTGTGTAGGGTAAATGCTTCCTGTTTGTTTTTTAAAGAATATAGAGGAAGGCTTAAAATAATGTACCAGCCCAAGAAATTCTTTAAATAGCTGTGTGTGCGAACACAGGCAGGGCACAGGAACAACCACAAAACCATGGATGAAATGCAAAGAATAAATTTAATCTTGATACCTCACAAACCAGGGGATGTTCAAAGCAGCACCCGGGCAGAGGCACACAAGCAGGAATGCAGGCACTGCGGAGCAATAGAATCTTTGCTAGAGAGTGTTTTAGAGAGAGAAAGTCCTTGTTAGCGAGAGAGAGAGTTTGAACCAGCTGGTTTTGCCTGTATTTCAGGGATTCAAGTAGGTGTAGTTTTCCACTGTAGTTTGATGTTTTCCAACAGCAGGGCAGGAATCTCAGGCATGTTCGATAAGGTGCTCCTGAGTCCATCCCAGGCCTATGTTAGCTAAGTGCAGATGTTCTACTTGTCAAGCACAGAAGACTAAGCAACAATTAGTGTGATATATGTGGTTTTTGACACCCCAGGTGCAAGTCACTTGTCTGTGTTTACAATCCTCCTTGCCAATCTTTCGTTCCTTTCCCACAGTCCACCCCCTCACTCGAGAGACCACTTCTGCTGGGGCTGGTAAAGCTGCAGATGTTCATTTAAGCTTGCGAGGCATAGCGCAGAGTGATTTAGAGGCATGCAATAAGCATATAGAAAAAGGAAAAAACATATCTCTACGATAATGCTTCAAATCAGGTGTCCCATTCCTCCTGTCAGGGAATTAAACCACTCAGCCGGGTAGGCACCATCAGTAGGTTGTTACATTTGATGCATTAAGTCCTAGAACATGTTGAAGCAACACATGCTTTCAAAATCGAAGCAGCATTTCTGCTGTCGAAAGAAGAAATAGTCCACCGTCAGTCAATTTTGTAATATTCATTGGCATATAGCCATTGCCTACTCAGAAAAGATAGCAACGAGACACATTAATATCAAAGTCACTTAGCATAGTATAATTCTATAATACAGCTGCTGGGGTTGAAGCATCACTGAAACAAGTTGTCTACAGATCTGCAGCTGTTAATCTTCTCTTAATATAAAAGGCAGATGAGTTAGTTGCAGTAGAGGCTAACCAAATCCAAGTGTTTACATGTTGATTTTGCAGAGATGTATCCAGGGCATGTGCTTGTAGTACCAGACTACAAAGCACAATGAGCCAACCTGTGACAGGGGAGGAAAACAGCAGTGACATTTCCTTCCAGTGATACATATGTGCTGCTCCAACTCCCTCAGCTAATATTACTCCGGATTTGATAACCTGATGTGAGGTAATTGCCCACACAGATTGGAGAGCTATGGCTTGTGCTATTTCAGATTGAACTTCAATTCGGTGTTGGGTTTTCGACACCAATAACACCATTCCAATGCTATCTCCTCTAGATAAGGTGCAGGTATTCATCGAAGATACCTGAAATACAAGAACTCAAGAATCTGATATTAACAAAGGATGTAAAATAAGAGGAGAAGTTGGGTTATGATGTATAGGTGAACTTTGTAATGCCTTGCACCAAAATCCTACAGGTTCCTTCTGATTTTTCAGCCTAGTCATCTGCCATGATCCCCATGGGACTATATCGTCTGGATTTGTTACTTCTAATTCAAAAGGATATCCTTGCCTAGGAGTGTATAATTGTGCATGCTCCATCAATGTATTTTTGCAGGCATCAAAGGCTTACTGTTGTTGCTTGGGCCCCTGCCAGACAACTTTCTTCCTAGTTAATTTCTGCCAAAGGCTCATTAATATGACCAAATGTGGGATAAAAGTTCTCCAATACCCTAAAAGTCCCCAAAAGGTCTGTAACTGTTTTACTGTGATTGGTACAGGAAATCCCTGCATTGTTTGCTGTACCTGATTTGATATTTCTCTAATCTGTCCATGCCGAACTATTCCCAAAAGTTGTACAGTAGTACGAGGGCTCTGTGTTTTCTTTGGATTAATTGCCCAGCCTCGGTCCTGTAAATGTGCTTTTAGTGATTCGGCATCAATATAATGGTAAATGGTGATGGTACCTGACCATAGTGCGACATCAGCTGCTATCATTAGGTGGCAAATGGAGGTACTGTATGTATCCCTGAAGCAATACTTGTAAAGTATATTGCTTTTGTTGCCAGGTAATGTGTTGCATTGAGGTGGCAGGCAGGGCAGAGGGTGAGTGCAGAGTCAATGGTGGGGCTGGGGATGGTCGGCTTTTTTGCGTAAATGCTAACTTTTGCCATTGGGGAAACATTTCTGACATTGTGATCCCATCTATTTCTGATCGTGGGATACCAGCTTGTAGATCATTCCACATTCAACCAAGATCATTCCACATTTGTTTCCTCATCACACATGCTGTAATTCCTTTTGGATTTGCTAGCTTTCCTTTATTTACTACTTGAACAGATGGTCCCGAAATCACAGTCCAAATTTCCCTCAAGGTATTTGCTAGGGTATCTATATTATCCATGGCATTTGTCACCGCTGGTATAATCAAAGGTTTCAGTGAGGCAGGCACTCCTCTCAAAAACTGCATTTTCATACTTCTTGTTACTGCTACACTGTCTGGATTAGATCCTGTAGCCAATGCATGAGTCATCCCCATCTGCCGTACCAGTATGCCTTCGCTACTCTTTTGCTGATAGATCTCTGAAAATTCCCTTAACTCTTTCAGAGCGTAAGTACGTGTGATCTGTATTCCTCCGTCTGCTTGTTCCTGCTCCCCCCTTATTTGCATGAGGGGGTCATGCTTCCACCACCTCACTGCTTTTTAAGTCCGGATCAAATTCAAACTCAATCTCGGAGTCCGAGATTCACTCCAAATATTTTCATCCCGTTCCTTGGGATCCCATGACTGTTTTGTGGTGAGAACACAAACATGGGAAATCGAAACCTTATTTTTCCCATATGTGTCCTTTCACTTGTTAGCGATAAGCGCTACCAACCGCTATACATTATCTTGATGCTCATAGCACCGCTCTGCTTGAACAGTAATTACTTCTTGAGCAATCGGGTTCTGGTTGAGGAAGGCCAGTCAAGTGAGGATGTGGATGATGGGCAATCTACATCAGAGATGCCTCCACAGTCAAAAAAGCATACTGCCCGTATCATCACCACATCCACAAGGAGGAAAAGAAGAGTTATAGTTGCTGGTGACTCCTTCCTGAGGGGAACGGAGGGCCCAATATGCCGGGTGGACCCTCCTCATAGGGAAGTCTGCTGTCTTCCTGGGGCCCAGGTTAAGGACGTCACCAGGAAACTTCCTGCCTTGGTACAGTCCTCAGACTACTACCCATTAGTGATCTTCCATGTCAGTGGGGAGGAAGCTGTGACTCGTAGTCCAAAAGCAATCAAAAGAGACTTCAGGGCGTTGGGAGGGTTGGTGAGGGAATCTGGGGCACAGGTTATTTTTTCCTCACTCCTTCCAGTTGCAGGCAGTGACGTTGGGAGGAACAGGAGGATCCAGTCTATTAATACACGGCTCTTTGGCTGGTGTCACCGCCACAATTTCAGGTTTTTTTGACAATGGGATGGCCTACACGGCACCAGGCTTGCTGGCATCAAATCGGAGACACCTTTCTCAAAGGGGGAAGAGGGTCTTTGCCCAAGAGATTGCGGGGCTGATTGACAGGGCTTTAAACTAGATGTGAAGGGGGAGGGGGATAATAATATCAGGCTTGTCTGTGACAAGCTGTGGGATAACACATCAGGGTTAGAGGGATGGGGTGCCAGTAAGGGCCTTCAACCTGTTGCCCTGAGGCAGGCTGGGGACACTGCATCGCAGTCAAAGTATTATGGAGATGAGCCAGGGGCTTCTGAGGTAGCTGAAGCCAACAGGGAAACACCTGTGAGACACCTCAAGGGGTATTCCTCTAAGAAGGCAGCACAGCCAACAGCCCAGTTGAAGTGCCTCTACACAAAAGCACGGAGCATGGGCAACAAACAGGAGGAGTTGGAAGCTACCATGCTGCTGGAAAGCTATGACATAATAGACATTACTGAAACCTGGTGGGACAAATTTTACGACTAGAGTGTGGCTATTGATGGCTACAACCTGTTCAGAAGGGACAGGCAAGGAAGGAAGGGCGGAGGTGTTGCCCTCTATGTGATCTCTACCTGATCTCATTCTATGACAAGATGACCCGCTTGGTGGATGAGGGAAAGGCTGTGGATGTTGTCTACCTGGACTTTAGTAAGGCCTTTGATACCGTTTCCCACAGCATTCTCCTGGAGAAACTGGCTGCCCATGGCTTGGATGGGTATACTCTTCGCTGGGTAAAAACTGGCTGGAGGGTGGGGCCCAGAGAGTGGTGGGGAATGGAGTTAAATCCAGTTGGAGGCTGGTCACAAGTGGTGTTCCCCAGGGGTCAGTATTGGGGCCAGTTCTCTTTAATATGTTTATCAATTATCTGGACGAGGGGATTGACTGTACCCTAAGTAAATTTGCAGACAACACCAAGTTAGATGGGAGTGTTGACCTGCTTGAGGGTAGAAAGGCTTTGCAGAGGGATCTGGACAGGCTGGATTGATGGGCCGAGGCCAACGGTATGAGGTTCAACAAGGCCAAGTGCCAGGTCCTGCACTTGAGTCACAACAACCCTATGCACAACACGGCGAGCTGTAGGCAATCCATGAGGTTCCTGGAGTGCCTCGATGATAACTTCCTAAGGCAGGAAATAGACAGCCCTACCTGAGGGGATGTGATACTGGACCTGATAGTCACCAATGCAAGTGAGCTCATCAGGGATGTCAAGACTGGAGGCAGCCTGGGCTGCAGTGATCACGCACTGGTGGAGTTCACAGTCCTAAGGGATACGCGACAGACAAGGAACGTAGTCCGGACCCTGAGTTTTAGGAAAGAAAACCTCCAGCTCTTCAAGGAGTTAGTCAAAAGGACCTCCTGGGAAACGGTCCTCAGGGACAAGGGGGCAGAACAGAGCTGGCAGATCTTTAAGGGTGCTTTCCATAGAGCTCAAGAGCTCTCGATCCCCAGGAGCAAGAAATCGAGTAAGAAAGGGACGAGACCAGCATGGCTGAGTCAGGACCTGCTGGTCAAACTAAAAGGCAAGAAGGAACTGCACAGGCAGTTTAAGCAGGATCAGGTATCCTGGGAAGAATATAGGGATGCTGCCCGGTTATGTAGGGATGAGGTCAGGAAGGCCAAGGCGCGGCTGGAGCTGAACCTGGCAAGAGATGCTAAGAATAACAAGAAGGGCTTCTACAGGTATGTCAACCAGAAAAGGAAGGTTACAGAAAGCGCACCCCCCCCCCCATGGTGAGTGTTGTGGTTTTGACTGGATTGACCAATCAGAACGACAGATGACCCCTCCCTCCCCCCTCTAAGAAAAAGAGAGGAGAGGAGAGGAGAGGAAGAGATAAAGAGATTTATGAGTTTAGAAAAAAAAACTTAAACCAATGAAAATATTAATAAATAATGAAATAATAAATAATAAGAAGAAAATTATTAAAAAGGGGAAAAAAAGGTATATAGTATATACAAAACCGTATCAAGCTCCCAGGATGACGATCACGTCACCAGCAGGCACAGGGAAAAGTCCCAGACTGGACTCGGTGACGGACAGGAGCTGGATTCTGGATCTGGAGTCAGGAATGCACAGATCAGGATCAAGGGCAGACGAAGAGACAGGGTCCTCCTCGGACATCGACCATTGAAAAAAAAAAGTTGACCCTTTGATCCCTCAGCTTTTACACTGAGCATAGGGCAGATGGGATGGAATACCCTGTTGGTCAGTTTTGGGTCACCTGTCCAGTCCACTCCTCCCTGCAGGTGTGACCCCTCTACGCTTTTCCGCTTCTGACCCTCCAACAGGGCAAATAACAAAGTTACCTGACCTTGGTTGCTATAGCAATAAGTATAAGCAAGGGCCTCTCTGCATACCATTCCTTAGTATAATCAGGTCTTATCACTGTGAGAGTGAACAGTTTCTGAACAATATGCTGCTAATTTCAGAGTTTAGTTAGTTAGAAGAGGCCCAGCTAAAAAAGTAAAATTACTGAACAGAAAATTAGTTCTGTTTTACCTCAAACCAGGACAATGAGCAAGAGTGGCAAACTGGTAACAACAGACGAGGAGAAGGCTGAGGTTCTCAACAACTTTTTTGCCTCAGTCTTCACTGCCAACCCCTCTCCTCACACCTCCCGAGATGAAGGACCAGGCAAAAACAGGGGCTATGAGAATGAAGAACCGCCCACTGTAGGAGAAGACCAGGTTTGAGACCATCTAACAAACCTGAAGGTGCATAAGTCCATGGGACCTGATGAAATCCATCCATGGGTCCCGAGGGAGCTGACGGATAAAGTTGCCAAGCCACTTTCCATTCCAAAAGTCATGGAAGTCCAGCGAAGTTCCCGCTGAATGGAAAAGGGGAAACATAATCCCCATTTTCAAAAAGGGAAAAAAAGAAGACCCGGGGAACTACAGGCCAGTCAATCTCACCTCTGTGCCCAGCAAGATCATGGAGCAGATCCTCCGGGAATCTCTGCTAAGGCACAGGGAAAATAAGGAGGTGATTGGTGACAGCCAACATGGCTTCACCAAGGGCAAGTCGTGCCTGACAAATTTGCTGGCCTTCTATCATGGCGCTACAGCATTGGTAGATAAGGGGAGAGCAACAGATGTCATCTACCTGGACTTATGCAAAGCATTTTACACTGTCCCGCATGACATCCTGGTCTCTAAACTGGAGACACACGGATTTGAAGGATGGACCACTCGGTGGATCAGGAACTGGCTGGATGGCTGCACTCGAAGGATTGCGGTCAACGGCTCAATGTCCAAGTGGAAGCCAGTGATGAGTGGCCTTCCTCAGGGCTCAGTACTGGGACCAGTGCTGTTTAACATCTTTGTTGGAGACATGGACAGTGGGCTTGAGTGCACCCTCAGCAAGTTTGCCAATGACACCAAGCTGTGTGGTGCGGTCGACACATTGGAGGGAAGGGATGCCACCCAGAGGGACCTGGACAGGCTTGAGAAGTGGGCCCATGTGAACCTGATGAAGTTCAGCCAGGCCAAGTGCAAGGTCCTGCACCTGGGTCATGGCAATCCCAGGCACAAATACAGGTTGCGCAGAGAATGGATTGAGAGCAGCCCTGAGGAGAAGGACTTGGGGGTGTCGGTGGATGAGAAGCTCAACGTGAGCCAGCAATGTGCGCTGGCAGCCAACCGTATCCTGGGCTGCATCAAAAGAAGTGTGGCCAGCAGGTTGAGGGAGGCGATTCTGCCCCTCTCCTCCACTCTGGTGAAACCCCACCCGGAGTACTGCGTCCACCTTTGGAATCCTCCACAAAGGAAGGACGTGGACCTGTTGGAGCGGGTCCAGAGGAGGGCCATGAAGATGATCAGAGGGATGGATCACCTCTCCTATGAAGACAGGCTGAGAGAGTTGGGGTTGTTCAGCCTGGAGAAGAGAAGGCTCCGGGGAGACTTCATAGCAGCCTTCCAATACCTGAAGGGGGCCTACAGGAGAGATGGGGAGGGACTCTTTATGAGGGAGTGCAGTGATAGGATGAGGGGTAACGGTTTTAAATTGAAGGAGGGGAAATTTAGATTAGATACCAGAAAGAAATTCTTTAGTGTGAGGGTGGTGAGGCACTGGAACAGGTTGCCCAGAGAAGTTGTGGATGCCCCATCCCTGGAGGTGTTCAAGGCCAGGCTGGATGGGGCTTTGAGCAACCTGGTCTAGTGGGAGGTGTCCCTACCCATGGCAGGGGGGTTGGAACTAGATGGCCTTTAAGGTCCCTTCCAACCCAAACCATTCTATGATTCTATGATCACTTTTGTGTCTTGTAAAGTCCCATTTTCCTTTTCCAATTCTCTCACTCTACTCCGTAATGCAGCAACTTCACGGTAAAGAGCTCTAAGTCCGGTAGCTAACAGCCATCCTAGTCTCCCTGCTAATTTGCAAGAACAATCTGATGCCACTTTCCATGGCAACCCACGCATAGCCATTTCAATTGCCTGGGGGGTAACCACTGCCCCATCATCTGTTTCAGGCCATGCCTCCAGCAGAGCCAATTTAGCCAGGAAAGTGGCCACGGGGGTCCAGTGCTCAGTACTGGGCCATCCCAGAATAGGGTGAGTCACCGTCATGGCCTCCCCAGTCCCCAACTTTTTTATCAGCCATCACATGGGTGTTCCTGCACCTGCCAACTACGCCAAATGTGTGAGCTGACACAGGCAGGATGCAGGAACAGCCACAAAACCACGGATGAAACGCAAAGAGTAAATTCATCTCGATACCTTGCGAACCAGGGGTCCAGGCATAAGGTGCCTCTGAGTCCATCACAGGCCTATGTTAGCTAAGTGCAGATGTTGTACTTGTCAAGCACACAAGGCTAAACAACGATTAGTGTGATATATGTGTTTTTTGACACCTCCAGCTGCAAGTCACTTGACTGTGTTTACAATCCTCCTCTCCTATCTTCTGTTACTTTCCCACATACAGCATCTGAGAAAGCTTACCTCCTCTTCTAGAGCTTGATTCTGCTTTTCATGAACTTTCTACTGGACAACACTTTCCAGGAAGAAGACTGCTGAATACAGCTATCCAAAGCCAAGACATGGGACAAGACAAAACAAAACAAAACTATCTGGCAGAGAAGTATGTCTGTTCTCCATCATGTCCTGTCAGTGGCTTGTTGTGTCCCAGAACTCAGGAATGGCCTTAGGCTAGTCCCATGCCACCAGAGGGACTTTTGCAGAGAAGTAACCTTTGTGTCATCTCTTGCTAGCTGCTATCTCCAACTGGAGTGCTGGATTTTGCATTTGGAATCATTACTGCCTGCACACTGGTCTGGCCCCAGAGCAATCATTCTTACATCCTTGATTTTTGCTCTGCAAATGCTGGGCAAAAAGGGACTTCATCCTATTCCATTACTGCTGCCTTGCCCCAATGCCTTGTCTGGTTCTCCTCTGGTTACCCTGATTTCATCTGGATAAAATGCTGGATAAAAATGGGTATCAGCTAGAGCTCCTGTACTGTTATTGGCTTCAGTGGGAAATACCCATGATTTCTCCATCTGATACTGGGCAGAAGACTTCATAACTGTTCTTACATCAGGGTGAAGGTCCATAGCACAGCAGGAATCCACAGGGAACCTTCTTCTCCTTCTGGATATGCCAAACTCCATTATACAATCACTCAAAATGGGCTGTTGTATCTGGAAATGAGAGGCAGCGCTGTATACATGACCTGAATAAGTGCAGTCTAATGCAACCATAAAGGACATCAAGCAGCCTTGCTACCAGTATAACTAATGTTCTGATCACACAGAGAGAAATCCTGGCGGCCCTTTTTTATCCTTGCAAACTTTGTCACAAAAAAAAAAAAACAAAAAAACCAAGCATGTATCTTGAGCACATAATCTCAATATATGACAGCGGAACAATTACTTTGTTCCAGAACACTAAGTGCTGTTTACTCTCCTATCCTGGAGCGTTACATCACACTCTGGATATTTTGTCTCGTGCAATCTGATGGGAAAGACTAGTTCTGGAAAAGAGGAGATCAGAATTTATCTATGCAGAGAAGAAACTGAGACTTTTAAAGATACTTGGAAGAGGCTGGTCTCTAGACCCCTGTCCTGGTTTGGGGTGAAGCAGAGCCAACTTTCTGTCCAGTGAGAGAGGCTCTTGCTTATACTTGCTTATACTTCTTGCTGTGGCAAGAAGGGTCAGCTGACTGGATTGTTTACCCCATGGAGGGGTTGCACCTGTGGGGAGGAGGTGACCCAAAACTGACCAACAGTGTTCCATCCCATCTGCCATGCTCAGTACAAAAGCTGAGGGATCAAAGGGGGCAGGTTGGTTCTTCTTCAGTGACTCACTTTTCAGTGGTTCCCTCCCTCCCTCCCTTCCTCCCTTCCTCCCTCCCTTCCTCCATTCCTTCCTCCATTCCTTCCTTTCTCCCTTCCTCCCTCCCTTCCTTCATCCCTCCCTCCCTTCCTCCATTCCTTCCTTTCTCCCTTCCTCCCTCCCTTCCTCCCTTCCTTCCCCTCGACCACCCACCAGCCC
>JAOXNO010006174.1:0-11041 GCA_028565335.1 Limnodromus scolopaceus
ACCTGCGATATGGAGAAGGCTGAGTTACTCAAGGACTCTTTTTGCCTCAATCTTCACCAGCAAGTGCTCTAGCCACAATGCCCAAGTCACAGAAGGCAAAGGCAGGGACTGTGAGAGTGGGGAACCACCCACTGTAGGAGAGGACCAGGTTTGAGACCATCTGAGAAACCTGAAGATGCACAAGGTCGTGGGACCTGATGAGATTCATCCATGGGCCCTGAGGGACCTGATGGATGAAGTTCCTAAACCACTATCCATCATATTCAAGAAGTCGTGGCAGTCTGGTGAAGTTCCTGCTGACTGGAAAGGGGAAACATCATCCTCATTTTTAAAAGGAAAAAAAGGAAGACCCAGAGAACTACACACCAGTCAGTCTCAGTTCTGTGCCTAGCGAGATCCTGAAACAGATCCTCCAGGAAACTATGCTAAGCCTCATAGAAAACAAGGAGGTGATTGGTGACAGCCAACGTAGCTTCACTAAGGGCAAATCATTTCTGACAACTTTGGTGCCTTTTATGATAGGGTTACAGCACTGGTGGATCATGGGAAAGCAATTGACATCTGCTTGGATTTGTGCAAAGCATTTGACACTGTCCCATATGACATCCTTGTCCCTAAGTTGGAGAGACATGAATTTGACTGATCGACTGCTCAGTGGATAAGGGATTGCCTGGATGGTCACACTCAGAGTTGTGGTCAATGGGTCCATGCCTAAATGGCGTTCAGTGGTGTCTGGAGTTCCTCAGGGGTCAGTATTGAGACTGATGCTTCAGACGTGGGCCCAAGCCAACCTCATAAAGTTCAACAAAGCCAACTGCAAGGTCCTGCACGTGGGTTGGGGCAATCCCAAGCGCAAAAATACAGGCTGGGTGGAGAATGGATTGAGAGCACCCTGAGGAGAAGGACTTGGGGGTGCTGGTGGATGAGAAGCTCAACATGAGCTGGCAATGTGCGCTCACAGCCCAGAAAGGCCGCAGTATCCTGGGCTGCATCAAAGCAAGTGTGGACAGTAGGTCAGGTTGAGGGAGGTAATTCTCCCCCCCCTCTATTCTGCTCTCCTGGGACCTCACCTGGAGTATTGCGTCCAGCTCTGAGGCCCCCAACACTAGAAGGGCATGGGCCTGTTGGAGCAGGTCCAGAAGAAGGCCACGAAGAAGAGGCTGAAGCACCTCTTTCATGAAAACAGACTTGGAGAGTTGGACTTGTTTCATCCTGGAGAAGAGGAGGCCCTGGTGAGATCTTAAAGCAGCCTTCCACTACCTAAAGGGGGCCTACAGGAAAGATGAGAGGAACTCTTTTTCAGGGAGCCTAGCAGTAGGATGAGGGGTACCAGTTTTAAACTGAAAGAGGGAAGATTAATATTAGATATTAGGAAAATATTCTTTACTGTTGGGTGGTGAGACACCGAATTGGATTGCCTAGGGAAGTTGTTGAAGCCCCTTCCCTGGAGGCTTCCTTGTGTCTGGAGGAGTTCAAGGCCAGGTTGTATGAGGCTTTGAGTAACCTGGTTTCATGGAAGATGTCCGTGTCTATGGCAGGGGGTTTGGAACTAGATGATCTAAAGGCCTTTCCAACCCAACACATTCTGTCCTGCTGTGATTCTAGGAAGAGTTTAAATTTAGAACAGGTATGCATGAGGGCTGCAGCACACTTATTAGAACAAAATCTGCAAGGTGCAAAATACTGGGTGAAAAAAAAGAGGCTCCATTTAAATTTACTTGCAAATCAACTTTTTAATCACTGATTTCAACAACTGAAATTAACCATGAAAAAGAATGCCATGTCTTCATAATAAGGAAATGAACAATCTATAAGGAAGCATGTATCACTTGAAATATTTGTAAAAATTAATCTTTATAAAATACGGCTGAAATCATTGTCATAACAAGCTGTGTCAGTAATGCAGGAAGCTAAGTTTCTGAAAATCATACAAGTGAGTTTTATAAAACACAAAAAGGCAGAAGCAAATGATTTCTGTGTAAATATGTGTTAAACCGACAAATTCATTGAGTAGCATAGAGCAACTTAATCCTATTCAGCAAAGTCTTTATTAATCAACATCATCGCAAATACAGATAATTGAACTGGTTTGAGGTAAAACAGAACCAATTTTAAGTTCAGTAATTTTACTTTGTAGATAAGCCTCTTCTAACTCTCTGAAACTCTCAAAAATAACAGCATATTGTACAGAAAACTGTTCGCTCTCAGTTTATAAAGCCAAGAAATGGTATGGAGAGATGCTCTGGCTTATTCTTATTGCTATAACAATGGAGGTCAACTAACTTTGTTATTTTCCCCATTGCAGGGGCAGAAGTGGAAGAGCACATGGTTGCACCTGCAGGGAGGAGCAGACAGGAAGGTGACCCAAAACTCACCCAGAGGGTATTCCATCCCATCTGCCTCATGCTCAGTATAAAAGCTGAGGGATCAAAGGATCAGCTCTCTTTCTTCAATGGCCAGTATGCGAGGAGAACTCTGTCTATTTGTCTGCCTTTGGTCCCAATCCATGCATTCCTGACTCCAGATCTGGAATCCTGTTCCCAGCATTGCTGTGTCTAGTCTGAGGCTTCCCCAGTGACATGATTGTCATCCTGGGAGCTTGTTATGGTTTTGTATTTATTGTATCTATCTCATTATTTTATTTTAATTTTATTATTAATATTTCATTAAAGTAGTTTAGTTCCTTCTAACCTCTTAAATCTCTTTTTATCTCTTTTCCTCCTCTCCTTGGAGACAGAACTGGGGGAGAGCATCTGTCACTCTTCAGTGGCCAGCCCATCCCAAACCATGACAATAGTCACAAATTTTATGGACGAGGCAACTCTAGAACAATTATGTTTAAGTATGATTTTAAAATCAGAAATATATTTTGTTTTTCACTATACAAACACAGTAAAAGATGATCTTGGCATAAAATAGAAAAGATAACATGAGTAGAAAGGAAAGTAGAGGCCTGGAGGAAATCAACGATTTGCCCAAAAGCATGAATTGGATCTGTGGAAGTCCTAAGAAGAAAGCTCAAACTGCCTGTCAACATGTCCAGTGTCATATCTGCTCCAGTTTTAATCTTTCTAATCATATTCAGAATAGAGGTGAAAAGTATCATCTATGGTGATTAGTGGTTATGAATTAGTGATGAAGTAGAAACTTGGTATTATATGTGGTAATTTCTATAGCTGCACAGTTTTGGATATTGACATAAATAGATCCTTACATGAGGAAGTGTGATTGTTAGTTATATCTGATGTACTAATAGAGATGTACTGTAAAAGGCATATTTGTGTGCACGAATGATTTAAAAAATCTGTTTCTCAACAGTTTCCTAGACACCAAAAACACACACAAGAATTCATTCACACATGAGATTAGTTTGATGCTTTTTTTTCTTTCACTAGTGATGATCAAAGAGAAATGAAAGCTATGACCTTAAACACACAAACATATACTTGTGTATGTTCCAGTTTTAGGACAAATTTAATATCAACAGCGAATATTTTAACAATGAAAATAAGTAAAACAGGCAACAAAGAGATAGCCATAGAATGGATAAATATATCAACCTTGTATACCACTACCAATAGCAATTGCCCAGCTAGAAAATAATGGTCCTGTTGAGAAGATAATGGTACTGTTGAGTCATTACAAGTTTTGTTACTAAGAGAGCAAAACTTTACCCTTTGATCCTTTATGTTTTAATTCCAGGTACAGAAAAAAATACAATAATGCATTCATAAAAGAAAGATTTAGGCATTTTCATTGTGCCTAACTGCTTTTGAGGAAGGGTGGTTTCTTTAATGGGAATCAAGGCATGCCAATACAGAACTCTTAACTATTGTTAATCAGCACTTAAATCAGTGGCATTACTTATGTCAGAAAGCTGTACCCAGCATGGTTAAGGGTTCCTGTACTACAGTCTGAGGGAAGAGATGGGATGGAGAGCAACTAGACTGTGCATGGAATCCAGCCAAGATCTTATGGGCTGATGGTGATGTTACCAGAAATTATAGAAGAATTGTTACACTGCATAGGTGGGCAAAAATTAACAGCAGACACACTTTATGGATTACACAATTTTACAAAATAAGTATTTTTCACCTATACTGATCCAATGGGTTTTTTTGACAATATTTTAGAGCAGGAGTTGACATTGGACCAGCCTCTGAGCAATTTGGAAAAAAACCCAACAAAGTAAGTCAGCTTACTTTTGAATATTTGATAGGTTAGTTCAACATGTTCAAAAACATCTACAATTATGGCCTAATACAACTATGTTTGGAACACAAAAGGCAAATATTTTGTCTACTATACGTGACATGGGGACTGTGTACGTGAAGGTTTTTCATCATTGGAACAAAATGTATTCTTATAGTACCAAATTTGAATTATGATCCATCACTACCGGAATACATGTTTTTTAAAATAATTTTTAATTTAAAATATTTATTAGTGAAGATTTGCTCTTTTACACTTGTTTTTTCTGATTGTGTTTAATTAAAATATGGGAAAAGTACATATCTAATAAAACTAGACATTTGGAAAATGTCTTCAGAGTTTTGTGTAATTCAGAAAAAGAAATCCCACAAGAAAGTATGTTCTTTTTAACCATCTTTTCTTGACCTAGTCCTGACCTGAATATGTGAAACAGATGTGATTTATAATCTGACCAAATAAATCTAACTCATTGAAAATAGAATAATATGCAAAAACAAAATCTGTCCTGATTTTCTGCACAGTTACTTATTATACATTCGCTATCTTATTTAGGATCAAGACTCTGAACATTAGAGTTATCTTCAATTTAACCCTTAAACCTAGGTTTTCTAACTGATCTCTTTAATATAGAAGCTAAGTTTTGTTAAGCCACATGAAAGCTTCCAAATGTTTCATGCTGATATCTCTTCCAGCCCTTCTCCTAAACCCAGTACAATGCACTACAGGCAAGAGCTACAACATATCTACAGTTACTATTCAAAGTTGACCCAGAACGCTGAAGAAGAAGCAGTGGTTTTCACTGCTCTGCACCTGTAATATTCAGATGCTTATTGCTCCAGAAGGACTGAAGAACCATCCTTAGGAGAGGAAAGAAACTTGGGTGACCTCCTTGCGTAACCTTCATACCAGTAATCCAAGTGAAAGAAAGAATGAATAATGAAAGAATCAGCCAAATTTAAGGGAAAGAGCTAGGGATTTGATATGGAAAAATAAAATTTTAGATATGTAGTGTCCAGGCACTTACAGAAATGGACTCTTGCTCATGAAACTTAACAAGTAGAAAGAAATCTGTTCGATGCATGTACAATAGAGATACACATCTTCCAACAAAGATTCCAGAAGAGTTTGTGGCCTATAACAACACACATAGAAGCTATGAAGGATAGAACTCACTTGTGTCTAGCACAGTAATAAAGGAACTGGTCTTTTAAATTGAGAATATTTACACCTAAAGTCAATACTAGGATTAGTTCAATGGAAAATACACTGGGAAAAAGGATTTCAGGGAAGGTAGTATACAATGATACAACCAAGAAATTTCCATAAACATATGTTACAGAAAAAAAAAAAGTGAATCTAAGACTAGAATTTGCTAAGTATTCATCTCATGGAGAAATTTTTATCAGTTTTAAGTAGACAGAAAACATATAGCTATGCCAGCAAAAGATCTCCAGAGAATACTTCGTGTTTAAATAACAACTGCCTTGCATTGGGTTTTTTGGTTTTTTTTTTTTGATTAGGGAATGTATCTGTTTATTTACGGCTACCTGTATCTGGACAAGGTAGCAGATTTTTTAGTTGTTATTTCATTCTTTAAAGATTATATTAAAAAAAAGGACAACCATTACTTAATAGGGAAAAAAAGCCCTGAGAGGATTGTTACTGCCTTTGGGTTTTTTTCGCAAGTGTTGTAATATTAAGTTAGTGCTTTGCAAAGTTTTCAAATGGGAAGGTGTAAGCTATGTCATAGAGCATAAAACAGAGACACGGGAGAGGGGGAAAAGGAGAGACTGAAGTTCTGCCAGGACCAAAAGTGAGTGTTTGTAATTGGAGTTAATTGTTGTCAGTTAACAGCTGAAAATGGAAGGCTGCAAAACATTCACCACAAAGATAGTGAATTTTTTTTTTCTGCAATCAAAATATACTAAGGCTCTAACTTAGTTATATCGGTGTCTGTTACTTGAGTTGCTCTGCCTTGAATTTCTGAAACCCTAAGGGTCTGCTCCAAAAACACGTCTGCATGTGTACAATAGACATCAGCTCTGAGTACAGTGGGAGTATTAGGCTTTGTTTAATGAACCCTTTTGACAGATGTGGAAGGACTCGATTCAGAAGAATCTTGCACATGAGATTATGAATAGCTACGTCACATGCTTAAATATGTCTACGTTCTTGAAAGTTCTCAAAGTATGGCTGGTTTCTCAAACTAAGGCTTAGATTTTAAAATATCTGATTCCAGGGAAATAGACGCAACAACATACATTGAAAGACGCCATAGCATACCTCAGCAAAGGATCACGGTTACAACACAGCAGTTGAAATATTTCCTTTTTTCTCTGTTTACTTTTTTCAAGTGTCAGATTGATGCAGTATTGTCACAAGCAATTCTTGATATGACGAAACATAAAGCTCTGTAAAGATAGAAGACTTAGTTTGATTAGATTTGGGCAGTAAGTTTCAGGAGATATGTGCCATTTTTCTCTAGATATTTCTACACAGCATTTCTGGTGTTCCCCCAAAGCAGCTATGTTCTGTGCAGTAGAAAGATCAGAGCTTCTCCTACAGCACTCCAGGCATATCATATAAAGCCAGGAAGAGCCAATTTCAAACAGAAGAAGGTGGATCTTGACACAGCATACAGATCTGTAGAAGTTTTTGCCAAAGCAAGCTGGGAATCCTAGAGGTTTATATGGGCCAAAATGGGAAACTTGAGAAGAATGTGAAAAAGAAAATTGTTACATTCAACTAAACATGCAGAAGCCACATCAGGCTAAGGAAGTCCCCGATCTCAAAATATTTGGAGACTGGGACAATACTACAGATTACTATTGCACTATTCTTATTCTTTCCTAGGCTGATAGGTGCTTCTGGGTATAGGATGCTGATTTCAATAGACATTTCCTCTTACAAATATTCACATTCATATGTTCATAATCGTATGCTGCCATACAATAGTTAAAAGTAATTTGCCAGACTATAGACTTTTGGACGAATTAAGGGTAGATAACACCTAGCCAGTGTCACAGATGCTCTACCACCCAGATAATTACGTTGATGAAAACAATTATTAGGTTAGGGAGAAGGGAAAATGCCTTTCACAGTAATTTTCTAACATTTTTAACCACAGAATTCATAGTTCATGTCTAAGCATTGATTCATCAAAAGATGCAAGCAATGCTCAACTCTAAACACATTTAAAAACTTACTCATTTAAAAATCAGTATGCGCTTTGCTGAATAAATATCATCTTAAGCCTAAACTAAGCCTGTCCTAACTATCTTTCTGATAAAGGGACTATGAATCATTGAAAATATTCTTTGTTATAGATATAACTGTCCCCAGACCATGAATTAAGTCCACAAAGAAATAAGGGAAATATTAAGATATAAAGACCAAACCTCATCTTTTTGGTGATGTTTTAATCTTAAATTAATCTTAAATTAAGAATTTCTAAAATAGCAATAGTTATACTGTATCCTCTGTAGATC
The DNA here is from genome assembly GCA_028565335.1 of Limnodromus scolopaceus. Lineage (NCBI taxonomy): Eukaryota > Metazoa > Chordata > Aves > Charadriiformes > Scolopacidae > Limnodromus > Limnodromus scolopaceus. The sequence continues at coordinate 7,701 of JAOXNO010006174.1, forward strand.
AGAGAGTTCCCACTTCCACTGTGGTTATGGAGGCATCACTGTATTCCTGTGGGATGATTTAACAGGAAGCCCTAGTTAGTTTTGTATTTTTCAAACTTTGCTATTTAACCTATTTTCCCTTCTAACTTTCCTTCATAATATTGAGCTACTTATTAGTTAAGTTAGTCTGTGCCTTCATTTCCTAATGACTCTATCAGTATTTAGTTAAATTCTGCAATGCATTTTTTGAAATATTATGTATGAAAGCTGGTCTGAAAAATAAGGTCTTATTGTCCAGTGTTCATGTGTATAACTCCCACCAAGATGGAGAGACCACAAGAGGTCCAAAGTTGTCTGCCAGAAATATGATGATATTTGGAAGACAGGATGCGAGAAGAGGATGTTACTCAGGAAATTTATTATTTTATGGCTTACCAAGATGACCCTGATCCTGAGATAAGTATTCATTTATCCAATCTGCTAGAACAGAATTTCACAGGCCTTTTCTTTTTTCCCCTTTGAAACTGGACTAACAATATTTATTTTCATTTATTTTAACATTATTTGTTTTTCACTAGAAGCTTCATTATATTGTTAAAAGTGTGTCTATTACTCAGATGTATTCATCTACAGTTTCTTGTCACCTCACTAATCCCTTACTTAAACAGTGAATTTATCTTCATTTTCCATTAGTCCTCCAATGCCCCTAATTATTTCTAGAGACGCTATTAAAAATCTCTCTGTTAGTGAACAATCTCTTCTGTCACCACCTTCAGATTTTAGGGTGCATAACACATACGGCTTTGGCGTTTAGCCTGTCTTTGGAAATATTAACTTATGCCAGACTTGTCCTAGCGTGATTCCTAACGTTCTCAATTGACTTTTAGAGAAAACATGCATTGCTGTATCCAGTCACGTGTTGATTGGGAGAGAGTGAGAAGCCACCTCCCCCCACCCTGTGGAACATGGAGTGCATGCTGAACTGCAGAATGATCTGGGGGAGGAGATGGCTGTAATACCTCTAGTCTCCAGAAAATCCTGTTTCTTATATAAGAGGGTGACAGAGAAATTGTTGCTAAAATTATTTTTATTCTCCTCTCTTTCTAAAGCAACCAAGGGAAACGAGATTCTTGATGAGGCCACCTAAGGAAAAGTCCCAGTTCCCCAAAGATTTGTTTAGGTCCCCAGCATCTTTGAGTAAGGAAGCTTAGGAGTTGAACACTTAAAATTTTACCATAATGAAGGAGAAAAATTAGATACCTCAAGGTGACGGTCATTCCCAATGAAGACTAAATGTGCCAACTAACAGGAGAAGAAAGGGTTCTTCTGTATTTACTTAGGGGGATTCTCCTGTATATTCCATGGGTGGCTTTTACATTGTATTTGATAAAATTTTGTTTTCCTTTGAATACAGGAATATTTTGTCTCAGGATTTGGAACTGGACTCAGGTTTTCTTCTGTCAGTAGAATGCCCTAACAACTATGCGATGGATTCCAGTGTTTCTCTGGTTGCTTTCATTAAAGTTGTGCCACAAAGATGAAAATCTTGCCAATAGCTTGGTGTCGGAGATAATAACAACACGGACTCCTGATGTTGGTAAAACAGAAGACACTTTATTGTCGCAAATGCCTTGTTTATAAAGAGTTACCGCTGTCCACGCGACAAGCATGCGAAGCGTTCTTATTCATCATTGGTTATATGGATTTCTCATGCGTTCAGCGGTGCACTTCTGATTGGCTAGAAGTCTCTTGCTTAACATCCTGATACTTGTTTACTTTCTCCTTGGAGTTCCTCTTCATCTTCTTGCAACACAGTTTTGTTCCTCCTATCTTCTCCGTCAAGGTCTTTCAAGGTCAATCTAAAGGCTGTCCTCCTCCAACCCTACAATTCCCCCTTTTTGTTTTTCCACAACAAAGACAGACTGCACCATTTTCTGCAACGCTTTTTGCATTAAAGATGCGATACGAGGGAGTAGTAGTAAGATTACAGCAACAATTAATAAAATCAGAAATTCTGTCTTTACAATCGATAGCAACCATCCCGATAGTCCCCATCCTTTGAGAAGGTTATCAAGCCATGATATATCATCTAGAGACACAGTATGTAGTACCTTTGCCTGTTCCCATATAGTATGTATATCGGAGAGTATTCTTCAGTTTTTATCTACGAATGCGCAAGAGGATTCATTTATTAAAGTACACACGTCACTCATCTGAGCAGTGATAGTATCTAAAGCTTCTTGATTTTGCCAAACGACCTGTCTCAATGACAGCACTTCCCGCTGTAATCCTAGTATGGCATCTACTGTAGAGTTTGCTATAATCTCCATTTCAGCAGATATATTTAAAATAGCTTGCTCTGGTTGTACTACTCTTAATGTTGGCAATAGTGCTCTAACAAAGCTGTGAAATTTGGTCCTGTAGCGTACTAACGGATTGATTACACTACGTCTAACCCCGAACATTTTTCACGGGCTCCGTAATATCCCTTGCATATCTGAAGGGTTAAATACTGTTAGGCTTGGAACCAATGTCCCCGTCGTGCATTCTCCAATCCAATTCTGGGGTAATTGTTTTCTGGCTGTCATATCTCCACAAAGTCACCAACGCCCCTCAGGCAAATTGCAGATGGCATTTATGGCTAAAGTAGCATTAGTGATGCTGCATCTCCAGAGCTAATCTGCCCATTCTTGATTTCCCACCCCACTAGAGTAATTTGCTGCCGTGTTGACATCAGAAAGCTAGTATGTTTTTATTTTGTGCTGGGTCTAATTGCCTGTTTTGTTGTTGAATGTCCTTACATATGTCCCATTAATCGTTGAGTAATTAAAATACACAATTGTCTGGTTCACATCCATCAGGGCTAGATCATATTGCTGGTCTGCATAGGCCACCAAGTACTGTTTGCAGCCATTGGTACTGCTCAATATTATATATGGGTTTGTACTCTCACTCCAATTCGACAGCGGGATGCCTACTAATGGGAGCCGGAATCGCCTGGTCGCACCACATATCCAACAATTACTAATATTGGTGTGGTTTACAACACCTTGCAATAAATCAATGAATACATTTCCTGTAAACAGCACATCGATCACAAAAACACTCGTTAGAAGTAACAGCAGTATGCTTTCTTTTGTTGTCTTTCACATTGTCTTAAACTCTTATTATCTGTCGCTGGGTGTGGAGACAGTACAGGTGTCTGTGCTGTACCTCGTCCCAACTATTTTGTGTCTCGCATCGAATACAGACAAAATGTGACACATAATTTAGATTCCAGAACTGATTACTGAATTTCACTGAATTTCACTGAATTTTTAGAGTTGGAAGGGACCATAGAGATCATCTAGTCCAACTCCCCT
>JAOXNO010006175.1:0-11039 GCA_028565335.1 Limnodromus scolopaceus
GCTGCCCAGAGAGGTGGTGGAGTCTCCTTCTCTGGAGACATTCAAACCCCACCTGGACATGTTCCTGTGCAACCTGCCCTGGGTGGACCTGCTTTAGCAGGGGAGTTGGACTAGATGGTCTCTAGAGGTCCCTTCCAACCCCAGATCATTCTGTGATTCTGTGATTTCATGAGCCAGAGGAGTTATCTGGATCGTTGTTTATTGGAGCCCTTCACATGCCTCTGTCCCTTTGCTTTGGCCGCCCGGGTGGTGGCTTTGTCCCGGGCAGCATCCTGCGGCAGAGCGCTCCGCAGCGCATCTGGGCTCCGGACAATAAAAGACTTCCTTTGATTTGTTTTAAATCTGCTGCTGCTGCGTAACTTTATTGGATGTCCCGGGGGTTTTGTGTTCTGAGAAAATGGGAATAATTGTTTCTTATTCACCTCGTCTCAATTGTCCGCGGTTTTATTGAACTGTCTTGTATTTCCTCCTCTCTTTCCTCTGCAACCATCTTGCTCCTCCTGGAATAAACCGCTCTGTTCTTCTGGTCATTCTTCTCTCCTTTCATTACTTCCAGCAATTTTATAAGCCTTCTTCACAAATCCCTGGCACCCGAGTGTCTTCCGCCCCCTCACCTGGGCTCCTGCCGTCCCCTTGTGCTTGGGGCTGGACTTTCCCTGCAATCCTCATCCAAGCCCAGAAACCGCCTCCTTTCCCAGCAGGGACCTTGCTGCCCTCCTCTGTTTCCTGCTAATACAAGCTTGGAAGGTCCCCTGCTGACACCACTAAATTTTCTTTTGCTCCACAGGTGACTAAAAATCTGTGAGAGAGGGAAACTCTTTGGAAATAAACCTGCATATACTTCTTTTTTTTTTTTTTTCCTTTTTTTTCCCCAGTGACAATGATAACAAATGCAACAAGAACTAACTCCTCTCCTACACTGGTGGCCACGGGGGATGCCCTGCCCGAGACTGCCTTTCTCTTGCCATGCCCTGCCTCCGTATGAAAGCTGGCAGCCTGGGAATGTCGGGATTGATGGGCGATGTGCTTTTCAGGCCAGCGTCTCAGGACACCGGTCCAGCACCCATCCCCAGGGTCACCGTCATTTCTCCGGTCGCCGTGGCAACTTGTGGCACTTGATGCCCGTTTGCAGAGATGAAGGGAGAAAAGCCCAGAGCAGGAAAGCTGCAGAGAACCCGTGGAGCTGGCAAAGAGCAAAGCGTCAGTGCTGCTCCCCACCCCAGAAAAAGAAGAATGGGGACAAAAAGAGGAGAGCGGCGGCAGGGAGAGGACTGGGAGGATTTATCGCACCTTCACATGGCCTGACTGTAAGCACCAGCTTGGGCAGCGCCAGGACTGAGCCTCTCAGGCTCCAAGAGCCGAAAACAAAGGGTGGGAGGAAGAGGAACTCGTATCTCGATAAACACAAGGTTGAAAAGGTGATAGGTCGAGGGATTTGGGCTCCAAGAACTTTCTCAAACCATAAATTTTCAATAGCGGTGCTGAAGCCAGGAAACCTGAGCTGGCTTTCGGAGATATATTATCTCAGGAGCAGACAGGGTCAGTTTTTGGCCTCCTCCCTGGTTCCCACCTTGTCTACGTTATGGCCATGGTCTGTGCTTGTAGATGCTTGACCAAACGCCTGAGTTTAGGCAGGTTTGGGATGTGCCTGGGCTGCCCTTTGGAGGGTAGAGGGATGCTCTCCCTGAAAGTCCAGTACAGCCTCCGCCTGTAGAGGTTTCTAACCCAGAAGAGGTTTTTCTTTCCTGGTTTTTAAACCAGACGAGGTAGCTGCGATCATCCAACGTGCAAAATGAGCCCTTAAAGCTTGTCTGGGCCATTTGAACTGGGATGCACTGGGGTGTTGGTGGAAAAAGGTGGCCTGGCTGAGGCTGCAGCAGCAGAGGTGTGTTGGGGCCCTCCCGTAGTAAGAGGTTGGCTGACCCCATCACTCTGCCTTCCCTGCTGCAGCCAGGCACAGCCTTGCCCAAAGGGCTCTCTGAGGTTGTCAGAAAAAAAGGGTAACAAGTGAAGAGACAACAATGTGATTTTTTTTTTTTTTCTTTTTTCTTTTGTCATTGTGCAGCGCTGGGCAGTGTCCCCAGGGCAGGACGTGATGCTTACGCCCAGTCAAGTGAGCAGGAAAAATAAACATCAGCTGATTATTTGATGCCATCTGATTGCTCAGCAATGTGGCACCGGGGGAAAACACAGCCCCAGCCCCTCTCCATCCCTCATCCTTCCAGCCTTGCAGCCAAATGATGGCCCAGCCTTGGCATTCTCTCTGCTGACTGCCTTTCTTAAGGCTTCTGGCTATTTCAGGGGGGCGTTATGGCAGGGGAAGGTGACACCGCCGTGCTTTACAGAGGCAGACAGGAGCGCTGTTCGCATGTGCAGTGGCAAACAATTAAATCACTTGCCGTGAATTAATTGCTTCAGCTCGGTGTGCGGGAATGCCGGTCCCTCCAGCCGGGCTGTGCTCCCCGTGCCGGGGCTGTGGCCAGTGGATGCTGGGCTGGGAAAAGCTCGGCTTTGGTCTTTAATTGCCCTGGGTGTAAAGCCTCTCCTGGCTACCTTGCTCAGCAGGGCCGTGAGCCCTGTGGCCAGTGTCCCCGTCTTCTCCGAGTCATGGTCCTGGCAGAGATGGTGCTGGAGCTTCAAGGGACAGTGTGGGACCAGGGGCAGCTCAGGGAGGGTGTGCTGGTGTCCAGGAGGAGCTTTTGGAGGGAAAAGCAGTTTTCTTTTCTGTCTGGGAACACCAGCTCTTGGAGGGAGGTGCAGTCCAGCAGCGGGACTTCACTGGAAACCAGTGGTGCTGAGATTTATCATGAGTTTGCTAACTCTCCTGGTAAGCTGGGGTGGGAAATGCTCTCGTCCATCACCCACCGTCGCTGCAGCAATGGGTCTGACGTGAGCAGCTCCTGAGAGGTGCTGGGCAGGTCAACTGCACGACGCGTTGCTTAAACACTGAGCAGGCTGGGGTGAAAAGTCCCCTTCATGTTTCCTGCAGTTTGTTTCCCCGGGTTTCGTGTCCCTCTTTGCATTTGCTTTCTGTGGCCGCTCGACAGCGAGTTCTCTGGCAGGAGCACGCACGGAAACAGCTCATTTAAAATGTAATCTGGCCCGAGAACTAGTTATTGAAATTATTTGATGAATAATTTAGGATAACAATTAAAGTCAAAAAATTCATAAATAGCTCATGAGCAATTCATGAACCGGAAAAGAGGCTAAAGTTTGTCTGATAAGTGCTTTGCTACCAATTAGTCACAGACGCCTGGCCCTGAGCCGGGTTGGTCCGGAGGAGGGACGGCTGTGGCTGCACCCACGCAGCCCCCGGTGCCGCCGGGCTGCGGGGCTGCCCTGCTTTGAGGACACGGAGAAGTGGGCACAGAGGACTCGGGATGCAGGGGCCCTCCTAGGAGAGGGAGAGCCACTGAACTCCTGGGGTAATGTGGCTTTGGCTTGTCCTGAAACTATTTGTGAGTTTGCCAAGTGCCTGGCAGAAGAGCCCCGGGGGCGCCCGCAGCGTCGCTGGAGGTAAAAGCGCTTGACTCAGCACTGGGGGACCCTGTTTGAGCCCTTTTTTTCTCCAAAGGACATGTCCTACCGAGCCTGGGAGATCCCCCAAAACTGTGCCTAGGCGTCAGCTGGAAGAAGAGCTGTGCAGCCATCCCAGAGCAGAACGATCCAGCCGCTGCATTCAGGTCCTCACCTCCTCCTGGGCTGCTTCAGCCGGGCATTCCCCACCTCGCCGGCTCTCCCGCTGGCTCCCCGGGCCCCCGGACAGCAAACACTGCAACAACAATAACAGAATTAAGTTTTATTTGAGCTGAAATGAACTGTTTCCTGGCTGCTGAAATGACCCATTCTCCCTCTCCCTCCCTCCCTCCCCAGCCCCATGTTCTTTTCAGATCAAACAAAATGCTTCTGCTCAAAATGAAACAAAATGTTTCAATTCCCTTTTGGGTCATTTTTAGTGGAAGAAGCGGAGGACCAGCGAGCTAGCAGCCTGATTAAAAGGCTCGGCGTTCTCTCTTGGTGCTTTTTCCAGGGAGTTTGTGTCTCCCTTGCCGGGGCTGAGGCGAGATGTGGGGGTCCCAGTGGCGCGGGGTGTGGGAAGGGGTGAGCTCTGCCCCAGCCCACCCCATTGCAAACCTCCCACCGAGGCGGCACGGCCCCAGTCTCCCCACGCTTTCACAGCAGGGCTGGGTGATGTGGGGTGTCCAGGCAAAACCGGCGGAGATCCCACCTGTAGGTACATCTTGGCTCCTGTGGCCGGTCCATTGGAGGATGCCTGTCTCGGGGGAGTTTTGCTATTAAATCCCCTAATAAGCAGAAAGTTAAAGACCGGGGCCATGCACAAGCAAATCTCTGCCAGATGTCTTTGTCCCAATTAAGGCGGAAGAAGAGGGAGAGAATAGGCAATTAATTAGGTGGGAGCGCAGGAGGTGCGGCAGTGAGTGAGCGTTGCTGCATCCCCAAATGCAGGGGAGCCCTCGCAGGGTCAGGACATGCCACGGTGCAGCCCCAGGGACCATCCCAGGAGGCATGGTGGCTCAAAGCCACCCCTTATCCTATACCAGCATGGGCACTGGTATCTCTGCTTGGTCCTCAGTGCTCCCCTGCACCCCCACAGCTCCGTGGATGGGACCTTTTGCAGCAGAAGGAGACGGTGCCGCCATGCCTCAGTTTCTCCAGCTGTGACCTGTAGGTGATAATAAACTGGATGACGTTATCAGTAGAGTTAACATTTGGCAGAAAGCGTTGTGCCTGGAACAGGAATGTTTTCTGGAACTATGCTGATAGATGGCATTTAAGCAGGAAATTTTCTGAGCTATTTGGAGTGGAAATAGAAGACATTGGTTCAATTTTCCTAGTGTCTCACCCTTTCTGAGGTGAGGAAGAGAAACCTTTAATGAACTTTTTATTTTTTGAATTATTTCAAGTTTTTTTTTTTCCTGATGTGGGATTAGAAAACAAAACAAAACAAAGAAAATATGAAATGTTGGAATTTCCCAGTGAAAAGAAACCTTTTCGAGTATCCCCTCACTGGTGTTCAGTGAGCATCACTACATGCAGTGAAGGTACTGAGCCTGGCGAGGAGGAGGATGCCCAGCTTGGAAAAGCCTCTGGAGGAGCACAGGGTGTTTTTCCCAGGTTGTTTCCCTCGTTTATGGTGATGCATTTTGCACTGCAGAGAAATTACAGAATTCCAATGGTGACACCAAGAGCAGCCCTCTTTTTGGTGGCCCCGTTGCAGCATTGGGCATGGAGGTGGGGTTTGGGAGGCTTGGGGGGAGACCCTGCTCCCCCCATCCCTGCACCCCTTCCTGGCCTGGTGGGGGTCTGCGGGGGGATTGCCCACCTCAGGCCCCACCACCTGCCCGGGGTCCAGCCGGCAGCTGGCACATTTGCAGGCATCTCAAGAGTGAGGGTTTATGTAGATTTATGTTAAAATATTCCTGTGTCTTCACTCCACGTTTATTTTTATTGATTTGCAAATGCAAACCTTTGTTCTGCGTGCGGTCCGTAAGCCTGACAGTATATCAGTAACTTCAGATTGAACATTTTAATATCTTTTTCCTCTCTTGTCGTTCCCCCCCAACCCTCCACCATGTACCCTCCCCACCTTTCCCCCAAGGCAGCTCAATCTGGCACGAGAGAAATGTGAGACAGTCCCCATCCACTCCATCCCCATTCCCATCCCCTGCATCCCCAGCGCTGCTTCCCAAGCACCAGCCCTCCTCAGAAAGGGGAGAGAGAGCAAAATTTTAACACACAGCCCCCCCCGCCCCTTCCCTTGCTGCCTCCTTGATGTCAGCTCAGCCGGCTTTCCGCCTGTCACTTTAAATGGATGTATTTAAAGCAAATGCAGAAATTGCCATTCAGCACAAGGCTTGTAATAAAGACGACGTCTCCGTTTCCAATATATATTTATATGTAGTTTGGGTTTTGTCTGGGGGGGACGTGGGGAAAGTCACAGGAAATGCCAGGCATTGACATGTCCGTGATAGAAAATAGCTCCGTCCTTCTCCCGTGAGGTGCGTGGTATTTTCCTAAGTGACATTTAACTGAAGGGAACCTGTGGCAGCGCTTTCGCTCGGGGCGGCGTGGCGGCAGCAGCCTCTCTTTGTGTGAGGCCAGCGGGGTGGCATGGACCTCTGCCACCGAGAGTGCCTGGAGTCGGCTGGGAAGCCGTGTGCTGCCTGGAGATGCTGCTGCACAGGGACCCTCTGTGGGCCACGTGGACTGGCCCCAGCCCTGGCCACTTGCCTGCGCCCCTTGACTGGTTCTGGGGTCAATCCTCCTCAAGGTGGGCCTGCATCACCCCGAGAAAGTAACGGGGAGCACTCATCCATCACACTGCACCAGATTGACTCACGAGGAAAGATTTAAAGAGCCAAGTCTTTCTAGCTTGGAAAACCTCATTTCCTCCTTCACACCTAGGGACCCTGACCCCAGGAACAGCACCCTCATCTTGGGGGTCATAGAATCATAGAACGGTTCAGATTAGGATCGACCTCAAAGATCATCTAGTTCCATGGGCAGGGACACCTCCCACCAGACCAGGTTGCTCAAAGCCCTGTCCAACCCGGCCTTGAACCCCTCCAGGGATGGGGTAGCCACAGCTTCTCTGGGCAACCTGGGCCAGGGTCTCACCACCCTCACAGGAAAGAATTTCTTCCTCAGATGTAATCTAAATCTCCCCTCTTTCAGTTTAAAACAATTACTCTTCATTCTCTTGCTACACTCCGTCATAAAGAGTCTCTCCCCATCTCTCCTGTAGCCCCTTTAGGGACTGGAATCCCCAAAGCCTTCTCTTCTCCAGGCTGAACAACCCCAACTCTCTCAGCCTGTCCTCATAGGAGGGGTGCTCCATCCCTCTGATCATCTTCGTGGCCTCCCCTGGACCCGTTCCAACAGGTCCATGTCCTTCCTGTGCTGTGGACTCCAAAGCTGGACACAGTGCTCCAGGTGGGGTCTCACCAGAATGGAGCAGAGGGGGGCAGAATCCCCTCCCTCGACCTGCTGGCCACGCTGCTTTTGATGCAGCCCAGGATGCAGTTGGGTCCCTCCTTCCCTGCCGTGCCTCAGGCTGCTTTCGGGGCCACTGTTTTACTTTCATGACCGCAAGCTGCCGACACCATGGATACTCAACTTCCCTGGCGCTGGACCATCGCACAGGCTCAGCTCTGCAGGATTGCATCCACCATAAAAAAAACATGCAAAAATATCTAACTCCACCGCCTGTCCCTCTGAGCCAGAGCATGGCTTGCGTGGCATCTTCGTCCTGCCTGAACCCCTCACAGGAGCATCATGCAGCACCGCTCCTCCGCAGATCCCTTTATATTTAATCAGTCTCTTCGCCGTGGCTCTGTCTGCCAGGCGCCCGAATCATCAAAGCTCCTCCGGCAGCCTGGACGCATCCATTTAATGGACTGCTATGAGACACATCCTTTACTTCGTTACTTCATTATTTACAGGAGGAGGGCTTCGTGCCGGGGCCGGGCTGCCCGCGTCCTCCTCGGAGGCTTGGCAGAGATGCCGAGGGGAGGGCAGTCCCACAGACACCGGCACAAGGACACCCAAAGCCCCCCTCCCCCCGAATTACAGAGCCGTTAGCCATCATTGTGCTTAGAGATTTAAAATGAAAGGATTTGAATCCTAAATGAGAAATTCCTACTTTTTTTTTTTTTTTCATTTGCCCGATTACTCTGTTTTTTTCCAGAGTCAGGTCATTACAGTGGTCGGAGCTGGCACCATCTATGCAGAGAATAAAAAACAATGTCTGCCAAGGAGGGGTAGGGAAGAAGAGCAATTCTGACCTCCTGTGATACCCATTAATTGTCAGATTTTCCAAACCTTCCCCGATGCTCACACAGGGCGTTGGGTTCCCTTGTTTGGCACGTAGGTCATGGGAGGGCACCGGTTTTGTGATGGAAGATGGAGCCTCTGCAGCCCCAGCTGGGCTGGGAGCAGAGAGACCAGGCTGGGCAGGGAGGGATGGGGACTTCTCCTTCCCCGTTATCCAAAATCCAGCCTTATCCTTCTGCTGGTCCCTGGGGCTTAACTATCTTTGCAGCTCTCCTGACGGAGACGTGATACTTCGGAGAGCCCAGACAAATGGGGCTGTGGGACCAGCCTGCAGGAGATCTCTGAGACAACCAGCATAACAGGATATTCTGAAGAACCGGATCATTTTATGACCATTAATAACATTTGCAGCTACTGAACGTTATACAGTTTTTTCAGGAATAGCAAGACCTGATGCTGCAAGGGCTGAGGTTGGAGCGGGTGAGGTGGGGGGAAGCCTCTTGCTGCCCATGTTGTAACGCTGGGTATTTGGCCAGGTACAGCCTGGCTGACCTCCTCCTCGGAAGTGGGGGTCACTGGGGACACGACAGATACGTGAAGCAAAGGATGCTGCCAGAAAGCTGGGCTTGCGCAGAGCAGGGCTGTGAGAAAGGCTGCTGAGCTGCCAGGTCTTCCCCTTACATGTTAAAGAGGAGGGGGTGTAACGATGTTTTGCAGTTAAATTCACTTGCTGCTAACAGAATTAAAGACGTATTCCCTTGGCTATTTCTGTCAAACCCTCCTCTCTGTTCGTACACATATATCTATCTCTATACACATACACACCGTTCATCACACCAGAATCCGAGTGACCTGGAGTAGCACAGTACAAACACTGTAGATCCTATGTAAACAGAGGTTATATATATTTTCCTCATTTATTCCTCGCCGACAGAAAAGTGGCCTCTTTCACAAGGAAAAAAATAAACCAACACAATGGCAAGCCCGAGTTCAGCAAGTGTTTCCTAGCAGATTTTAACCATGTTAAGTTAGGTGGTTGTAAACAGACTGACAGCACGCTTCCCCCCCCCCAACCTTTGAAATTCCTCGCAGTCAGTTTCCTGTCTCAAATTCACACCATCGCTTTTCCACCGGGGCCTTAAATTAATGCCCGGCTGGGGTGCATAATTACCAGCTCCCTAATGGGCCAAAACATCCTGAAGGGCTGAAGTTTCCTTTTTGATTTGTGGCTCCGAGTCGGAGTTGTAATTACCAAATTGATTTTAAATGCAGGCTCCGTTGACAGACTATTGGCAAACGGCATCTCTGAGTCTTCAGCCATTCATAAAAAAAAAAAAAAAGAAAAAAAAAAGAGGAAGCCCTTGATGAATATACCTTGATCTGCAGCTGCTGTTTATTTAATACAATTTATGGGCAATGGTATTAGGTTTTATCAGGGAGCTGCAGCTTTGGAAACACTGCTTTGGCAGAAGCAGTTGAGCTGAAAAGTTGGGTCATGGCTGTGAGCTGCCGAAATCGCTTTTTCACATGACGACCCCTCTCCCGGGCTCGGCTCGGGTCGTTTCTCCCCCCTGGCCCACTCTGCTCCACAGCTTGGCCATCATGGTTGGCTCAGTGCAGTGGGACGGGGCTCGACCACAAGCAGGCAGGTGAGCGGCTTCCAAAAAAAGCCATATAAATACCGAGGCAGCACATTTTCTGTGTGCTGATGCAATGCTGGCAGGTGGCCTAAACGTCACTCACCGTCAGCTCCCACCATGCACAGACCCCGGGACCTGCTGAGTGATCCCACCTCTGTGCTTGGTACCCACGGCTCTCCTCTGCGGAGCCTCCACCAGCATCCCATTGGTCCTTTCCTCCCAGTCCCACTTCTGCTGGCCAGTTGACCAGTTCTCCTGGGGGTAGGTTATCTGGTTCTCCCTGGATTTTTCAGTACCCAGCACAATGGGGCCCTGACCTCCTAAGAAGGTTTCTTGGGGTGATCTTGTCCCACTGATGAGGGTTTGCTGCTGTAGCGCCCTCTTCTTCTGTGGGGTTTACAAGAAAGATGATAAACCGCATCCAGGAGGATCTGGATCCTTCAAGGTTTGGAAGGAGGACCACAGAACTGGGATGGGAGGGAAAGGGAAGTGTGTCACAGACCATTCAGATCTCTCAAATTCACAAGACAAGGTACTCTGTGATTTAAACTTTATTTCATAAGCTCATTAAGAAATAATGTAAACAAACATGCCAAACAGGGGCTTGATCTCTTATTGTCCAGACTAGTCTACCACGTGAATTCACCTATTCACCATTCAAGTCATAAGGTTTCATAACGTATAACCCGTAAGTCTTAATATCATGTAGCTATGAGCAAAAGGAAAGAATTAATTACCCAGCTGATGGCGAGCGCACTCATTCTTCCTCCTTTGTCACGGTGCAGGTGTCCTCTGTGTCACACTGAGAAGCACGAAAGCTTCAGCAGTCCTGCTGCTGCTGGATCTGCTTCCAAAACTTTTGGGGTAAGCTGATGTTTTATACCCTCCAGCTTGGAGATTTGGTCTCTGCCATTTCCATAAGTTAGTGGATTCTGAGGAAACTGCCTGACAAAAGCTAGTGGCTGCTGGAGACAGCAATCTGCACATGATCATGGTCCTTCAGCATTTTCTGGCCACCTGTCCCGGCTACTTGGTGCTCTCGCTTTGACTTACTGGTGCTACAACCAACACACATCAGGCCTTAGCATGAGCTGGGTTTGCCAAAAACTAAGCGGGATCTGAGTGAACAGTCACAAAGGGTCAGTGAACCCATTGGGGAGAGACCCAGCTGCTCTGCCTGAGAAGGTAAAAGTGACTGAAGCCCTTGAAGCACCACTGGCATCTTCTCTGCTGCACAGGAGAGTTGGTTGGCAGAGAGTGGGAGCTGTGTGGTTGCACAGGAGAGCTGTGGGGCACGGTCCCAAAGTGGTGTCAGGAGCGCAAGAGCTTTCCAGTGCTTGCAGGGCCCTCCCCTCCTTCCCAGGATGAAGACCGCATCCATCCTGCCACGATGCTGCTGAGGCTGCACGTCCCCCAGCACTTAGGACCAGCTCTTTAGCATTAGAGGCATTCAGATCACAAAATCACAGAATGATATGGGGTTGGAAAAGACCTCTGGAGATCATCTAGTCCAACCCCCTGCCAAAGAAGGTCCACCCAGAGCAGGTTGCACAGGAATGTGTCCAGGCGGGTTTTGAATGTCTCCAGAGAAGGAGACTCCACCAC
>JAOXNO010006176.1:0-11027 GCA_028565335.1 Limnodromus scolopaceus
TTTTGAGCGCGAGCCCAGTGTTTCTGGTTAGCCAGGGCTTGGTTTCAGGAATTCAACTTTGAAGGTCTACAGGTACAGGGGTGCAAGTTGTGTTAATGTAGTTTTTGGATTTCAAGAATGGATTAAACACTCTCTTTGTAGACATACATAAGTGATGAGCATTATTTCTATAAAAGGATTGCACTGGAGCAAGGAAAACTTGGGAAGTGTAAAATATTCCATCTTCTTTTAGACCACCTTTACATCTAATGCAAGGTGCAGTTTTAATATCACTTTCTAGCTAGTTTTTTTTCATTTTAATCATCTATGCCCCAGCATAGAAAGGGTTGTTATAGTTTCCCACTTAGGTACAGATTATTTTAATTTTATTCATCGTCATTGTATAACATTTCATGGAAAGAAAAAAATCACATAGTTGTTTGAAATAATGCTATTCTGGAGCATTCTGTTGCAGTGATGTGAGGCCCCATCTTTTCAACTGTTTCTGACATTACATTCCAGGATTATTTTATCAACATTTCAGTCACTAACATTCAGTCCTATGGGTGTTCACATGCATGATCTATCCTTCATCAGTTGTATCTCACAGTGCTCTTGTTACCCATAAAAAGGAATGCCAAAAAATTTAGGATGGGAAGCCTGATTAATTGTTTCATCCCTGCTGCTTTCCTACTATCTACTGCTGCTCAACACACAAGAAAATCATGCCTGGTCACATCAAAGGTCCAGCTAGCTGAGTAGCAATTGCTTAGGAAAACAAGGCATTTAGAGATTTATCGTTCCCTTGAGAGATACCCTTTCAGGTCCTGCAGTTGAGTCACTCAAGAACTGCCTGATGGCATCTACTCAGGTGCCTCTTTTCTCCTATTGGAACAAGCAGATTCAAGGTGGAATTTATCTTTCTGTGACACAATGCTGAGATTTGTGAAGTCTGTCAATCTTCATGCTACTTCTTCATTAAGTGTGACATGCATTATACGCTGCTGACTGGCAACCAGTTCCGTTTCCACATGAGACTGATCTGTTGTGGGATTTGGGGTAGGACACTTTTCCTGTTTCCTCTCATACCTAGTAGTGTTATGCTGCTTAACATAAACAGGTTTCAGCTAGAACCTCAGCATTGTGCAGCAATATAAATAGTAGCAACAATGCACGTTGTATTTCCTACTCAGTGAAAATAATTGCTAAAATGGGACTTGGCCCCTTAGTTTTCTGCAGTCAGCATCTGCATCGTCTTCCATTGCTCTTCTCCAGTTTGGCCAACACTTCCTTCTACCCTCTTTCTGCTGGTGTAGATGCATTGCCAAAAGCCAAATTTTCCCTGTTAAAAGAGATTTTCTGGGATTTTGGTAGCAGATTTTTGCTTCTGGAATCAAGTCAATTTATTATCATTAGCCATTTATAAAAGAGAGGATGGTACAAAGGGGATTTATAGACAGCTGAAGCTTACAAAGAAGCTGAGAAGAGCCTACCTTGTGTAAAGGGTTAAATAGTAGGAACCACCCACCACACTGGATTTACTCATAAAATGTTTTTTTAATTTAGTTACAGTTTCAACCTCTCCTTTAAACACCACTGCTGTGCCTGTCCTCAATAGCCCATGTTTCTGGATCAAAACCCACTTTTCTTCCTTGAAGAATACTACTCTTCATGATGTCATTTGTAACAACAGAGCTGTTAGGCTAACGAAAATTTCGCTTCCTTTCACATTCCATTTTTGCTGAAATGAAGTAGATGAGAAAAATACAGAAACTTCAATGGGAATAATCTTGTGCACATGGAGGAAACCCAGATGCACTTAGTAGAGCAGCTCTTTGTCAGTCAAAGGAGTCCAAAGTACAGATGTGTTGTTTGTTAATTATTCAGAAAACCCTTGTGATTAGGAACTCCTGGATCTCGAAAAGGCCAGCCAACTAGAAAAGATACGCTGTGCTCCAGCATTCATAGTACTCCATTTGGGAGAATAAGAGGATTCCTTGGCCAGAAGTAAGAAAGAACAATGTAAATAAGGTTATTATACATAAAAATCAGAGTGAATGCTCTGGAGGACGGCGAGACTTCAGTTCTATAAATCAGCTAGGAAGATCTGGCAAAGTACATGGTCCAACTGGCTTACAAATTTAACAAGAAGACTAGTGCAGACATTTCTTTAAGAGGCTCAAGGAAAAACAGAGATAGATTCAAGCCAACAAATGAAAACACTATGAAAGGCAAGTGAAAGCCATTAGTAAAAAACCTGAAAGCAATACATTGTGATCCCCAGAGAGCATCCCCCAATGGTACAGACTATAAGGGTGGAGTAAAAGCAGAGAGTATCCAATGAGAGCTAACATAAATAAAAGCGTAAAGTCATATGGAACACAGAAAGAGTTCAGCATGTACTGAATTTTTGCATGGGTGAAAATAAATGCCTCCATTTTATATAATTCAGGTGATACTCTAGGATTTGTAACTCCTCTTGCATTTAATCAACACCATAATTAAAGAACATTCTTATCATTAATAATTATTTGTATTACTTAAGACATAGTCCAAAATCAGGGACTGCAGTTGCTAAACAAATATGAAGTATACAGCTGTTCCCCCAAATATGGACAAATAGATAATACTATAAAAAAAAAGGAAAGAAACTAATATTAGTTAACAGTATGATCAATCATTTCAGCACATCATCTGCATAATTGCTTTCAATATTTCTGTAGACCTCAGGACAAAGTAGAAATATCAGAGGCTGAAGAACAATTTTGAAGTTGCTTTGCTAACTTACAGGGAGTTCTAAACATGAAGGACAACTTATATGAAAGCACAAGATGTTTGGAAATCAGGGGAAGATGCTCTCATGGGGAAATCAGTTTGGTAGAAGAGGCAGAGCAGTGATAGAGCAGTGTGGCTCATATGGTAACTGCAGCAGAGGAAAGGAACCAAGTGATTGAGCCAAGTTGGTTGTAAAACATTCAAGAATGGAAGCTAATGGAGAATGACAAAGATTTCAGCCTGGACTAAAGGAGACAACTGAATGTTCTCGTTGAGAGATTACCCGAAGTTAAGATGTAGAAGGAAAAGAGGAGGAAATCACAGGCACAAAACCCCCACAGAAAAGGAGAAGGGAATTGTAAAGGATCTACTTGTAAGATGTGCTGAGGGAATAAATAAGGAAGTAGAAGAGAAATTGGGAGAAGACAGAGGCACAGCAGCCAGACGAGACATGATCTCAAACAGACAAGCACAGTTGGATGGGTGAAAGGGGATGAGCAGGGACACCCATCAGAGATGCCGCTAACTGGATAGAGTCTTAGTCATGCTGAGTTATGAGGCAGCTGCAACAGCCACTAACAAACACTTGGCTCAAATCAGACCATATTTAAATATTGAGACTCACTTGAACAGAATGGTACTGCATAGCAAAATCATCTTTATCTTGTTATTCTTAGGTGTAAGGACCCAGTACTGAACAGCTTTACGATTCATCTGCAGGAGAACATAGCAACTGAAACTATATGTGAACAGTAGGACTCTGGTTTGCAAAGAAACCATGAGGTTAAAAAAATCTCTGCATACAGTTCAGTAAATATTTTCACTCCAGCTATGTATTGAGGCCTGGACATAAATAGGTGAATGACCACTGATTGTGCTATAGGTAAATCCATGAGCAAGCCAGGCATCATTTTCTTCTATCATTTTCTACAGATCATAGTTAACTATTTACCCCATGTTTTATTTGTCATGTTTATTCTTCATGTCATGGCCTAAAATATTTCCTTAGTCTCTTAATCAGCCTGCCTCCTTACTGGTTGCTGCCACTCCTAGAAATTTCTGTACCTTTCTCATTTGTAAAAACAATATAAGAGTAACAGGAAAAATAAATAACATAATAAAAAATAGAACAATAACAGAAAAGAACACCAACTGGGAAGTTTCCTCCGCTCTAAAAATACTACAATGAGAATAAGCTCACTATAGCATGTTACTGTAGCTTATAAGAATACCCGTTGTAGCATTGCCTCTCAGGGATAAAAGCACCTCTATAGGTCCGATCAACTAGAATTTGCCATCATAGCCATTTATTACATCAAAACCACCCATATATGAAGAGCTTAGAAAGATCTTACTACTTTTTATAACTAGTAATACTGACGTTCTCTCATTATGTGTACTAAATATCCTGCATGATTCTACATTCAATACATTACTTTCTTGGTTTGATTCTTTAGGACAAGCAAGATTAAAATCTCACTGTCTAGTATGTTCCACAGCTCTATACTTCTCATCTTCTTATCTCAGTTATGTTGAGCTAAGAGTTATTGAACAAAGAATAGAGACATAAATTCAAATTCTGCTGTTTTCTACTCACAGAGGAAACAGTACACAAAAAAATTCCACTTCCACATCAAACACCTTCACCCACACTAGGTTCAACAGCAGTTTTGTCACTTACAGCAGTAGTATTAGCACATCCATGCATGCTCATGAGAAACATACTCTTTTTTTTTAGTGTCAATTTTTCCATACAAAGTACAGAAGATATAACTTTTAAAAAAATCCCCACTGTGTTGATAGTTACAAAATTACCTCAGCTAACGTCACCTTGTTACCCTTTATTATTTTTGAAAATGCAAAAGAGATTTGAAGAGCCCAAGTTACACAACATATACAAGTTTGCATCTCAAGCTTAGCAAATCTGACATTAAGTTTTGATCCAAGGAAGATTTCATACATACATGTTCGTCCAGAATAAGCAATTTGTCCACAGTCACATCTGATGTGCGCCCTCTCCAGATAACATCATGAGTAAATGCAAAATGAACAGAAATGTTTTTCCATTTACTTACCCACATTCTTACACTGAGTCTTTATCTAACAAAGTGCAGATGAAGTTTTAAGGAAGGAAGTAAAAATTATTAAGTGTCTATCAAGAACTCTAGAAAAATGCAATTTTTTTTGATCACAGGATTAATTTCTTGCTAATTCATTTCAACATTTAGGTTCTCACCATTTCAGGAATAGCCTATATTAACAATACATGTTTAAGAAAGAAACTCATGTCAGATAAGTATCATCTGCCAAGAATGCACTTTTTTTTATATTTAGCATGAAAAAAGATATTACATTTCCATGAATTCACTGTTATGTTCTTACTAACAACTGTGGTGGACAACAAATAATAACAGAGACAGGCCAGCACAACAGTGAAATACATGAACACATCAATTTATATAAACCAGCATTTGGTTATTATTGTTGATTTTGAGGAGCAGTGTTGCCAGCTGTCACAAAGTGCATAAACAGTTCATAATCTGTAATAGTTCCTTAGCTGCAAGACCATAAGGAATCGACTTTTCTTCCTCAAGAGCCTTCAATAAACATGTTATTTAGTTCCAAAATGTACAGCTATTACAGAAACTATATACCAAAAACACAGAGGAAAAAGTAAATTTCTCTATTAAATCAAATGGTTTTGTGGAGTAGCCCAGCCAGTTAATTCCGGGCATCTTGTCCTAAAAGGTAGCAACTGCTATAAGATACATGGGCCTAGCGTAAATGAAGTAGATCAGTTTAGCAGTTTACTTGTGAAATTGAACTAGGTCAGTTGACTTCACCAGATAAGGATCTAGCTGTGAGCTCCTTCACAACTTGTCATTCTTACTAAACACAGCTTTACTAATACAGCTTTACTCAAAGTGAGTAAAACTGTATCAGTTTGGCAAAGTCTACTGATGCATAAGGGCATGGATCCACAAGGAAATGGATCAAACTTAAATTCAGCAGAAAGTGCAGAAACAAGGCAGATTTCAACCTATGGAAGCTACAGAAGGATATAAGGACTGCCCCACTGACTTAGAACAAAGGGCCCATACTGACCAGTATGCTAACCTGGACAGTTACTAAAAGACAGCAGGTAAACCTGGCCTGTTTTTATGGCCCACACAGAATCATACAGAATGGCAGAGGTCGGAAGGGATCTCTTGAGATCAGTCTGTCCAACCGCTCTGCTCAAGCAGGGCCACCTAGAGCATGTCCAGATGCCTTTGAATATTTCCAAGGAGGTAGACTCCACAACATCCTGGTAACATATTCCAGAGTTCCATGATTCTATGATTCTCTCACGCTGTCAGTAGGCACTGCTGAGAAGAGTCTGGCTGTACCTTCTTTATTTCCTCCCATCAGGTATTTATACACATTTGTAAGACACTTGATCCTTTTCTTCTCCAGGCTAAACAGCTGCAGCTCTTTCATGAGAGTCAGATTCAATGGTCTATAATTTCCAGGATCCTATATAGCACACTTTCTGGAGTGGGAATGGCAATCCACAGTCCCCTGGCAGTTACTCTTTGCTACATAGCGAGGTTGTAAAACTTCACCACCAACTCTGTAATTTCACATTATCTATTAGTCATGCACTGATCTTCTAATGTTAAATCTAGGACAGAAGAATACACTTCAGCCTTTTTTCACATCTTATATTTTCCCCTCAAGTTTGTCACTATGTCAGAACTAAAACATCAGCACAAATACTTTTCTTTAGGGATCCACACCACATCAGTGGCATCCGTATGGTACCTGTGCACTAGCTATTGATACTATTTGTGTGGTAATTCCTTGTTACTACATAAGGATCAAAAGAAGACCACACACTCAGTACTATATATTATACAAGCTAAATGCTCACTTTTGTGAATCATGTTGCTGTGCTTGTTTAGCATTACAGTTTTAATGTTTAAAAACCATTTAGAGAAGCTCATTTTTATGGTGTCTTACAAATTTTCAGAAGTGCTAGGTACTTTTACCCTGAAAATCAGATTTTTTAAAAGAGTTTTGGGTTTCCAACCAGATAAAACTCAACTTAAAGTGCTTATTATCACTAACAAGGTCATGGCTGAAGGAAAAGCTACTTTCCAGATCCTGTCCAGTCTCCTGTCTTCTCACAACTATATTATGCAGTAAATGAAGGCCCCTAACAGTCATGGCATGAAAAAAACAGCAAACACAGGAAGATCATAGAAATATTCAGACTATTCAGCAGAGCTGTTCAGAACTGGCGGTTTTCCTTTGCAAGAGCTTGTGCAAACATTCTGTTGAATTTCATATCTGTGGGAGTTTGCATCCCCCTCTTCTAATTTTCAGATACAAACTCACACAAACCCTTATTCTCATAATAAACATCCCCAGTTACATGTCATCTACATTTTCCATGGTGCCAAGTTTAATAAAAGCTGGATTTAGCACCATTATTTGGACAAGACTTGTTAAAAGATTTCTGATAATAAAATCCTTTTTTTCATCTGCACTAAGAGAGGCACAGAATTTAGTGTCTTATAACACTTCACATTACAATAGCTCTAAAAAAAGATAACTTGAAGATTAGCTTTAGTGATTCCAGCATATAAACACAATCTTTTGCAAGGCAGAAAAAAAAAAACCCTGTTCACACTGATGTCTTCTATGTATTGTATCAAATGAACATGGTATGGTAAAATAAAATAAAATGTTCAAAAAGATTTTGTTTCCATGAACAAATTCTAGTTTCCGGCCAATATACATCAAAACAAATTTATCTGCAATGTCCACCCATTGGTACTGTGCCATGTTTGACAGTTTTTTCTTACAGCAGCAGATATTCTTCAAACACTTGAATGAAGCCAAAGGTTATCACAGAATCATAGAATGGTTCGAGTTGGAAGGGACCTTAACAATCAATGAGTTCCAACCCCCCTGCCATGGGCAGGGACACCTCTCACTAGGCCAGGTTGCTCAAAGCCCCATCCAGCCTGGCCTTGAATACTTCCAGGGATTGGGCATCCACAACTTCTCTGGGCAACCTGGGCCAGTGTCTCACCACTCTCACAGTAAACAGTTTCTTCCTCATATCTAACCTAAATCATCCCTCTTTCAGTTTAAAACCACTATGCCTCATCCTATCACTCCACTCCAGGATAAAGAGTCCCTCCCCATCTCTCCTGTAGGCTCCCTTTAGGTACTGGTTATAGGCACTAACGTTCAGTTTTCAAATAATTATAACTATACTGAAACTTAAGGTTTAGCATTTTCACTTGTTAACATGCTATCACACTTGTGATCCAACCAAAGTAATCAATTATCAAAGTAATCTGAGAACTATGAGTAGCTTGCTCTTTCAAAATTATCCTTAGTAAGGCGCAGTGCAGGAAAAGAAAAAAAAAAGATGACAAATTTTCCACTGTTATTATGAAATCGAAAGGTCCTTTTCCTTTGTCACAAGTGCTTTACTAGAGCTTATTTATGAAAATATGCAAGAAAATAGTGTTTCATGACAAGTATCACTGCTGAAAGACTTGGTTTACTCATGTTTGAACAATGTGTTCTCTCTGAAGCTATAGCTCCTAGATTTTCAGCCTTCTAAGTACAGTAGGAAACACTATATTGTGTTTCTTTCACCAGAGACTTTGATAATG
This sequence comes from Limnodromus scolopaceus, assembly GCA_028565335.1. Taxonomy (NCBI): domain Eukaryota; kingdom Metazoa; phylum Chordata; class Aves; order Charadriiformes; family Scolopacidae; genus Limnodromus; species Limnodromus scolopaceus. The sequence goes on from JAOXNO010006176.1 coordinate 8,430, forward strand.
GAGCTCTGTCACGCTTCCTTGATGAAGTTTGCATTGCCTTAGGCTGATTTGGAAGGCCATCTGGAAATTACAATTGATCAATTAGCTGTGAGCCTGTGATGTGAAGAGAGCAGATGGAAGAACTCCGTACATCATTGCTCCGCGCCCTGCAAGAGCTACCAGTCCAACACCCACTCCGCATCGAGGTCCCAGTCTCTTTCCAGGAAGATTTAGAAAGATTCAGATAAGTCTGTCACAGTAATTGTCTTTCTTTTTCTCTCAGCTCTGTTCACTGGAGATACCAATGCTGACAATGATGATGTCTAAAAACCATGATGGAAGGGAGCTGAAAACTGAGTATTTTCAGCAGAAGTCCTGGCGTGCAATCCACAGAACTTAGGTAAAACCAGTTTGGCTTCACATTTATAACTCCACAATGTATTCCCAAATGAAAAAGCTGTGGTATTATAAACCTAAATTTTGTTTAACAGAAGAAAGGCCTTTGAGGCCATCTGGCCCCTGCACGTATATACCTGATTCACTTGCATACATCATGCATACATTCATATTTACTGCCAATGATTTTCTGGCTGCCCTTTACCAATGTCCTGGTGTTGTATCATACCCTAAGCACTAAGAAGCAGTTTTAGACTGAGAAGGAGGAGAAAGCTATTCAGCTTTATCTCCTCACTGAGCCTTCCGCTTGACTGCTCTCTATACACTGTAAGTGGAAAGGACAAGATGAAACGAATATCAAGTTATTCTTCCATATTTCTAAGAACAAAGACTTCCTCTTTAATCCTTTGGATTGCTATCCTCGTGGTCAGCAAAGTCAAGAGAGTTAGCTGATCCCCAGTTAGGCCCTGAGGCCTAACAACTGTGTGAACAATGTTCATTAAAATAATACCAGAAAGACTGGAGATTGAAAAATAGAGTGGTGTTTTTTTTTTTTTTTTATTCTCCAGCTTAGGAAGCGAGAAGGTTTGAAGACTAATAGAGCACATGATAGAAATGGTGAAGATATTATTGCTCTTGATAAGGTAATTACATTTTGTAGCTCCAGTCATGAATGAGCACCACATTATACAAGGTCTTATGCAATCACAGAAGAGCATCTGATACAAGCACCACAGCAAAGTGAGAGAGGCAGAGATTATTCTGAGTTATAGCTATGTATGAACTACAAGTAACCAAGCAGCTCTTCATTTCTTACTGGATGCAATACAACATTGTCATAGATATCCCAATAAAGAAAGTCAAAGTTAGCTTACAAAGCACATTTATTCAAAAAGGAAATTATTATGTCATTCTCTCCTTACTATTTTGTCAGCTACTTTTAGTTGAAAATTAAGACAGATAAGCAAACAGGTATCATCTTTGGTAAATAGCTGTTTCTGCCCAGACAGTATCACAGCATACCAGCCTAAATTTAAGCCTCACTTCTTTCAAATTTATCGCTGATGAAATATATACCTATGAGCAATGCTGAAAACTGCACTTTTGCAAGTTTTCCAAGAAACCTGGTTGTAACTAACAACTTAAGATGATTAATTTAAGATCAACATCAAACACTTGCCAGAAGATGGCTGGTAAGAGAGGGATGCAGAATTATAGCACATTTGCAAATAATGTTCAGACGGAATTTAAGAAAGAAGATCTTCAATAAATATGTTTACAAATATGTCATTGTACTTGGATTAAAATGATATTTTGGTTCACATTAAATTATAAGGCTCAGTATTTGTTCATCAAATCCTTTTTGTCTCTTTTAAATTACTCAAGAGCCCCCATTTTGACACACTAAACTCCTGACTAGAGACAAAAAAGCACTACCTGATGTCCACTCCAAAAAAATCCTTCCTTCCACACTGAAATCCAAAACCAGAGCCAACCTCTGGCTATTTCACTCTGTCATACTTGTTAACATCAGCCATGCCATTTTCAATGTGTCAAACAGCCCACTGACTTGCTATTTTAAACCAAATTGTAAGTATTCCAGCCCAACAGAAAGAAAAAACAATGTATCTAGTTTGCAAAACCTTTCCAGCTCATCATTATTCTCCAAGTGGATAAGTCTGAAGATCTCTATTTTTTTTCCCCAGTAGGATAAATGACATATGAACTCAAATGTGAATCCAGTCATTAAAGCACTTCAGCTCTTTTCTTGTCCATAAGAAGGAAAGAAGTTCAAGGCCCCTGGTAATAGCTAACAGTAATAGACATGCATGGATAATCTTGTTTACCTTTCCCTCCTATTCTTCTTTCTTCTTCTTCTTTATCTAAACCATTTCAGTACCCATGTCTTGACATATCAAACTCTGCAGGTTAGGCTGCTTTTGATTTGCAAGGAGAGTTACAATAGTTAATTACAGAGCACGGTCTTCTGTGACTCAAACATTTTGCATTTATAGGCTCTTGATATAGTCCAGAGCAAGAGGCTAACCCATATTTAATTTGTCCAACACGTTTCTGGTTAAAGTTCCATCAAATGGGTGACTGGAATCCCTCCGATTCAGCTGGAAAAGTCACTTTGAAGGAGGCGTTTATTAGCAACATTTGCCTCAGTCACAACAGGAGGCCCTGAGGGCCTGGGGAAAAATCAGTGGTTGCTTCTAATAG
>JAOXNO010006177.1:0-10986 GCA_028565335.1 Limnodromus scolopaceus
CAAGGATTAAGAACCCTTTCTGTGTCAAAATTGTTCCTAATCTCCAATCTGAACCTCCCCTGGTGCAACTTGAGGCCATAAGGCTATCTTGAGTGCTGTCTTGAGCCGTGAAAACTCAAGTCAGCTTAGCCCCAGTCTGCAGGGTCTAGAAATCATTTCTAGAGGTCCGGTTTCTTTGGATGTCCAACTTTTTCCTTCATGTTGCAAGCTCTAAAGCATTAGAAGTTAGAACCTGTGGAGTTTTCGCTCACTTTCTAACAGTTATGCTCTGCGATTTGAAGTTAATAACTAAACCCATTTTTGAGACTTGTCCTTCTTGGAATCCATGTGCCAGTGGGTTTACTTTAACCTGTGTGTCCGTGATGTAGTAGTAAAGTTGTCTGAATTGTTGTCAAGAAATTTCTTAAAGAGAAGTAGTACATTCCAAATTTGAGGAGCAAGAACAAAAGTACTCTCAGAATTGCTTTTAACTGGCATTTGGGTGTTTCAGGAAAAAGCAGGTAAAGACTGGAACAGACAGTGAAATTGCCTCATCCTTAAACGGCAATTAACTGCTTTCATGCTGTCCATTGGTATTTAGTGCAGGTCTGATGATGTTGTGGTTAAAATGTCATTGTGTGAGCGTTAACAACTTTCACAGTCATGCTTAATAGTGGCTCTGCACTGGTCTTGTAATAATGTGAGAAAGTTGTGAGAGAAGTGGCAGCACAGCCAAGGCCATGGGGTGGTTCCTGGAAGCATTCCTCCATCACATTCACCCCAAAAAAACTTGCTCTGTTGCTGCTCTGATGGCACTTGCCCTGGGGATAAAGGAAGATTCCAATCTAGTACCAAATTCTCATTGAAAAAGAACTATTAAATTTTTTTTATTTCTTAGATGAGAAATGTTTGGGCAGTGTTGGAGTTGGTATACGTTAGACCTTTTCCTGCTGCGGCGTGTGACTGTCGTGTGTTCTCTAAACCGAGCTGGTCCTGAGGCTGCCTGATGCTCTAAAAGCGTGGTTACCTCTCACCAGCTGACCTTCTGCGCGCTCATCGACCACCTGAATTGCTGCTGTTCCTGTAGATTGCGCTGAAGTATTTTACTTCACATTTGGTGCAGGCTGTGAGGGTTACAGGCAGTAGATCATTAAGCCACGCTAACTCTTTTCCAATCATGTATTTGGACCGTAAGGCGCGGAGTAAGAGTCTGTGAGAGCCTTGGATGCCTGCAGGTACTGCGTTGAAAAACCTTCTTGTTAGCCAAATAGAACTGCAAATAGTTTTCATGGCCGAAATCCAGAAAAAGCCGGTGTCATCAGCCACCCAGTTGCAAACTATGGAACAGCTCATGAGCACGTATCCGGAGAGTCTAAGGCTTCAGCTTGCTATTAGCAGCGTTCCTGCTCCGACCTGAGACAAATGTGTGCCTGGTAACCTGTAGACTTAATTTAACTGGTGTGATTTCCTCTGCATTTTCCAGCAGTGGACAGCCAAAGTGCCCCAGCTAATTATATTATAAATCAGAAGCGGTGGGATGGAAACACTGTAGGAATCTCAACACATGGATACTCATAAATCCCTGTTTGATAGCGACGGAGGGGGCCAGAAGAGGGGGGGCAGAGGAGGCTGTCGTGGTGCTTTTAGGACTTTTCATGTTTATGACAACAGGGCGTCCTTATACCCGCTTACGCGTGGTTTGGTGGGTTTTTTTTTCTCTTCCCTCGGCCTCCAAAATTAAACCTGGCTGCACAATGAACATCGTGAGTCTCCTGCTGCTCGTGTTCAATTTTCAAACAGTAGGAGGAAAGTGCACAGATAACAAATGCTCGCTGCACTCCAGGTCCCTTCCAGTTTTGTCTTCCGTTAGCTGGAACAGCGGCCACAGGAATTTGACAGAACCTTTCCAGGCACAGAAGAAACACACAGTTCAGCTTTCCTGACAAGGTTCAGGTCCTTGTGGCCTCAACTTAGGGGGTGCAGTTTGCTTATTGCCACTGACACAGCAAAGGGCAGGTGCTGTGTGGAACATTGAGGACAACCTTACTCAGCCTACAGTGATTGGGAGAAAAAAAGGGAGTTTTTGGAAACGGGCTTTGAAAGTACCTCTCTCTCTGTCTTGACATCTCTGGGAGCAGTCCCTCAGTGAACCTGACTGCCATGGTGATATTTTTTAACAAGAACTTCATAGAATCATAGAATGGTTTAGGTTGGAAGGAACCTTAAAGATCACCTTGTTCCAGATTCCCACAGGCAGGGACACCTCCCACCAGACCAGGTTGCTCAAAGCCCCATCCAGCCTGGCCTTGAACCCCTCCAGGGATGGGGCATCCACAGCCTCTCTAGACAGAGGAGTTATGGAGGCCCCATTCACTTACTCTTCCCTCTACTCTCTCTGCCCCTTCACTTTGCTGCTACAGCACAGACTCTGAAAAAACAGTTCTCTCTGGAATAGGTGGGAAGATAGAAACCCATGAGGTGTTTTTAAGACAAATTTGAGTTACGGTTAGAAAATCAGAAAGGTTCCAATTACTGGACCTTTTCAAAAAATTATCTTAAAAATAGAATCTGACTTGTGTGTGTGTGTATTTTCAGTTAATTTTAATTTAAAAATGCACAATTTCACTTTAAAGCAGCTGTTGTGCTTTGCGAACCGAACTGTGATTTATTTTGTAGTCCTGTGCCGTGAGACAGAGGCTTCCCATTTAGTAGCTAACAATCCTCTTTTGTCTAAATATTTGAGAAACCTGTATTTTCAGTACAAAAGTATTTTTAAGCATGTTTTTTTCCTGTCCCTAGGCCCCTTACAACATGTGAGCACTAAAGAGAAGTATGTATTAAATAGAAGACATAGGGCTCACTCTACTTGCGTGGTTTCTGTTCTCTTCTGACCGAGGAGGCCACTGCTCACTCTTGCAGCAGTGTAAGCACCAAAAAAAAATAAAATAGGCAACACAAAAGGGGAAAGCACGGTGGATTTGCTCTGTGATATCCAGGATCTTGCCATTACTGCCTGTTAATTACAGTCTGAACTCTGGCCAAACCGTCATGCCATTTCCACTCAGCATCGGAGCAGAATGCAAACTGCCTATAAAGAACGCCCTTTCTAGTTCATATTTTTAGAACTGCTTAAGAGGAATTATTCCTGTGTTGCTGGACTTTACAACAGGCTCCTTAGTGTCCTCCAGTATTAAGCTCGTTCCCCTTCGACAGTGGCAAAGGTGCCAAGTCTTGAATGCAAAGTTTTCATCTCTCCCCCGGAATGCTGTGATTTTGGGGGAAGAGTGTCACCGTGGAGCAAGGAAGACAGTGCTCCTGTCAGCCTCGCCGGACCGGATTGGGTGGTGGAGGGAGCTTGCTTTGTTCTGCACAGTGCATGTCCAGTGTTGGGATTAAGGAGCAATGGGATAACTTTAATGTAAACTTCCTGCGAGCCGAGTACTCGGATACGGCAAACCCTTTTCACTGAAAGAGGGCTTAATTTACGCTGTACGATGGTGATGCACCGTGTGTTGGGGGGTTTACTGACCACGTAACACTCGAATCCGAGCCCAATTCCGTCTTCCCTGCTCCGTCTCAGGTGCTGGCAAGTTTGTGAAGTAACATGCTGTGTCTCCCACTTGCACTTAGGAGCATTCTGGAAGAGTCTTTCGACTTCAGTTCGATGAGTTCCAGATCGTCAGCAGCTCACATGATGACACCATCCTCATCTGGGATTTTCTGAATGACCCAGCTGCCCAAGCAGAATCCACTCGTTCCCCGTCCAGAACATACACCTACATCTCAAGATAAATAACACTACACTGTACCTCACACTCGCACAGGTAAAAATAACAATAAAAAAGAAGCTCAAAGGTGGCATCGGACATAGTGTGAACGTGCTGCTTGAATAACTAGTTGAGTCTATCAGTATTTCCCATCTTGGTTGTACAGTAATTACAGCGTCCTGTAAAAGGGACAGGAATAGGTTTGATTCCTTAGAACAGGGACTTTATTTTAGGATTTGGGGCACGTGATGCCTGTGAGTTCCCCTGCAGAACTCCTCCTCCTCCTCTGTCCATCATCATCAATAATTAATTCAGCTATCAATGCTGTCCAGAAAGAAGAGGGTTTCTGCAGAGCGAGTAGAGCAGCTGCTGCCTAACAAGGGGATGCAGATGGCCTGACCCTGGGCAGTTGTCACCAGGCAGGAGGGCTTTGCCAAGAAGCATCAGCTTTATTCCCTCCCACTGAAGTGGCGACCATTCTTCTCACTCTGCAGCAAGCTGATTCAAGAGAACAGCGTGGCTGAGGGGAGGAGACACTGAGGCACGAGCCCAGGCAAATTAAATCAAGATGCATCAATTTACAAAATCATTTACTGATAGGGCAGTAAATTCTCTCCTTCTCTTGAGTTGTGAGAGCCTGGCTGGGTTGCTCATCACCATACCCTTCTGTCGTGGCCAACACGGTGGGGGCAAGACATAATGTTTCATGTATTTGGGTCAGTTGTCGGGTGGATTTGATGTATAGGGGTGGCGTGGGATGGTATGTTTGCCCACTTCGGTGTGTACATGCACCATTACTGTTAGTAGCTTGAGAAAAATGGCAGAAGAGCTGACAGGCTTCTGCAGGGGGGTGTCCACAGTGACATTTTCCCCTGAAAATGCTCCGTGGTGGGGGACATCCTTTGTCGTGTTTGATTGGTAAATATACAGTGATGCTCCGGAGCTGTCACATCAGCCATCTTGATTTTCTCAAGCACTCTGGTCAATCAGATGTTCTTCTAAATCACTAAAAAGTTTCGTACAAATGGGGTTTGTTTGGTTTGTTCTCTTTTTTGTTCCCAGGACTCATTTAAGCTGCAGTATTTAAATTATCTGCCAATGCCAGGACAAAAGAACTATCCACGTAACCAATACTTGCTGAAGAGAGAGGCTCTCAGACTTGTTTCTGGAACAAAGTTGGCATGCGATTGATCTCAGACAGGGTCTACTCAGCGCGGCTGACTGCTAAAGTGCTGCTATATCAGAAGATTACTTTTATCTTTCATGAACAGTTAACATTTTTAAACCTTCCCATCCCTTTCCTCCCTTTTCCCCCTCTTCCTGTTCACTCCTCCTCCCTTTACCCTGTTTGGTTGCCCTCCAGACCCAGTCACAGATGTCCTATGAATATATTTAAGATGTTGCCAGAATGTGTTGCTTTGCTGTTAAGCAGAAGACTTCTAGCCACAGTGCACCCTGCTGAGAGAGTCCCTTCGGGGTGGGTGGGAGGGGGGGTGGGAAGGAGGCTGCGACTCCTAAGACTCAAATCGATATCCATTGCTTGGCCTTTGAAAAAGCAGTCAGCTCTGAAGAGCAACAGAAACACTTCAAAGCCAGACCAGCCCGTCCCCCCCACCCCTGGCTTCCCTGCGGCTTTTGGCTGTTCTGACTGCAGACCTATTTTTTGTGGAGAGAGGACCCTTGAAATTCGACTATTATGAGCCAAATCCATCTCTTTCCTCTCTCCTGCCTGCTCTGCTAACCCTTCGGAAGCTGAACGTGTATCGTAGTCTCCCTTAACATCTGCTTGCCTGGGGAATGCGAGTCGGTGACAAGTTAAACTCTCTTCTGCCAAAGTCCCAAGCGGCATCATGGGCTGGGGCCGAGATCCCGTCCAACCAACCCCACCCCGGGTGAAACCTTGGCCCAGGGCGGTATTTCAGTGGCAACGGGAATGTCTGTACCACCTTCCTCCTGCTCTTCTCCCTGGAGACGGTGCGTTGCTGGTGGCTTATGAATCATTCTGTGAATTGGAGGAAGTTTGAGGCTGGGGTGAGGAGGAAACCTGGACGCGGTTCCTTTCTTTCCATTCCTTCTCCCCTCAGAGAGGCTGTGGCTGGGTGCTGGAAGAGGGGGCTGCTAAGAACCTTGTGGAGCTCTCAAGATCGAGCCACCCTAGAGCGGAGACACTACACAACCACGCTGGCCATGACGATAAGATTTTACTCACATGAACACCAATGGGGCACAGTCGCCCGGTGATGGCGGATGGGTAGGATGAGTATGGCCATGAGTGCAGTCACTACAGGTAGCAGTGGCTCCAGGCCAGTTCTGCAGCATTTCTGGGGCTGGCCATCCTGGAAAGCCTTCGGAGGGAGAGCCTTTGGTGGGCTTCTCTAACCTACGTGCATGCTGCATGGCGGTGTAGGGACACAGGCTGATTAGTCCCTTTGCCCGTAGCTGAGCTGGATCTTTGCTTCCTGGCTGAGGCTTTTGCAAATTGCCATTGTTTAGAAGAGAAAATTAGCCCTGAAGATGGGGGACGGGAGAAACAATTCTGCATGTCTCTCAGCTGGACGGAGACGTCTGGGGGGAAGCAGCTGTTTTTACAGAGCTGGAAGGAGTTGCAGCAGGTCTGCGTTTGGGTCAGGAAAATCTGTGTAAAGCAGTCCCTGGCCGCTCCAGGTTTGGGCCCAGATCTTCCACTGCAGGTCTTGAATAACCCCCGCTGCCTCGGTGGGGAGTTGCTCCAGTCCTACAGTAGGAAATCGGGGGCACTTCGTCTCCAGGCTGGTGGGGTTTTAAACAGGCTTTGGTTAAAACCCTCTAAACTTGGAACTTGGCAGATGGGAGATTTTTTTTAAGCTATTCTCATCAACTTCGCTTTGCTGGGGAAGCAGTTGCGTTGCTTCTAGTTATTTGGGATGCGCTTTTTCCACCAAGGAAATTTTGCAAGGAGCTGGGCCAAGAGTCCCCAAAGAGCAGTCCAGAGGGCTTAAATCATTTTGGGCACGGCTAAGACAGACAAGAAGGTGATGGAGTTATGGATGAAGGGAAAGCTGGTGCTTGGGGGGTACCTAGTGCAGTTCCTGAAGCACGTGGGCAGCGGCGTTGAGCGCTCAGCTCCCTGTGCTTTCAATGAGACCACATCAGTTCTACAGAGCATCTCAGAGCATCTGGTGACACTCCTGGTTTCTGTTTGAACTTATTACTGTAAAAGAATCAAGCAGGTTAACAACTCGGCTCCGTTCAGGTAACGCTGACGTGTGACCTACCTCTGCAGGGTGGTACAAGTTCTGAGTCAGAATGCTAAGTTCACCCACAACTAATTTTGGCACTGCTTTTGAGTCTGGGAAGGCCGGTTTGGATTTCAGGCAGCTCGACATACCAGACATACCGCAGCCTCAAAGCATAAAGTGTCAAAGGAGCAGAGAGAATCCGAGTTTACATCCCAAACTTTGCCGAGTTGAAGTTCGGAGTCTTATTCGTAATGTTATTTTAACGCTGTTCCTCTAAGTTCAGTTATTACAAGGTCTGCAGCGTGTTTGCATATCAGCAGGGCTTTATATGACGTTGGCTGCAGATTTAATAGCTATTTTCCTCAGTTTGATCATCCTCTGTCTTTTATGTTTAGGTTATTTTAGAAAACAATGATCTGTTACCCCAGCCTCTGAAGGCTGCAGAACTTCCTAATATTTTAAATCGCGTCTTTGTGGGCGATACCTGCAAGGAGGCGTTTTATTTTGCTAGTTGAGAGAATTTGGGAGAACTGGAAGACTGGCTGGCCAGACACGGAGACACCACCATTGCAGATTGTCGTAGCCCTGCTGCTCCATGCTGCTCTGCTGTAACTTCTGTAAGCACTGTTGGGTCTTCGGGTGGTACCGTAGTCGGAACTCTGCTGTATCCGGCTGTTGGAGGTACAGTGAGTGAGCAACAGCTGAAATCCATTTCTGGCACACGGTAAGAACGGTGTCTCACCCTCAAGAAGGGGCTTGTGTCTGGGTACTTCGTACAGAAGGGTGAGGATCCCTGCCCCGCTCCCCGAGTCGTACACATTTTCTGATAGCTAAGAAGGAAACTGAAGTTAACTGATCTAACTTGAACTTGAAACTGCCGCAGCCTGACATTTGGTGGCGTTTATTGCGCGCCCAGGGAGGAGCCATCCGGTAAGTAGATCTCCCAATGTCAGAAGAAAGTGGCTTTTTCAAACTTTCCCCCCCCCCTCCCCCCCCCTCCCCTTAGGATTTGTGTGCGTGTGTGTGTGAGTGTGCAAGGGTGCATGCGAGAGAGAGGTTTCAGCATGAACTGGATGGATAATCCCTCAGCCCGCTTGGAGTAATCGCTGAGTTCATGATGAAAAGAACTAGAACGTGCCTGCTGGAAGGAGATAAAAAAGGGCTGGAGGTGTCTGTGGGCTTTTAAGTGTTGCACATGGCTTTGAAATGAAATGAAATACCTCTGCTGCGTAGAGACCGGCTCTTCTCCCACAAGTAGGAAGCTCACGCCAGCCTTCCCCCTTGGACTGTGGGACGGAAAGTACTGGAGGTGTGGGACATTCAGAGCAGGACAATCTGTTACGGCCACACCATCTCCTGCTTGGGACTCCTTCGCAATAGGGCACAGTTCTGCTGCAAGTATTTCTCCTCCTCGGAGGAATACGGCTTGCTTTAAAATATGCAAATTAGAAGCATGAAGGAATTTGCAGCGAGGAAACTTCTGTGGGGCTGTCTCCTCTGGAGCAGCTCCCTCTGCTCCCCGTTAACGTTCTGGTGCCGCTGTTGGATGGAAGGATTCAGGTGACAAGTTGAGAAGTCGATGGTCATCACAAACATTGAAATGCTTTACACTTCTTTCTAAACTGGAAGCTGACTTGGACCACCCTGCTCTACCTACCCGCCACCTGCTCCTGCTCCAAAGGATCCTTTTTTGTTTTCTTACTTTTTTTTTGAACTGAAAAAGCTGGAGAGTATCATGTGCATTTCCTCCACTCCCAGGTATGTGTTTCCTGCCCCTGCCACAGGTTCCTATCTCAGTCTGAGCAGAGCTCCGGGCTTGGTTCTGAGGTTTTTTTGGCATCCTTGCTCCAATGGGAAGCGCATCTCCAGGTTGGGCTCTTTGCCCGACTTTGTTACCTTCCTTGAGCACTATTTCAGGTCTGCCTTTTGTGGTTGATGAGTCCTAAATTCGACTGGGGACGGGGTGGAATATTTGTGTTTGATAAACCCCAAGTGCTAGCAGCTCTTCCTAGCTAGAGAAGCGGACGAGAAGGAGCAGCCAGCCTTCCTAATGCAGGCTCACTCTTAATTGTGGGAGGAGAAGGAGGAGACAACCCAAGTGGTTGGAAGTTAGGAGAGGGTGCGGGGATGGAGATGGATCTCTTCAGAAGTGGGGACAGTGCTGAAGATAGATCTCTTGGCTTGTGTAGTTGGCTCAGAAGAATAGGTTTCTTTGAGAACATCAGAAGTCAATCAGGAGGTAATCAAGTAAGGCCTCCAACTGTTGAACTTGTCAGTTGATGCCACTTTTAGGTTGGGCTGGGGGACATGAGGAGAAAGGGATGGTCTAAACTACACTTGCCAAGAGAAGAATGAACTTTACCAGGGTCTCCAAGTGGCATGCATGATGCATCTGACATGCTGAGCCTTGCCCTACTGTTGTTCCCCCTGAAGCAATAACCAGCAGCTTCCCAGAAGGAGGGGAGAACAGCAAGAGACCCAGTGATCCCCAAAGGAGGTCTCCATATGAAATCCCTCTGTCCTCCTGCCAGCAGATCCCTACTGGATTGATTGGCATGAGGGTGCCACAGTCTTTCCGTCCCCAGTTTCAATTCGGAGACTCCCGGAGAAGCAGCAGGTCCCTTGGGTGCACTCCTTCTCCTCAGCCCCAGCAGCGGGTTGGGAGGAGCGGCTGAGGCTGAGGGTTTGCCTTTCTCTCCTTTGCCTCTCGCCCCATTTTAATTTTGTTTTTTTTTAAATGAGGTGCCACTGAACTACGGGCAGATCCCCAAAGCGTCTCTCCCAGGGTGAGCCTCGTCACACTGACGGAACAATTCGTCCGTGTCAGAATGCTCTCTCCATGACTTTGTGCTTGTTCCCAAAGCCTGCTGGGCTTCCACGTTTTGTTGTCCAGTGGGTATCCCTTGGGAGCTGGCAACACCGGTTAATCCTCAGCGACGTTACGCTGATACTCTCACAATCGGAGGGATGCTCTGGAGGTACAACAAGCCCTTCAGATGCTGGGGCCAACTCCTAAATAGGTCCCTTTTTTTAATAGCCTATCACCCTAGAAGATACCCTCGTTTCTGCTCAAGCAGGAGCCAAGTGCAGCCGTGGCCAGAAAATCAGCATGAAGTACCATTCCCCGTCAGAGAGCAGCTCTGCTCCGACCTGGGGGAGGGATGACAGTTGGTTGCCTTTGCAGGCAACGTGTTGGAACCTGCTGGCCCCTGGTTTCCGTCTGAGCAAAGCTCCCCGCGCAGGAGGAGGGCAGCCCAGCCTGGCCCGGCTTATTTGCAATGGTTTTTCCAAGGAAATAGCTGCGAGAATTTTTGGGGCAATTCAATGTGAAAACCTGGAGCTGCTTTGGAGCGTAAAACGCTGCTTTTCAGCCGCTTTGTCTGTATCCCGCGAGGCGTTGCAGGGCTGGGCACAGCCCCGGTTTTTAGCGTGGCACAACGGTAACGGGGACCTCAGCAAAGCGTGGCAGATCCCGTTTCTCCCCATCGTTTGCCACCGGGAGGTTGAGGAGAGCTGCGTGTCCCCCCGGCCAGCCTCTGCCGCATCACCCCCCCCTGCTCGGGCTGAGGAGGGGCTGGAGGAGAGGGGGGGGGAGAGGGGAGAAAGAACATGGTCTCTCCAGAGTTTTCTGTTTGTTACTCCGCTATATTTGTTATCTGGATTCTTAAGTAATGAGTGCTTTGAATTTTGTGATTATGTTACGGTGATGTGTAGTTGATGTACTAATGTTCACTTGAGCTAGGATCATGGTAACAGTGTGGTTTTGGTTTTGGTTTTGGTTTGGTTTTTTTTTTTTTTTAACTGTTCAGAAAATAACTTAAATACAAATACAAAGATTAAGCTGTGAGTCTCTCCTGTTTTCATTTGGGGGTGAAGGACGCTGTCACAATACAGAATCACAGAATGGTTAGAGTTGGAAGGGACCTTAAAGATCATCGAGTTCCCACCCCCCTGCCCTGGGCAGGGACACCTCCCACCACACCAGGTTGCTCAAAGCCCCATCCAGCCTGGCCTTGAACCCC
>JAOXNO010006178.1:0-10985 GCA_028565335.1 Limnodromus scolopaceus
ATACCACCAGAACAGTTGGATGCGACATGATCAAACTAGCTGCCACTCTTTGATCGTCACTTGAATGAGAGTGACTTCCTAAGCATTAATCTAAAAGATAACATCTGACAGAGGCCCACACATTTTCTTTTTCTAGTAATATTATAATGGTAAAAATAGCATTGGCCTGCATTTCATGACCCTTCCACTTATTTCAAGAAGTTTAAGTGACAGCATTCCCTATAAAAGAGAGAGATGGATGCTTCACAGATGTCTGTCAAAATGCATAAATTGGAGCATCCACATACATTAGTACTCTTACTTTACAATCAGTTAGCAGGCAGTAGTAGTTAGGAAACTTGTTTTGGAATCATTAAAAGCACGTAGATGGAATAACACTTCCAAACTTACATACATATAAAGTTTGACATTCACTACAAGTAGAGCCTAAACACAGTTAACTGCACCACTTGGGGAAAACTGTCTCCCAAGCATGGACAATCTGCACTGTAAGTTTAGTCAACTGGTGCCAGTAAAAGTTACAACCTCCAAGAAGCTGAAATGTTACATCAACAAACAACGATATTGCTTTATTTTAAGATTAGCATTTGCAAGCCTGTCCTGTGCACTGAATCTTATGGAATACAGCTATCCATGACTGAGCTTTTAAGAACAAGCTATTTTTGAGATATAAACAAACAAGGTTAGAACATTTTTCTATTATGTAAAAAACCATTATTTTAGTGCTCTAAAATAATGTCAGATTCCCTCCAAGCTGCCTTTAAGAAATTGGTTTTCAGCTTCAGTTTCAGCAAGTGAAAATCATGTCAAAGAGTACTTGAAAAATGTTTTTTTTTAAAAATGCTTTACAAGGAAAGTGTCTAAAAACTATATAATCCTTCCTGTAAGGCATCTGTAAATCACATACTCAACTATCATGGAATAACATTAACCCACTGAACCAAGAGCCAGTATCAAAACACCATAAACCTCCATAAATGAGAAAGATGTGAACTCCAGTCACAAATGTATTACTAATCATAATACTAACACATATTTATTACACATCAAGCTTCCTCAAATGAGATGATACACTTACTAAACATTGAGCTGTAGTACTTAGTCACTCAATCACACCTTCCAGTTGGGGAATGAAGAACATATATAGCACATTTTAAGAAAGCCTGTGCTCATCATTACCACTGTACATAACAGGAATAAAATAAACTGGAAGTAAGTATTTTCAAAGACACTACACTCTTGATCTGAATAAAGCAAAAACTACTTTTCAACAATATTCACTGCATCACCCAAAAGGAGGATTCCTACTGCTACATTCTCCACTATTCCTTACATGTGAACCAAGCAAGATATTTTTTAAAAAGTCTTAAGTTTTGTTTGTTTTTTAAAGTAATGACACTCATACTCACCTGAGACGCCACAGTGACCATGATCATAGAGATGTTGCCGGTGCATAGTAGACTTTTTGTATATAACATGAGGATGACCATTCTCATAATTAAAGTTACTGGAATTTTTTGTTATATTCCTTAAAGGCTCAATAAAATACTCTTCATCTTCCGTAGCAATGACTCCATGCTTAAATGAGAAGAAAATAAAAACTTGCAAAAGACAATATAAGACTCCTATTAAAAACTTTATTTTAAATAATATTTGATTATCATTTATTTCTGTGAAGAAATCCACAACAATAAACCAACACAGAAAACAGTGCATGAGCCGGCTCTCCTTCACTGACTTTAGTGGGAGCAGGAATAATGTCTATAAGCAACTCAATGAGAAAAGAATTAAAATACCATTGCCCTATTTCTGGAGTTCTTTCCTATCATTTGTGTAAATGTAGTAAGAAAGCAAGATATGTCAATCTGCTCACAGAGATATTCCAAAACTATGTGATTCCTATCCTTTAAAAGTGATGCCAAGCCAAAAAGGCCTTGTTCAAAGGGTGAGCCCAATAGCCCTCTGTGATGCCATACCAGTAGATGCTTAATGCCACATACTGCATAAAATAAAATAAAATAACACATGAAGGATTAATTCTAAAAAATACATTCAGGGAAACCATTCAGCATTTTACATACATCCAGATGCTTAATTCCAAAGCTGAGCTAGTTATTAAAAACAAATTATTAACTTAGGTTATGCTATCTACAAAGTATTTATTCCTTAAAAGGTCCCACCACAAATTGTTGGCAAATCCAAGTTGTTGCAGACTGTGTACTAGACTTCATTCTCCATAACAAACAAACATATTTCTACCCCCATACTGCAGTGCAGAGTAGTAGATATTCTATTCTCATAAGTTTCACATTTGTGAACTCAGCTTCTTCCAATCAGGAAGCGGTTTACAGAAGAAATGGGAGATTTCAGGCCAACTATGCAATCTCCTGAACCTTCAGTAATTAAAACTGAGCTTTAGCAGATAATCCAGTTTTGGGATCCTTTCAGCTATAGAAATATTGGTGAATAAGCCCAGACAGACTCCTACACTTATATTTGCTAAATAAAAAATTCTGGTATCTGTATCTAGAAAACCCTGAATGTATAAACTTTCTGTACCAGGAAAAAGAGCTACTGATCAGGTAAGAGACTGGAAGCAGGAACTTCTGCATTCATATCATAATTTGATGAATCATAGAATCATAGATTTTTATCAGATCTTAGATCTGTAAAGCAAGTATTATGCATGTCTTTTTTTTTTTTTAATGTTTGTGTTTGGTTTGGGTTTTGGTTTTGTTTTGTTTTTTACTACTCCAATAAGACCTCTATGATAAGACCACTTGCTCCATATTTGCCCTAAATATCCCAAAGCTGTTTCTGAGATCAGGGCTTGACAGTGTACTCTTGACATTGTACTCTTGGTCAAAGCCCTCCTCCTGCTGTTCTTCTGTACATCAACTGCCTGCTGTTCTTCACTCCTGAAATAACCAAATTTCAGTGGAATCATAGAATCATTTAGGTTGGAAAGGACCCTTAAGATCATCCAGTCCAACCATTAACCTAACACTGCCAAGTCCACCTCTAAACCATGACCCTCAATGCCACACCTACATGTCTTTTAAATACCTCCAGGGATGGTGACTCAACCATTTCCCCGGGGAGCCAGTTCCAATGCTTGACAACCCTTTAGGTGAAGGGTTGTTTTTCCTAATATTCAATCTAAACCTCCCCTGGAACAGCTCGAAGCCTTTTTCCTCTCACCCTATCACTTGTTACTTGGGCAAGACATAGAATCAATAGTAACACAGTAACAACATACAACTTATAAAATAAAAAAAGCCTGTATAACATTTCAGAAAGAACAGTATTTTCCAAATATAACCCTATTATATATTTTGAAAATATACACATGAATACACCGCAGCTTTCAATTACACTTTCCTTACATAGCAACTATAACAGTAAGTCTTCCTCTCCAGTGGCATTTTTAATAATGAACTCAATTATTTACTCAAGAAGGTAACATCAGAGTCTATATTCACCTGGAAGATGCTGGTACCAAATTTTTCTCACAATGTCTTTTTGTTACTTGGAATTTAAGATTTTACTAGAAAATAAATCATTTACTGATACACTGCTGCTTAAACAGTCTTGAAAATATAAACCAAATTGTAATCAGATTTGCCAGATACAGATACACAGAAAGAACCTTGACAGTCTGGATATCAGACATCTGGGTTCAAGTAAATAATAGAGCTTATAATGGCTCAGGATTATGTTCCCACAGGAAGAGAGTGCTGCGGTGTGGTTCTGGCCAACACCATCAGGCTGTCTGCTTCATGCCAAGCCTGAGGAGACAGAAGTATCATCCAAACTGTGGCCCTGTCTCTGCAACAGTGGGGCCTTAAACTAAAGGTGATTAACTCCAGGACATACATCCTAGCAAGTTTTTTTTACCCAGCAAAGAGAACACCTGTCCAAGCCACGAGCAGCCAGTTTCTCCAGGAGGATACTGTAAGAAACTGTGTCAAAGGCTTTACTAAAGTCCAGGTAAACAACATCCACAGCCTTTCCGTCATCCACCAAGCAGGTCACCCTGTCATAGAAGGAGATCAGGTTAGTCAAGCAGGACCTGCCTTTCATGCTGACTGGGCCTGATTACCTGGTTGTCCTGCATGTGCCACATAATGACACTCAAGATATTCTGTTCCGTAACCTTCCCAGGCACCAAGGTCAGACTGACAGGGCTGAAGTTCCCCAGATGCTCCTTCCAGCCCTTCTTGTAGATGGGCGGCACATTTGCTAGACGCCAGTCAACCAGGAACTCTCTGGTTTGCAAGGACTGTTGGTAAATGATGGAAAGTGCCTTGGTGAGCATTTCTGCCAGCTCCCTCAGCACCCTTGGGGGGATCCCATATGGCCCCATAGACTTGCATGTGTCTAAGTACCATAGCAGGTCACTAACCATTTCCCCTTGGATTAAGGAGGCTTCATTCTGCTCCCCGTCCCTGTCTTCCAGCTCAGGGGGCTGGGTACCCCAAGAACAACTGGTATTACTATTAAAGACTGAGGCAAAGTAGGCATTAAGTATCTCAGCCTTTGTCACTATGTTTCCCCCCGCATCCAATAGAGGACCGAGATTCTCCTTAGCCCTCCTTTTGTTGTTAATGTATTTATAGAAACAGTTTTTATTGTCTTTTACAGCATTAGTCAGATTAAGTTCTAGTTGGGCTTTGGATCTTTGAATTTTCTCCCTGCATAACCTCACAACATCTTTGTAGCCCTCCTGAGTGTCCTGCCCCTTATTCCAAAGGTCATAAATTTAAATTTTTTTTTTTTTTTTTCTCCCCCTCCTGAGTTCAACCAGGCTGGTCTTCTTCCCCACTGGCTTCAGCACATAGGGACAGCCTGCTCCTGCACCTTTAAGATTTCTTTCTTGAAGTATGTCCAGCCTTCCTGGACTCCTTGGCCCTTCATGACTGCCTCCCAAGGGCCTCTGTCAACCAGGCCCCTAAACAGGCCAATATCTGCCCTCTGGAAGTCCAAGGTAGCAGTTCTGCTAGCCCCTATCCTCATGCCTCTGAGAATCCAAAATTCTATCTAATTTCATGATCACTGTGCCCAAGATGGCCTCCAACCTTTGCATCACCCACAAATCCTTCTCTGTTTGCAAACAGTAAGTCTAGCAGGGCACCTTCCCTAGTTGGCTCACTCACCAGCTGTATCAGGAAGTTATCTTCCACACCCTCCAGGAACCTCCTAGACTGTTCCCTCTCTGATATATTGTATTTCCAGCAGACATCTGGTAAGTTGAAGGCCCTCATGAGAACAAGGGCTAGTGATGGCAAGACTTCTCTCAGCTGCTTATAGAGTATTTCATCTGTCTCTTCATCCTCATTGGGTGGTCTGCCTTGTTGGCCTTTCCCCTGATTCTTACCCATAACGACTCAACCCTTTCATCACTATCGTCAAGCTCCAAATTGCAGCATTAATTCTCTAAACAAATTGCACATAAAATAAGCAAAAACTATTATGAATGTCTGCAAATTATCATCATAGTTCCTTCAGGTACCAGCAGTGAAAAAAGTTAGGAGAGTATCACCAATTTTTTCTATGCCTAGTCAACATATGATCTCATCTGCCCAAACACTATGATGGTTTAAAAGAGATTTTAATAACATTTAGTCGAGGAACCGCAAATAAATTTCAACTCACACCTGCCACCAGGTAGTCAGAATACGTATGCCGTCAGCTGCTGCAGCTAGCCAAGTGATTTGATAAACACTGGAAACTCAATTTTCCCTCTATATGCCCTTCACATAAGCCCTGCATATATATATATATACACAATTTCAAACCTAACATTATATTAATTTTGCTTGTAAACAAAACTGTTCTTCCATTATTAAACTGATGCAAGTGGTCTTGTTGAAGTAAATTTTAAGAAGCACTCCAAATTCTAAATAAGAAATATCTATTTCAGTGACAACCACCATTTATTCTAATTAGGAGTTTAGAAAATAATGTGGCTAGAGATGCTTCGATCGCATATGCATTCAGCCATGCCTGATTAATAGTGGGAATTATAATACTATATCCAAACCAATTTTCTAAAACACACTTTTGACTTCACTATTATTTGAGCACAACACAGTTTCAGTTGCAAAAGGAGATTGAAATAATTTCTTCTTGAAGCATTAAAAGGAGTTTCTTTTTTTAAGCTTTGCCATTATATTTGAACTTAAACAGTTTAATGTAGAAACTTCTGCTCCAAAGTTTAAGAAATATCATTAAGACATAAGAGTGACCAGCAAAAGATTTTGACAAAATACTATGAATTTAAAAAACAAGTTGAATGCCCCAAGTAGGTTATTACAAGCAACATTGACAAGATTGTTGCCTAAAACAGACTGTTTGAGGACCTGTGTTATCCAATCCCACTACAGACTGTCAACTCCTGCTAACATATATAAGGTCCTGGATCAAGCAGTTTGACATGCTCAGACAAATCTGTGAATTCACATGGAGTTCCCCTAAATTTGTGAAAAGGAATCTTTTTGTGTCAGGCTGTCTAGCTGGGGCCTTATCCTACTTCAGATGGGGGATGTTCGTCAGTCACAGAAGCAAATTGAATTATGTAGGACAAGTAAGTGTCTTTTCCACACAGTACTACTGTTTTCCCTGCCTTGAACCTTTCTAGACTTTATGCTTTATCCATTTTTAATATAAAGCAGTAATAACGGACACTTCCGAAAACATGTCAGCCTTGTTCAGTATGTCTACAACTGGCTCTACACTTCAGTGTAGTTTTATGACTGAGGAAAGGGACTGAATTAGCTTAGTGTGTTCTCAAAGATTAAAAAAAAGAAGTGATCTGGTGTGGGGCAGTGCATCATGGAATCTGACAAGACATCTTAAAACTAGGACAGGGACAACTTTATATATAATTTTCTGAATAGTAAATCTCTACAGCAAATACATATTAGTACCAAAGAACTCCAGAGGCACCGATCTAGAATACTAAGTCTCTTTCAATATAATTTCTAATCTTTATAAGTTATTTTATAAATTATACATTATTTTACTTATGATTCAGAAATACCATACTATATGCAATTTATGATCTACAAAAGTAGATACACTCTTTATGGTAGAATCATCTTTCAAATGAATAATTTATACACATATGAATTTAGGAATACATGAAACAAACATGAAGTCTTCCAGCAAAATAATTCTTCCTTTAACCAAGTACGGTCATGCTTTTAGCCAAAGTATACTTCTTGGGCTTTCTTTATCATTTCTGTTTGGATGGAAACATCTGTGCTACCCAGCACAAACGTTACTCAGTGTGCAGAGCTTCACGTGTCATGAAAATACTTGGCATTTTACATTAAGCATTGCCTTGGAACCGTAGTAGCCCCAAAATACAATTTAACCTCTGATTCACTTTCCTAATAATAATCACTTTCTACATGTTTTAAAGTGTTTCCCACTACCGCGCTTTTCAGCTCAAAATGAGAAAATCTGCTACTGTGGAAAACTTGTTTGAGCACTCAGTTAAAAGCTTGGACACCTGGCAGACAAGAGGCGAGTCTAAACGTAAAGTTTGGTTTCCGCTCAATTCCACTACTTTGAGCCCCAAAACTTTTCTTCTTTAAGACTCGGAATTAAACGAACTTCTTTCCCTTGAGGTGAATTTTCCTCTTCAACCAGTCTACCACCGTTTCTTCTCTTCTTTCCTTCAGTATGACACACTCAGCTGAGACAATGCCCCAGCTACTTCTGCTTCAGCCTTGCTGCCTTGCACACAACATTGAAAGGTCTCAAAATGCTGCTCTTATGCAGGCTCTTTTGTGAGATGGCCAAACCTGCAATCCATCCACAAATGTAACATCTGCTAAAGTAAATATGAGTTTGAAAGCCTGACAGGCAAGACCTTCAATTTCCTCACATGACTGCTCACTGGATTACAGAGCTTTCCTCATAACTTCAGACAATTTATATAGCATAATCAGGGCCCCGCATATGGAAACTGCTGGAATGAAGCTTCAATAAGTAGCAGCCTGTAATTCTGGGGCACTTGGTAACGAGAAATATAGAGGCAGAGGCTGATACAGGAAATAGTGACAGGGAAATGAACTGACTGCTGGTCACTTATAACAAAACTGAGAGAAAGCCCTTCTTGCATGAGAACTCTACACTACAAGTGTTCTTCAAAGTCATAAAACTTATGGTAATTAAACCATGGTCTCACCTGCCCACCCTGAATAACTAAACAGAATAACTCAAAACATTCACTAAGGGGAAGAAATTTGGATATAGTGAAGTCCAATGGGACAACTGGTATAAATGGAATGCTTAAATTTTGCTTGTGAGTGACACTCATGCTAAAGGCTACTACTTGTTGTAGAGTTACTAACAACTTAAAATGACTAGCTCTGGAACAGATGTTAATCAAGGACTATGCAGAATACAACTGGCAGTCTCTTACAGACCAACAATCAGACTGGAAAACACAAATGTCTTGAGCGCGACATACTGAGCTATCGCTAATTCTAAAACAATAGTAGCGTCTTCAATATTCACTGCCAATTGCTTTATTAAACCTGTTCTCTAACCAGCAGCTATACAACAAAATATTTGCCAGTAGGAATCATCATTTAAAAATAACTCTCTGATGGATCTATCTGAATGGAGTGGTAACGTCTATACTCAGTGCTCTAGAAGGCCCTGCCAACACTGTACAACAGAGAAATTTCTGTACAGTAGAGGATGATATTGAGTACAGTCTACCACTGCACCACTTTGCAGGATCCCTGCCTGAGAAAGAGCCTTGCGTCACCCCTGCTTCCGGAGCATGACAGGAGGCTCACATACTTGCGACTTAGCCTTTCTAGGAGATGCAGGGGACACCTGACACTTGCAGTCCCAAATAATAGGCATGACCAAGAAAAACTTGAGAGTGCCAGTCATGGTGTGCCCAGAGAACTGAGGCTGCCTTAATCCAGACCAGGAATACCCAGAAGAAATACCAAAGAGCTGACAACAGCTAAAAACACCAAAGATGACTATTTAGCTGGGAAGCACTCCACACTAAAGTTAACTTAGTCTGTAAGTTAATGTACTGACACCTTGAACCACAGAACAACAGGCAGCTTCACTCCAGCAAAACAGCAAAGCAGAGGGAAAACACACAGCAACAGGAGGGCTAAGTCACCCTCAGGAGTTGAGGCACAGAAACAAGAGAACAACCAACCACACACACACCCCCCAAAAAAAAAAATTCTGCTTCACCTCAAGAGGGTTTCATTTAGAAATGACACCTACCACATTGCTAAATTCTTTGAAAAAAACAAGTGCCATGAGGAGCTTCATGGGGAAAGCTGAAAGGAAAGCATGGACTTTTTCCTGCTTCATCCCACTCTTGTTTTCCTAACATGAAAGGAAAACAAGTTGGCTAAGGCAAGAGCAGTCATTCCTGGCTCGCTCCCTGGCCAAGGTCAGAGAAAAAACAAAACAGGAGCACTGTGGCATGAACTGCAAGCTCCAAGGGGGCCAAAAAGTCTGTGCCTCAACAGACAGAAACTCTGAAGATACAGAGATATGCAGTCTCTTTTAAAGAGGTGAGTCCTGAAAGGGAGGATTCGCTCTCCATAGTATTTTTAGCTGAAAATAACTCTAAAGCAAAACAATCTAGTGTATTAGAGAACTTAAATAACTGTAACAAAAATGTTATTACATAGGAACCAAAACACCAAAGCATCAGACCTATCAGCTGCACATCTACATTAACCAAACTGTGATATCACACTCAGTGGAACACCATTTTAACTACATTTCTTCTGAAGTGTCACTTACCCCTGGAAACCCCCGTTAAATTCTTTTTCCTCAAGAGTACTCCAAAATGTTAACTAAGACTGTATCAGGGACACCTCAAATAGCTGGGTATAATGCATCCTATCTAGGTCTGAAGCAATAGGCTCTTGTTTGTAAATAACATCTCAAGCTGCATTATTCAGTAGCGCTTCCAAGAATAAATAGGAATTAGTTTAGCAAGTTTGTGTAATCTCCCCCCCCCTTTAGCAATTAGTTAGATCTGTCTGTTCCTAACAAGGTGACTGAATAGCATTCTAGTATAATTAAAACCAGAATGAATAACCACAATACATACATATATTTTTACTAGAGAAGTTTCTAGGCTCTTGAATTAGTATTTTCTAGTCATGCCCTTCTATTTTAATATTTTACTACTCAATAGTTTAATTTTTAATTTTTTTTTTGTTTTCTAATTTCTGTCAGGAATAAAAGTAGTTTTATCCCCATGGAAATACTACTGTCATGTGATCAACAGATCAACAGTAAAATAAGAGATAAGAATTTCTAATCCTACTTTTAAATGCAACTGTTTATGATTTGTTAACAAGATATTTCTAAAATAAGGTAAATAATTACTTTCTGATGCTGGTACTTGCAAAGGATCTACTCTCCTCTTCACTCTGAATTTGTGGCAATGACTTCTACACCAAGCAATTCCTCTTCTCTGTTATTTACTCAGTTTCTAAACCAAGATTCTCAAAAATGACAACTGGGTGTTCAGTTCAATCAATATGGCTCTGGAGGGATTTGGCACTGTAAAAGACCCACTGCTTTCCTACCTCTCCTTGAGTTTGTAACATTTTTATGACCTGTAATGATCTCTACACAGACCTAATCTTGCAGCCTTAGCGCAGATACTGTAAACACTGAAAATGTTGCCTGCTAAAGGATTACAGAATTAGGTCTTAGTACTTACAATAATCTTGAAAAGTTTTCCCTAGGACCCAGACGAGGTTTTAGGGGGTTTTTGTACCTTCCTGCCTGCTTGCTTCTCACAGGGACTCAAAAGACTGAAAGATATGCCAATTAAGTAGTTCTTCCATAATTTAAAAAGGGACAAGCACACCATTACACTAGAACATGTAATGCGCACTTACCAGACCATTGCAGTTGCTTAAGGCCACTTTAGTTGTACTGTGTTGGTCTTGCAAATATCCTGTGTAATG
>JAOXNO010006179.1:0-10969 GCA_028565335.1 Limnodromus scolopaceus
GGGAAGGGGAGCCTAAGTGCCGCTAGGGTGCGGGTGGGATGGGGATAAGGACGCTGCTGGGTGATTGTTGCTGGGGAAGGGGAGCCTAAGTGCCGCTAGGGTGCGGGTGGGATGGGGATAAGGACGCTGCTGGGTGATTGTTGCTGGGGAAGGGGAGCCTAAGTGCCGCTAGGGTGCGGGTGGGATGGGGATAAGGACGCTGCTGGGTGATTGTTGCTGGGGACGGGGCCTGTGATGCTGCTAGGGGTAGGGGTGCATGCCGTAACAGGCATTTATAATTTTTATAATTTTTAAGCGTAGATGGCACCTGCACTCACAGGAGAGAGCTTTGCAGGAAGATTCAGACAGTAATGGATTGATTAGTTTAGTGTTTCTAGGAGATGGTTAGATATTTATGTGAATCCTGCTTTCAGGATAGCACAATGATTGTAACAACCATAGCAAAACTTTTGAGTTGTTATCTGGTTGATACTGCAGTATGGGTTCAGTGATGGGAATGTCCAGCTGCCCTAAAACAAACACAGCACACCTCAATCCCATTCTTAATGCTTGAACACAATTAACTGCATTTGCACGTGCTTCCTGGATGTGTTTTTTGGTGGTGGTTTTCTGGTTTTTGGTTGTTTTTTTGTTTTGTTTTGTTTTTTTCTGTTTGGCCTAATTAAAATGTAGTTTATATATGTGGGCTGGTTGCTCTTTTTTCCACCAGTGGTTCCTCTTTCATTTGTATCTTCTGTGCATACATAACTATTTCTGTATTCCAAGGTCAAGATAGGTTTTAAGGGGTATGTGCTAAAATATGAGTGTGCTTGCATAACGTGACAGATGTGTGGTGTCCTTGGAGGAGCAGGTAATACACTGGAACAAAAGGAGCATCACAAGAACACCTACAACTTATCCTTCAGAAACATGACTGGGAAGGGGAATCATGTTTCATCTATTTAGAATAGAGTAATAGCCTGTTGCTATAGGAATAAAAAATACAGAAAAGTATTTTATTTCAGGAAGTATTAGGTTAAAAATAGTATTGTGGTAGGATAGGTCAAAGCCACAGCAAAAGGGAGGTTATTCTGTAGAACTACTGAAGCATCTAAGGTCATCACTCCCTAAAGAAGGGAGTGATAAATATTAACTTAGCTTATTTAGAAACAATAGCTAAGAGATGAGTGCAGGTTGGTTTGTTCATTATAGCTCTTCCAGACATCTTGTAACTCAGTCCCATAGAAAACTGAGAGGTTGCTAGGTGGCTGTGCTCTATAACTGTTGCTCCATTTAAGTTTTTTGTAAGTGTAGGGGTTTTTATGTTTTGGGTTTTGGTGTTGGTTTTTTTTTTTTTCCTTTTTGGAGTTCTCTCAGTGCAAGTTGGGAATCTATTAAAATACAGCACTGCACACAGCTGCTCCTGTCCTCTATACAGTGTGCCATAACTTAACAAATTGAAGCAGCTATAGAGACACAGCACCTACTTCTGTAGTTCAGATAATTATATTTAGTAAGATAAAATACTTATTTGATCTGTAACTAATTCCTTATTTGCTGAAAGAAAACTCACATAAAGTACGCCAAAATAATCGTTATGTACTGCAGTCTGCTGCAACAGTAAATATTTCTGGTTTTATTTATGCTTTCAGTGGTAAAGACTAAAATGTCATTTGTGGGAGTGAAGGAATGTTAAATCATTTCATTAGGTGCAGAAATTCTCTTGGATCTTTGCTACTTATGTTTGGCTTTCAGAAACTTCATTTATTGTTGAAGATTTAGTGTTACAGCATAGCTTTTTGTCCAAATAATTGGATAAGGTCTCCAGTTTATGATACTTCTCATTGTATTGAACTAAGCTATTAGGGAGCTAGTTTGCCTGCTTCAGATCTACTGTTTTGTGATGATCAGATTAGTGCTAAAATGTAGTTTCTTTATTCCTCTTATGAGTAGCTGGATTTGTTACTGAATTTTATATTTTAATCCTAAAGAGATTTTTCTGAAAGGTGAAATAGGAATTTTGAAAACATTCAAAATATGGGTGGCATTTTCCCTGATCTTAAGATTTGACATTGTGAAATTGATATTATGATGCAGAAGTCTGGGATTTTTTGCCTGTATAACAAATGATTGAGTTTTCGAAAGTCATCTTCATCACCCACCCCCACCCCCCCCAATCATTAAAAAAGTTTCAGCAACAGCCTGAATGTCAACTCAGAAGTTCCCAAGATGCAGTAAAGTGCCTCTTTACTGTGCTGCTGAGTAAATCCTGCGTTTTGGGCTCTTTCAAGGACAACGTGCTGATTTGGAAGCAGCGCTTTGGATACAAGTTGACTTTGTGTTGAAATGGTGTTTATATTTCATGGTTCTGCACGCAGCTAATGTGGTTATTATTTTAGGCGTTCTTTGATACTAAAGTAGTTCAAGTACTGCAGCATTTATCTCAGTTAAGCTACATGTAACAGGCCTTCTTTGCAATCTGACATTGACCAGGCTAAGTGTTACAGACAGTATATTCAAGAATGATGTTCCTACTCACAGAGCAAATAATTACTACAGCACTGGGGGAATCATAGAATGGTTTCAGTTGGAAGGAACCTCCAAAGATCATCTAGTCCAACTCCCCTGAACTGAGCAGGGACATTTTCAATTAGATCAGATTGCTCAGAGCCCCGTCCAACTCAACCTTAAAAGTTTCTGGGAATGGGGCATCTACAACCTCTCTGGGCAACCTGTTCCAGTGTTTCACCACCCTCATTGTAAAAAAAAAAAAAAATTCTTCCTTCTATCTAGTCTGAATTTACCCTTTTTTAGTTTAAAGCTATTACCCGATGCCCTATCTTAACAGGCCCTGCTAAAAAGTTTGTCCCCATCTTTCCTGTAGGCCCCCTTTACTGGAAGGCTGCAATAAGGTTTCCCTGGAGCCTTCTCTTCTCCAGGCTAAACAACCTCAACTCTCTTAGCCTGTCCTTACAGCATAGGTGCTTCAGCCCTCTGATCATCTTTGTGGCTCTCCTCTGGACCTGCTCCAACCTTCCTGTGCTGAGGACTCCGGAGCTGGACACAGTACTCCAGGTGGGGTCTCACCAGAGCGGAGTAGAGGGGCAGAATCACCTCCCTTGACCAGCTGGCCACACTGCTTTTGATGCAGCCCAGGATATGATTGGATTTCTGGGCTGCAAGTGCACATTGTTGGCTCATGTCCAGTTTTTCATCCACTAGAAGGATGGGAAGGGGAAGCTAGTCTGGAGTAAACATGTGACTCAAGCCAGGACACCTCTGCATAGACAACATTCTCAGTCTGTTTTCTCATAACATAAGAAAGAAAAAAATAATAGAAATAATAGTTGATTTATCATGTGCCACTTTTAACTGTGTTTTTTCCAGCTTGCAAACAGGTCTTGGATCTATTTCAGTAATTTATTGTCTTTCAGAAATATTAATAAAATGTTACTGGAGAATGATTTCACATACACATTTCAGACGTAAAAATTACAAGGTTGCGCATAAAATATTGCACAACTGTTCTTTTCCTCTAAGTATGTTGTATGTAAGCCTGGATGAGTAGGAGCCACGTAGGTTTGTGATACTATGACTAAGCTGTTAGTCTCAGTGCAGACCACTATTATGCATGTTACATCTTCCCCACCTCCCCCAGTATATCTTATACTAAAATACTGCATTTCAATCTTTCCTTTTTTTTTTTTTTTTCTTTTTTCCCATTTGTTTTGACTTCATTTTTGACTCCTCTCTCTTTTTCTTTTTTCTGCCAAAACATTACTCTGGAAGTCCATCCACCTTAATGATGTGATGCAAATTCCTCAAAATGAAACATTGTACAGTTCCCCAGTTTGAAATAACACAGTGTTTTACATAGTGTTTTAAATTGTGACAGCTGTAGAAGAAAAGGTAGAAGAGAGGGATAGTTGTTGTGTTTGGGGGCAGATACAGTATATTTATAAGCCCAGAGGAGGGAATTGTAGTTTTGATGTGACCTAGTTAGTCAGTCAGTGAAACTTCCACCTATTCTTTAGTCAGCCAATATTAGACCTGTTTTGTCTGTATTAGAAGGACATACCAGATTTGGGTTTTCTTACTGTTTTTAAGAGGGGTGTACTGGGTCTGGCTAGGGTAATTTTCTTCATAGCAGCCGGTATGGTGCTAGGTTTTAGATTTTTATTATTATTTTATTTTTACCAAAACAATTTTGGTAACACAAAACAATGTTGATACCACACCTGTGTTTTAACTGTTGCTGAACAGTGTTTTTGCACAGTGTCAAGGCTGTTTCTGTTTCTCTGTCTGCCTGCCCCCAATGAGTAGGCTCGAGGTACTTAAGAAGCTGGGAGGAAGGACAGCCAGGACAGATAACCCCAACTGACCAAAGGGATAGATGCTGTATAGTGTCATGGATAGCAATAAAAAGGGGGGGTGGGGGTGGTAGGTGGTGATTGCTTGGGGACTGGGCATTGGTCTGAGTGTGGGAGGTGGTGAGTGAACGTCATTGTGTCACATGGGTTTTTGTTTTGCTTTGTTTTTTTCACTTTTGCTCTTCCTATTCTCTCCCCCCCCATCTTGTTGGGAGGGATTGGGGGAGCAGTTGTGTGGGACTTAGCTGCCAGCCAGGGTCAACCCACCACTAGGAGACACTAAATGTGTACAAGGTTTGTGTTGCAAGCTTCTGGTTGCTGTATCTAGGCAGGATGTGAGCTATTTTTCTGATCCTGCTATATTTGCTTACTGCTGTAGGAAGCCTTGTTGGTTTTTTTTTTTTTTGAGTGAAATATTTGATGTGGAGAATTTAAGCACCAATTCTAATTAAACATTTCTTTCAAATAAATGTCAAATTTCATGCTCAGTGACAATAGCTGGTAGTGTAGAAATCAATTTGCAGGTTATGGAACAAATTAACTACATCTTTTATTTTGCACAAAGTATGGAGAATAGAGATTTGACCCTGATGGAAGGTGTCTTTGCAAGAACCACACAAATATTTGAAGTCATTATCTGCATGTGTGTGCACTTAATCATGGTGAAAGTTAGGCTTCTAAGCTTGTCTTTTCATTCCTAAATGAACAGTCAGACTCTTTAGTGTTGATTTGTTCAGGCGTCTCTTAAGGTTTCAGTGTTGTGCATGTGTTAGTTGCCTCCTCTTCAGCAAAGTTACTTTTTCTTTTTTTTATTAACTTGATTTTAGTGGAGATGTATCTCTCTAATATATGCCCGTGTACGTGCTTGAAAAGCTGGACAATAGCATTTGGCTTGTGGTGGGTTGACCCTGGCTGGCTGCCAAGTGCCCACCAAGCTGCTCTATCACCCCAGCCCCCCCTCAGCTGGACAGGGGAGAGAAAAATATAACAAAAGACTTGTGGGTTGAGATAAGGAGAGGGAGATCACTCACCAGTTACTGTCATGGGCAAAACAGACTCGACTTGGGGAAATTAAATTAATTTATTACCAGTCTAAATCAAAGTAGGATAATGAGAAATAAAAACAAATCTTAAACCACCTTCCCCTCCACCCCTCCCTTCTTCCTGGACTGAACTTCACTCCTGATTTCTCTGCCTCCTCCCCCTGAGTGGCACGGGGGATGGGGAAGGGCAGTTGCAGTTGGTTCGTCATACTTTGTCTCTGCTGTTCCTTCCTCCTCACACTCTTCCCCTGCTCTAGCTTGGGGTCCCTCCCACAGGAGACAGTCCTCCACGAAATGCTTCAGCATGGATCCTTTTCACAGGGCGCAGGCCTTCAGGAATGGACTGCTCCAGCATGTCCCCCAAGGGGTCACAGGTCCTGCCAGAAGACTTGCTCCAGTGCAGGCTCTCCACAGGGTCACAGCCTCCTTTGGGCACATTCACCTGCTCTGGTGTGGGGTCTTCCACGGGTTGCAGGTGGATATCTGCTCCACTGTGGACCTCCATGAGCTGCAGGGGAACAACCTGCATCACCATGATCTTCAACACAGGCTGCAAAGGAATCTCTGCTCTGAGATATCTGGAGCACCTGTTCCCCCTTCTTCACTGACCTTGGTGTCTGCAGAGTTCTTTCTCTCACATAGTCTCACTCCTCTCTCCCCCAGCTGCCATTGCACAGCAGATTTTTCCTCTTCTTAAATATGTTATCACAGAGGCGCTACCACCATCACGGATTGGCTCAGCCTTGCCTAGGGGTGGGTCTATCTTGGAGCTAGCTGGCACTGGCTCTATTGGACGTGGGGGAAGCTTCTGGCATCTTCTCACAGAAGCCACCTCCCCCCTGCTACCAAAACCTTGCCATGCAAACCCAATACAGTGCTTTCAGTAGTTGACAGCAGTTGCTGTTTGTTATTTATTCTTAAATGCAGTGGTAGGTTAATCAAATACTTGACAAGTTTCTTGTCAACAGTATTGAGCTTTGTAGAATATTGTATGATCGCTTACCTAAAGCATTTCTAGCATTTGGCTGTCAGAACGCTTCAAAGGTTTTCCTGTTTGATTTACCTTCTGTTTATAACAACTACAATGTTCCACTAAAATGTCTAATGATTTAAATTGCATCAAAAGAGGAAATCAAGAGGGTTTGTGTTTTAGACTTTAACCCTAATTAGACTTATAGATTAATATGTGTATTGAATGTATATTGGAAAGTAACAGAGAATCTCTAGGTCATGAAAGCATGTGCATAATTTGACCATGTCAGCTTTTCTTGTTTGAGACGTTCACTGTCAGTTGCAGCTTCTGTGCTATGGTTACACTCATCTTCAGGTAGATAAAATTACAATAACCTGCATTGGAAAGAAAAGAACAGATCTCTTTTGATCCCCTGAAGGTGAAAATGGATCAATTCATATAATAAGATACCTATGGTGAGAGCAGCCGGATTTTACCTTGAGGGTTCAAATAACTTTGGACATTCCAACCTGTCTTTGATTAATGTCACAATGAACTTTTCTTTTTCTTCTTTTCTATCGTTATTTTCTGTTGTTTGCATTTTTCCCCAACTTCTTATGAGTATGTTTAATTATGCTGGATAAACGACTTTTAATTAGTTCTCACTGGCATTTAAGGTGCTTTATGTGTTGACAGTCTCTTTAAGGTTACTTGAATAGCTGAATCGGAGCTTATAGAAATCTGTATAAGGACCTAGTTAAGGAGGAACAAATGCTGGTTGGCTGTACAATGGGATCTAAGGGCTTCAAATTATTAGAATAAATATGCAGTTAGTTCTCCTAGTGTTGACCATCTTTTCTATTTGATATTGAGTATTTGGAAAAGTTTGTGGGTTGTGGTGGTTGGGTTTTGGGTTTGGTTTTTTTTTTTTGTTTTGGTGAGTGGTGTTTTTGTGGATTTTGTTTGTTTTGGTTTTTATTTTGTGGGGGTTTTTGTGTTTGTTTTTACAAGACCTGTTTGTTTATTCTTCCAGCAAAAAGCTTCTCAACATAAAAAAGAAACTTAGGTAAACTTTTTAAAAGTGTACCTTATTTCTAATATAAGATTTTCCTGCTCTGAAAAAGGATGTGGTTGAAGTTTTTAGGATTGACTTGAAAAGTCAGGTATCAGATTTGTTGGATAAAGACTTTATAAAATATGTTCAATATTAAATGAAGTATATATAGCATCAGTCTTGCTGATTTCCACCCCCTTCAAGAGATTCAGAAATTGTATTAGTTATTCTTTATAGAATGATGATGTTCCTAAATAAAATACTAGCTTTTAAGAGTTTTTTTTATCTAAAGAATCCATAAACTTATTATAGTGACTCAGTTATTGACTTTGATCTGCCTGAGATCTCTGCTTATAGTTACATTATCACAAAGAATATATTTACTTACCTGCAGCAACAGCAGGCGTTTTTTCTTTCTTTTTAATGAGCAATTTTACTTTCAACTAAAAGGATAGGAACCACAGAATCGTGTAAGGGTGTCAGAAGCTGGCGTTCACTTTTTCTTCTTTGTCCTCTCCTACCCCTGTCTGCTAGCATCTCCATTTAATTGTATGACTTGATGTGAATATCCAAGAGGACGTAGTGTTTCTGTTGTATAAGAATACTGATGATAGATGAATTTGGAATTCATAAAATGAAGCTTTTGGGTCAACAGAAAGGATTGAAAATCTGTGCTAAAACATAATTTATAATAAACCAGGTACTTTCATTATCCTTTATATATCCGTACTGCTTGTATTTTGTATTTTATCTCTTTGGATTTGGGAACAGTTTTAAGGAGAGGTGTTGTAGAAGTTCTTCAGGTGATTCAAGCTGCTTTCAAAAAATCAAAATAATATTAGTAATTGCAGAGAGACTATGTAAAGGAAGCTATGTTAATACGGTTCTCGTCTTTTTTTGGAATATGATAGCCCTATGCTCCTCAATCTGCTAGTACTCTTCATTAAAATCAAAATACTTAAAACCAGTGTTTGTCATCAACAGTTGTAGCTGTGAAGCAGATTAAAGTTGCAAAGTTGCTTGCAACAGATTCTTATGTTGGAGACAGGATGCAAGGGGAAGGAAACAGCCATCTTTGAGGTGAAAACTGTGACAGATCAAAATTCCTATTAACTTTTAACCTGTTGCAGTGCACCTGGACAGTGTATACTGTTATTCCTTTCCCCTCTGTCCTCCCCAGCTGTCTTTCTGTAGATCCAAAATTTACTACTTCAGACAGGAACTCCTTGACTGAAAAAGTGAGAGTTCTGTCACAATTACGAAATACAACTCACCACAGCCTATATGTTGAGATAAATTGTCTCTGCCTGTCTTTTGCAGTAGGTTGCAAATGGGTGACAGATGATGATTTTGGATTATTATGCTCTGTCTATGCTTTGTGCTGTCTAACAACAGGGTAGTAGACACCTCTGAAAGAACTTGCTATTGCTTTAGAGAATCAGAAAGGGATGCTATTGCTGTCCTGTCAGATTTAAATAATATAATTTCAAATTTACGATGATTAGGGTAATCATTGCTGAGGTCCAAAATGCGGAGCTCAAGGTAGAGATAAATATAGTGCATGATACCTTAAGCATGACGTCCTTTGTGTTTTCTGAGCAGATTGTGTTTATGAATGGCTTCAGTATGGTCCCAAAGACTGAATAGTTCTAGCCGTAATTATTCAGGTTTTGAAATAAGTTTGTCCACTGAAGTGTGAGTTATCACTGAAGGGGGATGATCTTGCCTTTTGCTATCCATCTCAACCACGTTCCTTCCCTTTTCCATGTTGCCTCTGCAATTTGTTCATCTTCTCAGCGAATCAGGTGAAGAGACTGACCATTAGCTTTCAGACAGGCCATGTTCTTGTCTAGTTGACTACACAAATGCTACTGTGGCATCAAGAGAGATAGCAGCAATGGGATGAAAAAATAAATACTTTATCTTCAGCAGCAGTTAATGCTTTGTTGAACTGCATTCTCAGGTTTACCCCTCAAATGACTAAAAATTAAGACATGGGGGAGGGTGTACCTTCTCAAGTTACATGGTTTTGTGCAAGGTTAAAATGAGATGCTGTGACATTGATTTGAAAGGTCAGTAAAACTGAAATGAGTCTCTTGAAGGAAGAATAGTTTGAAGTGGTGTGCAGAAACTAGTGATTCAAAAGAGATTCTTATGCTGGGAAAGTAATTCAACACTAGGATGTCATTTTGTCTTCAGTTTCTTTTCCTGCTTTTTTCCCCCACGGTGTTTCTCTCCAAGAAAAGATACCTGAATTTATGTATATACAAGATATGAGTCTTTTTCTCAGTATTGAGATAACTACTCAAAGCAAGCATTTAGGTATTCTCACTTCATGATACGTGTTGTGTAAATGTTAGAAGTAAGCAGACTCTTTGCCAGTTGTGCTATGCAACATGAAAATAAGTCTCACGACTACTCAATTTACTTTGCCTAATCCTACAAATTACCTAAACTGACTTTCAAAGTTATTCCAAGTTCCATATTTGCTTTAGTTAGTCCATCTCAGACTATACATCTGTTGACAACTATTTCGTCTCATTCTTGTCTTAAAAGTAGAACTGAACCTTGTATGTTTTACAGGTCTCCAAGTTGTGTTTTTATTATGCTGGCATGTAAATTTTGTGAGGGTGATTAATGAGACCTGGAGATAGTTGCCCTCGATAACTTTCCATGATGCCAGTAAGCACAGAATGTTTTCCAGTATGTTTGTTGTCTGTGATTTCTGAGAACATACTATAAAAATAGCCTGCCACATATCAGAAATAGGTGACAGGGAAGAAACCATTGTTTGGGAAAGCTAGATAGCTGTTTATGTATAAACAAAACAATAGTTTTCTGTCTCAGAGCTTTTGTATTGCTACCATTGACACAGTATTTGAATGCCATCCATGCAGAAGTAATAAAAATAATAGCAAGATCCAGCAGAGTTCAGGAAGTCTAGTTTTTCTATCTTTCAGCATCCAAGTAGAGATGGCTGAATTTTTTCCTCTGAAATATTCTTCTAATGGGAAAAAAGGCTACCAGTAAATTCAGAATTTACTGTTTGCTAAAGTGAAAGCTTTCTCTAACCTAGGTTATGCCTCCTGGCTGAGAAACCCACAAGTTAGGGGTTTCATGTCATCTTGATAGACCGTCAGATATATTGCCTCAGAGCTAGGACTTTGAGGCTCCTCAGGAGCTGTAATTATTGTCTGTCTTGGCTTTCTGTTACTTTCCAGGTTGGCCAGCTTCCCTTCTGATGGGGCTACCGTGGCTAAAAAGGGTTAAAACATTTTATTTCTGCTGTCTCTAAATGAAGTTTCAGAAATTGCCTTCTTTACTCAATTTTGAAGTCTTTTTGTTTGTGTCTTTTGAATTAAAGAATAAGGCTTGAAGGTTTGCTTACCGAAGTATGAGTTAGTAAATATAACTTGGCTGACCACAAACAGAGGCCTACCTCCCTGCAGAGCTACGGTAAGTAACAAGACAGGAAGGCACTATGTAGGTAGCAGTCGTGAGGCCAGCACAATGTTATCTTACCTCTAACAAATGGGGGGCTCCAAGAGGGAGGTAGCATATGGTAATGAAT
>JAOXNO010006180.1:0-10940 GCA_028565335.1 Limnodromus scolopaceus
CTCTCAAGGTCGCTACTGGCACACACTGTTGCTCCAGATGCACGTAAATCTTAGCTGTGTGAGTGAACTTTAACTGAACCCACACTTCCACATCCAGAACCTCGTACCTGTTGTACAAAGGCACCTGGGAAGGCAGGGTAGGCAGGGAGGGGGTTCACCTGCCTCCCCAAGCATGGACTTGCCTCTATTCACTCCTTTCCTTTAAGCTACTGCCTTCAGCCTGTCAGGGGGAAGATACAGGATCCCCTTGATCTTGGTTTTTTTTGTGGTGGCTGTTCCTGTTTCTGTCTCAGGGAGGGCAGAGCATGGTTCCACCAGTCTACCGCTGATGGTCCTTAACCTTTCTACTTCCTCTCGTAGCTCTGCCACCAGGCTGAGCAGATCATCCACCTGGTCACGCTTCAATATTTTTAAGAATGTTTTAAATGCTTTAAAGAAATGCATTTGACTAACTCCCCATCCTTCAGCAAGGGTAAGTGTTAGGAGTGGATCAACCAGTAACAGCCATTTTCCTCTAACTGCCAAAACCTAAATTAAAATACTTATTTTAGATAACTACAATGCTAATAAATACATCCTAAAATACTCATCTTCCACAATATTCTCTAGCCAACTTAAGAACTCTAGTATTCTAAATCTGCCATCTCAAATTGACACATATCATAACCATCTTTATGAAGATAACATACTAAATGCAGTCCAAGAAAAGTGAAGAAAAGCTAAAGTCTTTATAAAAAGACATCTTAACATGACAGAGACAAGCACATCTTACAGAAGCTTTGCTGAATGATGAGGAATTACAAAGTAAAGAGTGAATTTGGATACTTGTCCACAGCACAGACTACTCATTAATAAACCAGGAATTAATCCAAGAGATTAAGTTTAACAGGACACCAAATTCTCAACCTTACCAGAATTCGTGGCTGTGCAGCTTCCATATTGCTTCTAGGATGAAATGCATTCATTCCAGCCTGAGCAATGACCAGTCACCCACAGCTTGGTAGTCACCACATACACAGTGCATAATTACCTGGCTTGCCTGATGGTTTTCAGTGAGCTGAGCAGGCTGAACTACACTGGCAGAATAGTGAATTCTTCACTATAACAAATGAGACTAAGCCACTGCCGGTTTGGTAAGCCAATTCCTCTCCCCCATCCCAAGTTTTCTGTGTTCTGACCATTGGAATAGGTAAACTCTCCACCAGCCAGATACTACAAGCTCACTGTACAAGTTTATGTAGGATAGCAGTATCCATTAAATATTGAATATAGTACACTGACCCTCATGTGGCCAGGTTACATGGATTATCAATCATTTTTCAACTTCCTTCTAGAGCACTCAATTTGAAGACCTTACTAGAGCATCACTATTTTGCAACTGCAACGTTAACAGTCCAGTACATCTTGGTCGAGACATAGTCTGAAATCCATGGGCAATTGCATTTAGATACTAATACAAAATAGCTACTGAAACAAGACCTCTGCTCTGAACATTAGCAAATGTCTGATACTTAACCGCAGATCCACAGAGCTGGTGCTGGCCCTGGCTTGGATGCGTTCATTCACTCTTAGAGAGCAGAGAGCTTATCAGTAACACATATCTACATTGCTGATTTTCACCACCTTGTTAAAAGACTGTCTGCAAAGGAATGCTATATTGCAATACTCCAGTGTGTACTGTACAAAGAGTCTTCAAAATATTTGCAAGTTTTGTCTTCTTGACCTTAACATGCCAACAAGAAGACAACAGGAAAATAAAAGCTAGCCTAAGAAGTCATTCCTTCCTACATCTTGTACAGTGAACCCCAGTGACTAGGACAGAGCTAAGGATGCTTTATCAGTGAATGAAAAAGATTTTCTAAGCCCTAAAGCCATTGATGATCAGGTAGAACAAGGATGTGCTCAGCTGCAAAATGTCAGAGGTCCTGACAGGTGAGACATTATTGCCCCAATGTCATATCTGTGGTTGAGTGCAGCAATTTTAGCAGCATATACAGAACCTGTTGAATTAGTGTCGTCCCTCTGAAGTTGGTGTATAATGGAGGAAGGTATTAATTTGGTGCAGCAGATGAGGATGGCTCATGTGTCGGTTACAGGATCCAATTCGGACAATGTAGCAGTGACAATGTTGTTGTCCTGCGTTCTGCCTGCATTTGCTCACACAGACAATATAAATATTATCACTTCGCAAAGCTTATACAATACTTCAGGATGGACAGTTAGGACGGTAACAACAGGTAATACTGTAAATTACTTGGCAGCACTTGGCAATTTTTTTTTTCACTCACTTTGTTCGTCTCTGACCGTACCCCTCGCGGGATAACAGAGCCTCAGATCGGAACTCTGCACTCACTTCGCAGCTGCGCCGTGTCTCAGCCACTCATACTGCACTCACAGGAGCTAGATCCACTTGCTCACAGTGTTCATCAAACCCAAATCAGATATTAACATATTATCCCTTTAAACTGTTCTAAACCTCAGAATCACGGACTGATTCTTTTTTCGCCTATACAACTGAGACCTCCTTAAAACAAGAGTTGCAGCCTTTTACACCTTTACAACTGAGACCTCCTGGATTATCTGGGCTGCACTCTTTGTATGCCTAAAAGACACTAGCAGTCTGGCAATCTGTCCCATCTGGGGTGCCAATCTGAAACAAAGAAGCTGGACTCAATAGCCAATGTGATTATTAAGCAGTATTCTTTATTGCAGCGCTGAGGTCACACCGGGATTTCTCCTCAAGATGCTCCCATTCAACTTTTGATTACAACAGACTTATATTTACAAAGGCATTACATAGTCATAATTTCTCTGCGAAATGATTTGCATAAATCGGCCTTCTTTTGGAACTAATTACATATTCATTATATCTCACATTTCACGGTCTTTTACTGCCATCTGCTGGTTACTTGCTAGAATTACAGTCACTCTAGTGGTCGTTTACTTCATCGAGAGTCGTATCCTCCTCTTCATCAGTTGTCCTCTAGATGAACTTCAGGTTGTCTCGCTCCTTTCCCTCTGACTTGGCAGCTGTTTCAGTCAAAAACCGATTCTGTTCTTTACAGTTAAAATAGTCTGTTTACCTGTTCGTTAGGCCTGCGGTTTCTCTGTATAACAGCTAGTTCCTAACAGTTCTAAGATAGTTATCTAGTATAAGCAGCTGTGTCTAGGCAACTTATTAACTTATAATATTTTGGCCCCAACACAATACCTCCCATCTCTGTATTATTTATTATTTCATTAATTTATTTATTTCATTAAAGTAGTTTAGTTTTTTTCTAAACTCTTAAATCTC
The DNA here is from genome assembly GCA_028565335.1 of Limnodromus scolopaceus. NCBI lineage: Eukaryota > Metazoa > Chordata > Aves > Charadriiformes > Scolopacidae > Limnodromus > Limnodromus scolopaceus. Next base: position 3,296 of record JAOXNO010006180.1, read on the forward strand.
TTTATCTCTTCCTCTCCTCTCTTTGGAGAGAGAGGTGGCAGGGGGCATCTGTCATTCTGGTTGGCCAATCTGGCTGAAACATCGACAAGGTCATGAAGTCTTTGATTAGCTAGGAATCAGATGTGATAGCTTTTGTGTCAAGATCTGATAGCAACTCAAAGCTAATTAAAATAATTTATGTGTCATTATAATAGACACAGTTCTTAAATTGAATCTTAATTCAAACAGCACTCAAGGAGCAGAGATAGCTAAAACACTACCTGACTTTTTCATTTACTTAGAAACGGCAAGTTTTCAATAGTGGCTGAAGGCAGATCCAGAATAAATCACAAAGTCCACATATGCATTTTTATATGTTTGAAAAAGAAAATATGTCATCCAGTATATTAAACTTTACTCTGTAATTTTGAGTTGCAACTATAGAGATGCATTTAACATCTAATATAAGCCAGCCTGTAAACTGCAGTACAATCTTCCTACCCCCTCTTAGTAAGAAGTGTGAGAATGACTCCCTAGTCTACATACCAGAAAATCAGATTCTTCTCCAGCATCTCCAATCTGCTATATTGTTGGCAAAAGTAAATCCACATACAGCTGGGCCTATGATGTTAAAGACCTCTCTAAGTGGAGAAAGAAAGAACACCTGATTTGTATAGTTGAAGTTAAGGACATGAATTCCTTGACATTTAACTAAATGTTGATTCTTTGTTTGCACTCAGACACCGATCTGATCAGATTATTCCCAAGTACATTACAAATATCAATTAATTTCATACACAATAATTTCTAAGGCAGGAAAGGTTTGCATCCTGGTTTGAGGTAAAACAGAACCAACTTTCTGTTCAGTAATTTTACTTCTTAGCTAAGTCTCTTCTAACTCTGAAATTAACAGCATATTGGGCAGACAACTGTTTGTTCTCAGAGTGGTAAGACCTGTGTTTATAGTTGATACCAAGGAATGGTATGCAGAGAGGCTTCTGCTTATACTTATTGCTATAACAACCAAGGTCAGCTAACTTCGTTATTTGCCCCATTGGAGGGTCGGAAACGGAAAAGCGTAGAGTGGTCGGAGCTGCAGGGAGGAGCGGACAAGACAGGTGACCCAAAACTGGCCAACAGGGGTATTCCATCCCATCTGCCCCATGTTCATTATAAAAGCTGAGGGATCAAAGGGTCAGCCCTCTTTCTTCAGTGGTCAACATCCGAGGAGGACTCTTTCTGTTCATCTGCCTTTGATCCCAATCCGTGTGTTCCTGACTTCAGATCCAGAATCCAGTTCCCATCTGTCACTGAGTCCAGTCTGGGACTTCCCCAGTGCCTGCCTGCCGGTGACGTCATCCTGGGAGCTTGATACAGTTTTGCATATATTGTATCTATTTTATTATTTCCTTTTTATTTTATTATTAATATTTCGTTAAAGTAGTTTATCCCTCTTCCTCCTCTCCTTGGAGCGAGAGGTGGGGGAGAGCATCTGACATCTCATTCATTGGCCAGTTCAGCCAAAACCACTACAGTTTGTTAAGCAGATGAGCAATTGGGGCAGAGACATTACAGCACTACAGAAAAGGACGGCTAAAGGAACTTCTAGGGATGGATCTATTTATTCCCTCTCTCAAGAAAAAAAATTCCAGCAATGGAGGCTTCACAGCCTCCACAAATGATTTAATCTAGTGCTTCTCCATCCTTTTTGTGAGGTTTCCTGAATTTCCAATCCTATTTTTTCTTGCTGTTGTTTAAGTCTGCTATTTCTCATCTTATCCCTCCTGAATACCAACAAAAAATAATTACCTTATTCTTCGCAGTAATGTTTTATATCCTTGAAGATTCTCACCTGTTCTCTTCCTTCATCTTCCCTTTTTTACTTAGGTTAATCAACCTCATTTTTTCCCAGTCTTTCCTGTAGCTCCTGCATTTGATGACCTCCTTCTTATAGCCCTATTCTGGGTTCTCTAACATTGGTTGGGTTTTTCTTCTTCAATGTAGTGTCCAAAACTGGAAATGTCCAAAACCTTCATAATGCAGAAGAATTACTATGCATATCTGGTAAGCTGTGATCCTGTTTAGATATTCCAATATGCTTTTTTCCAACAGCATGAGCTTGTTGACCCATGGTCAGCTTGCAAGCCATCAGCATCATCATCAGCAAGAGCAGAAAGAGATTTATTTTATCTTCCAAAGATGACTTATAAACAAGACAGTTATTGACTTACTGTCTATGCATGTGAAAATATTGATATGGTGTGCAGCTTCTCTCATTCTCACTGCAGCCAAGGGGCCTCTCTTGCAGATGCATCAGTGTTGTTTGGAGATTCCTGGACCACGCCAGAGCCACCCTCTTACGCTGTTGGATTTATTTCTACTAACAGTTATCAGCTGGGTTTCTCCACTAAATTTTTGGTTCTAACTTCCATTTTAATTTGAGACTGGCAGTACTTTAGCTGCTAATCCCTTTTTCTCTCTCCTCCCTGGGGAAATTATTGGAGTCCTGAAGTTTTAATCCTGGCTTCAGTGATGTAGCTTATCACTGTGAGCATCAGACTACCTCCGGCAGCTGCAGGAGGCAGATTTTTGGGAGGCCCAAAAGGTAGGCTGTGATTTGTAGATAGGCCAGGCTGAATGGGGCTTTGAGCAACCTGCTCTAGTGGAGGTGTCCCTGCCCATGGCAGGGGGGTTGGAACTCGACGATCTTTAAGGTCCCTTCCAACGTTAACCATTCTATGATTCTAGGATTCTACCTGCATCATCACGGGGAAGCAATATGATGGTCATTATTTGCCATATGTTGCTTTTACTATACTAGCATGAGGCTTTGAGGCAGACAGGTATCAATATCCTGGCTTAAAGTTATAGTTTAACTAATGGTAGATGGATTCAAGAGAAAAGGAAAGCTGCTTCTGCTCTGTTCAAAACTAACTTTTGCAACAATTTAGTACCATTAAAAAGAAAAATAATTATGCAAAAGTAAGTGGCCATCAGCACAACAGCAGTTCATATAACTGAACAAGCAAAGCAAGCACTCTTTTATGCTTTCTTTCCTTTTCCTCCCCAGTATAAAAAGGTATTTCGGGGATCTCTTCTCATGCCAAATTTCTCGACACTATTTTTGTCACTCATTGGTGCTCTCCTAGTGCTGCTGGGGTAATCCTGGTTACACATACAAATTGGGGGATGAGAGGCTGGAGAACAGACGCGCAGAAAGAGATCTGGGGGGGGTGGGTTGATGGCAAGTTGAACATGAGTCAACAGTGTGCCAGTGTGCCCTGGCAGCCAAAAGGGCCAACTGTGTCCTGGGGTGCATCAAGCATGGCATAGCTAGCTGGTCAAGGGAGGTGATTGTCCCCCTCTACACTGCACTGGTGCAGCCCCACCTCGAGTATTGTGTGCAGTTTTGGGTGCCTCAATATAAGAAGGACATCAAACTATTAGTGTGTCCAGAGGAGGGTGACCAAGATGGTGAAAAGTCTTGAGGGCAAGACTTAGGAGGAGTGGCTGAGGTCATTTGGTTTGTTCAGCTTGGAGAAGAGAAGGCTGAGGAGTGACCTCATTGCAGTCTACGACTTCCTCAAGGGGGCCAGTGGAGGGGGAGGTGCTGATCTTCTCTCTCTGGTGACCAGCAATAGGACACGAGGAAATGGAATGAAGCTGCATCACGGGAAGTTCAGACTGAACATTGGGAAAAGGTTCTTTACTGAGAGGGTGGTCAGTCACTGGAAACAGCCTCCCCAGGGAGGCAGTCACAGCACTAAGCCTGTCAGAGTTCAAGGAGCATCTAGATGACACTCTTAGTCATATGGTTTAAGTTTTAGTTATTCTTGCGAGGAGCAGGGAGTTGGACTCAATGATTCTTATGGGTCCTTCCCAACTTGAGATATTCTATGAGTCTATGTCTGAGTATACAGCAAAATGTACTCAGCTGCCAGATGACTCTGGAGTCAGTGAGGTTTTCTTCTAGTGAGTCCCCCATCCCCATTCTAGGATCCCTAGGAAAAAAGTCATATAACATTTCCAGCGATACTGTGTATTTCTGGTGCTGTTTTTTAGCTTTTTGGCTTCGTGAATGAAATCCCAAATTGCCTTTCTTCTTCCTCAATCTAGTTTTCTGGAAGGAAAAAAAAAAGCCACTAAAAGGCAAAAACATGAGCATGCTGTAGATGTACAAGGCTCATTGTATAATTATTGTTTTGCTGTGAGTTTTCAGACAGTTCTTGATTATTAGTCAGATTTCTGCTCTGTTTGAATCCACTGTGGTTGCTACAAATACTAGTATCCAAAAAAAATGGAGACACTATAGTTGTTGGGGCCACATGACCTGGCCAGGAGGAGGACAGTGAGAAACCAACTCCAGAGCCAGCTCAGCCTGTCCCCACCTGGGCAGGGACCCACTGGTGCCCCTGGGACCCCACGCATTGTTCGGGCCATGCAGAACATCTGGAAGATCGATCAAGACTAATTTTGGAGCCCTTCTTAGCATGTTGCAGATCAAGCAAAACTTGATCAGAACTAAGACTATATTGCTTTAAGAATAAGATTGTTTCGAGCTGGCTGGACAGAGGAAAAAAACCCATTGTGTGTGTCTGTGAAGGTCAGGCTGGAAAACCACCTGGAGGAGTGTGTGTAGAGAGATGTGGCTGAAGACAGTTGCATACTGTGAGAATGAGAGTGCTCACCCTGTTTGGCAAAACAGCTCAGAAACTAGCTCTACATATCAAAGAGCTGGGGCTCTTTAGCCTGGAGAAGAGAAGGCTGATGGGAGACCTTATCCACATTTACAGCTATCTAAAGGGTGGGTTGAAGGATGCTGGAGCCAGACTCTTTTCAATGGTTTCCAGCGATAGAACAAGGGGCAATGGGCACAAGCTGGAACATAGGAAGTTCCATTCAAATACAAGGAAAAACTTCTTTATGGTGAGGGTGCCAGAGCCCTGGAACAGGCTGCCCGGGGAGGTTGTGGAGTCCCCTTCTCGGGAGATTTTCAAGACCCGCCTTGATGCAGTCCTGAATAATGTGCTCTAGGCAATCCTGCTTTAGCAGGGGAGTTGGACTAGATGATCTCTAGAGGTCCATTCCAACTCCAACAATTCCGTGATTCCATGATATATATATATATATATCTATATATATCTTTGTGTATGTGAATAAAGTGTGGCGCTTGTGCTTCTGCTTCTGCATCTGCTTATTGCATACAATTGCATCCTGATCAATTGTTACTGCACACCGGCAGATAAAACTTTCTAAGACTCAATTTAAAGTTTAGAAAGCAGGCATTCTTTATTGCAGCGCCAGATGCACAGGGGATAGCTCCTCCTATCGTGCACACCGAATACTGTTGTCAAATTAAATTTATACACAACAGGTATACGTATTCAATGTAATTCCAAGAAAACATTAGCATATTCATTACATTTCCGAGAATTCATTTACATGTTATAATAAGCTTTTGGGCACGCGTAGTTGTGCCTTCTCATCGTCCTCATTTTGAGTGAGGGTCATTTCTTCCTCAATCTTCATCTTCTTCACCTGTCCTTTGGCTCACTTTTCATGTTGGCAAAACATTCTAACTGCTTAATTGCTCATTAAAACTAATGATCTCCCTGCTACCATCTGTTTGTCAGACAATGTCCATATTTATTGCATCCCTGTCTTAGGTCACCATGTTCTCAGGGCCACATGGATCCTTTCTTATCTTACTAAGTCCTTGAAACCATTTGGGATGGTTACTAAGATAGCTACATTTCTTCTCTAAAAGAAGATTCTCTACAGTTTAGCCATTTATAAACTACATGAAATCTGCCTTAGGTGAGTACAGAGTTGTGTTTTTTTTTTTTATTTCATGGCCACAATTCCTTGTGAAAAGGAACAGTAACGCCTGTTGAACAGGAAAGTTACGGGATTGTGTTAGAAATGGGACAGACTGCATCACGTGAACATAAACTATACTTAAAGGTCTTGCAATAAATTTTGCGCGCTGCTGGCTATAATACTAGTGAGAAGCAATTATCTCAATTGTTATTACTAGTAAATGAACATTGCAATTGGTTTCCATCTGAGGGTACCTTTGATAGCTCACAATGGGAAAAAGTAAGAAAGCATTTACAAAATCGGAAAGAGCTGGGTTTTGATGTCCTGGAATCGGCACTAGTAACCTGGCATTTTTTATATTTGGCACTAGCTCAGTTAAAACCTAGTGAGGCTGTTGTAACTAAAGATACTGAAGGCAAAAAATGTTTATAAGGATGTTGAGACTTCCTCAAACAATCAAACTTCTGATAATCCCTTCGACTCTGGTTCAGTCGACCCAGAAACTGAACCTAACTTATATCCACCATTACCCCTCCCCCTCCCCAACAGTTGAAAATGCCATTGTCAGAAAAGAGGCCTTTGCCAATCACCCCCACAGCACCTAAAAACCCCTTTTTGTAAACAGAACCTGAAAAGCTTCCAGCAATGCAAAAGTGCAAGTGTGGGAAAGTAATGGAAGATTGGCGAGGAGGATTGTAAATACGTTCAAGTGACTCACACCTGGGGTGCTGGAAAACACATCTATCACACTAATTGCTGTTTGGTCTTAAGCCTGTGAGCAGAACATCCGCACTGAGATAGCATACGCCTGTGATGGACTCGGGGACATCTTATCTTGCTGTTCGAGATTCCTGCCCTGTTGTTGGAGAAGATCAAAGCACAAGGGGGAGAACTACACCTGCTCGAACTCTTGAAATACCAGCTAAAGCAGGGAGGCAGGCCCCCTTCGCTTCTGCACGCTCTGGCTAACAAGGACTCTGGCTAACAAGGACTCTTGCTGGCTTTGCGGTCCCTGTGTCCCCTGCTTGCGTGCCTCCACCCGGGTGTCACGTCGGAGACTCTCCGAGTTGTGAGCTATTGGGATTAAACTTGTTCTGTTCTTTTATTTGTGGTCTCCTGGTTGTTCCTGCGTCCTGCCTGCATCAGCTCACACAGCAAGGAAGAAGCTTTTAAAAATGGGGATCTTTCATTTGCATTTCCAGTGATATATAAAGCTAATCACCCTCCTGCTCATGAAGGATTACCTTATCAAACTTTCAAGGAACTTAAAAAGTCTATAAACGAAAATGGGCTGCAGAGTTCATTTAGAGTAGGCATTTTAGAAGCAGTAGGAAACGCTTAAGTTACCATAGGATTGGAATGTATGGAATTATCAGTGTCTTTTCTAATACTTAATACACTTCATCAACCAGTTGGATTAATTGGACAGATTGGTGATAATGCTAAGGTTTTTTATCTTGAATGGCTTTTCTTACCTAATACCTTGAGAGAGACTGTTTCTATCTTTTTGGATCTCCTTATCTGGCTGATAATAAAGGGAAGAACATGTACCCAGGAACTAACAGGATATGATCCTGTTGATCTTTACCTACCTGTTACAGCACAAGAATATACCTTCCTATCTCAAAATTCTCTGCCATTTCAAATAGCATTGGCTGATTTTGTGGGCAATATTCATTTTTTTTCTCCCTTCTTGTAAGTTACTTGTCGTGGTTTCAGCCGAAATCACTGCAACCGGACTGACAGATGGCCCTTCCCCTCCCCCAAACGAGAGGAAGAGATAAGGAGATTCAAAAGTTTAGAATGAACTAAACTACTTTAATGAAGAATTAATATTAAAATAAAA
>JAOXNO010006181.1:0-10863 GCA_028565335.1 Limnodromus scolopaceus
TTTTGCCAAGTTGGCTGTTTTCCCAACTGCCGAGTTGATTCACACCGGTTGTTCTGCTGACTGAGGCCTGTTATTGTCCCATAGTAAATCATGATGTTCCTCTTTCAAGGTTGTGATATACGTCCACTAAGTGACTAAGCCCTTTGTTTTCTATATGTCCACTAGATGATTAACTCCCTTGTTTTCTGTCCACTAAATGATTAATCCCTTTGTTTCTTCCTTCTCAAAGGGAAATTGGGGTGCTGCAAAGTACTTTTGAAAGGCCGCACAGAGTATCCTTATTCATTGTGTGAACTGAGAAATCTTTCACTGATGGAAAGGAGTGAGCAATTGGCCTGTGAAGGACTTGCATCTGTAAGAGCCACTACTGAAATGGGGTGATGTTTTTATAGGAAAATAGCAAGTGTAGTAAATTTTTTCTTGTATCTTTTAAGAACATTTTACTTTAGTTCACTTAATCTCCCTGAGCTTCTTCATCTGTTATCTGTGTAGGTCAAACAAGTTGATCTCTTTCCCTCCTTTCCTCCTTTTACAGCATTCAAGAAAATGAACGTCATAGAGAGAATGATGGTAGCAGAGCCTTGATCTGTTCTGCTTTACAGACAAACCATGATGATGATAGAACACAAACCACCCTTGATAAAACAAAAAGTGTCTGGTCCATAACACTTTCCCTGAAACATTAAGGCCCCTTTCTTCAAAACAGATCATAATTATTTCCCTGAGAAAGCAGTTTTAAACAATCCATTGCCCAAAACTCTCAAAGTTTTAACAAGGAGAAAAATTTCATGAGAAGAAACAGACAACTGCTAATCTGAGCTCTATCGTGACTTCTTTTCATTGCCATGGCATTAGAACTATTCAGGAACCACAGCCCTCTGTATTAAATAATATATTAAGATGGGTTGCTATTTTCAAAAACTGCTAGTAATTTTAAGCATCAGAACCCAGTTGTATTAGGGGGATCTGGCTTTCAAAAGGAGTATGTTCAGTAATATCAAAACAAATCCCATTGAAGGTTTCTCAAAGCTAGAAAAACTGAACCAAAAAAATGGTTTTGAGAAACATTAGCCTTGATCCATTCCCACAGCCTCTTGAAGCATGCCAGCCTTTCACACCTTGACTTAGTATGCTGCTGTCTGGAGCAAGGATCCTGTCTCTGTTCCTGTTTGCAAGGCTCCCATAAAGAAATCAATGCCATGCAAACAAATAAAGAAATAAACATATTATCTCTCAATAAAGAAAAGAGATTAAGTCTTGAGATATAGCTTAAAAAGTGTTATACTAAATTTTAGATTGTTTCCCTGTCTAACGTGATGTTGATATAAAATAATAAAAAAATATTGCAGCTTCTGTAGTTCGGCTGACATTACTATTAGCCTGCTGAAACCTGAGGTGTTTTTATTCACTGCACTGTCAGTCAGTCCTTGAATATTGAGACATTTCTAACTTCTCCCCTGATACACGTCATGATGGATAGAAGATGACCATAGGCATCCAGAAGGGAGGAATCCTCCCCATCATCAGTGACCTAAACCAAAGAAAAATGGGCTCGCACAGAAATAGGCCCATGGTATCCTGTCCCCTAATAGCTTCCTTTGGCAAAAACTCTGTATTGTTACCTGGTAAGGCAGCTAGTCCTCTGCTAAGTAATACAGCATGGTTTGAGCTGTGCGGATGTCATGGTTTAGGCTGGACTGGCCAATCAGAATGACAGATTACCCCCCCCCCCGGAAAGAGAGGAGAAGAAAAGATAAGGAGATCTACAAGTTTAGAAGGAACTAAACTACTTTAATGAAATATTAATATTAAAATAAAAAAGGAAATAATGAAATAGATACAATATATACAAAACCATATCAAACTCCCAGGACGAAGTCGCCAGCGGGCACTGGGGAAGTCCCAGACTGGACTCAGTGATGGATGGGAACTGGATTCCAGCTCTGGAGTCAGGAATGCACGGACCGGGATCAAAGGCAGATGAGACAGGGTCCTCTTCGGACATCGGCCATTGAAGAAAGAGGGCTGACCCTTTGATCCCTCAGCTTTTATACTGAGCATGGGGCAGATGGGATGGAATACCCCTGTTGGTCAGGTTTGGGTCACCTGCCCTGTCCACTCCTCCCTGCAGGTGGGACCCTTCTACACTTTTTCCATTCCCGACCCTCCAACAGAGCAAATAAGAAAATTAGCTGACCTTGGTTGTTAGAGAAATAAGTATAAGCAAGGGCCTCTCTGCATACCATTCCTTGGCATGAAGTATAAACATTGGTCTTATCACTCTGAGAACGGGCAGTTTTCTCCACAATATGCTGCTAATTTCAGAGAGTTAGAAGAGGCCTAGCTAAGAAGTAAAATTACAGAACAGAAAATTGGTTCGGTTTTACCTGAAACCGGGACAGAGGGCAAGGATTTTGCAAAGTTTATTTAACCATTTAACAGAATTCTGGTTTTTTCACCTGAGTATCCCCCAGAAAAATTTACTTTCTATAAGTTAACTGAGCCACACGAGGCAACTCGTGGTCACAGAGACCACATTTATATCTTTCACTTTAACAATACCAGGAAATGATGCCGCTCTGAAACTCAGTATCTCACTTCAAATTGTTGGAATAGTCCCCGGCGCATTTTTTGCCTGGTATAACTAACATATTCCCAATTTCTGGCCACTGTGCAGGAGTTAGCAAATGAAAGGGACCATGCACAATAGGAAATCTGAATGCAGTCACTCCCTTTCAGAGGTTAAGAAAGTTTAGTATTATTGATATTGACATTTCTGTGTCAAATGGCTTCTGTGCCTGGGAATGGTTGTGGGCACATCTGATTTATTAATATGGTTGTAGTCTTAGCTACTGACTGACCTAATTTTAGTTAGTAGTTTCAAATAACTATTTGCCATTAAAATAACTTTACTAAGGTTAGTAAGGTAAACTCTCTAAAAGTAGGAAATACTAGAACGAGGAGCGTCTGTGTTGTTTGTTCCACTATAGCCTGCTCCTATATAGGCATTTGGACCCAGTCTTTGGATAATTACACAATACTGATTGCCCAGGAGATCACCCTTCCTGGTGCACAGGTAAGGATTGGTGCTCATTTAAAGTTTATTCATTCAGTTCCAGCTGTGAAGAGCTGCATTTCCTTTAGGATGTGCCCCCAAACAAACCTATTTTCGCGTCGTATTTATAAAGGTTCCATTGTTGTGACTCATGATTTAAATAAAAATATCCCCAAAGCCTCCAGAAACTGATCCAGAAGAGCACAACTTATATGTAAATGCACTCTAATAGCAAAACTCAAAAGCAATTGGAGAAAGTTTCTCACAGTAGGATCATTGGCCCCTCTTAACAATATATACCGATAGAGAAATATCTAAAAATTTAGCAAATGTAGTATGACCTTGTTTATTATGAGTCTAAGGTCTTCTCTCTCAATTCATATTAACTGCGCTCACATAGGTGACGGAAAAAGGAGACCTGGTCACCTAGGATATGGAAAACGCTGAGTTACTGAACAACTTTTTCACCTCGGTCTTCACTGGCAAGGACTCTAACCACACGACCCAAGTTGCAGAAGGCAAAAACAGGGGCTATGAGAACGAAGAACCGCCCACTGTAGGAAAAGATGAGGTTCGAGACCATCTAAGGAACCTGAAGGTACATAAGTCCATGGGACCTGATGAAATTCAGCCACAGGTCCTGAGGGAGCTGGCAGATGAAGTTGCTAAGCCGTTTTCCATCATATTTGAGAAGTTGTGGAAATCAGGTGAAGTTCCCGCTGACTGGAAAAGGGGAAACATAACCCCCATCTTCAAAAAGGGAAAAAAGGAAGACCCAGGGAACAATGGACTAGACAGTCTCACCTCTGTGCCCGGAAAGATGATGGAGCAGATCCTTCTGTAATCTCTGCTAAGGCACATGGAAAATAAGGAGGTGATTGGTGACAGCCAACATGGCTTCACCAAGGGCAAATCGTGCCTGACAAATTTGGTGGCCTTTTACGATATTGCCACAGCCTTGGTAGACAAGGGCAGAGCAACAGATGTCATCTACCTAGACTTATGCAAAGCATTTGACACTGTGCCACATGACATCCTGGTCTCAAAATTGGAAAGTCATGGATTTGATGGATGGACCACTCAGTGGATAAGAAACCGGCTGGATGGCCGCACTAAAAGGGTTGCAGTCAATGGCTCAATGTCCAAGTGGAAGCCAGTGACGAATGGTGTTCCTCAGGGGTCGGTACTGGGACCAGGGCTGTTCAACATCTTTGTTGGAGACATGGACAGTGGGATAGAGTGCACCCTCAGCAAGTTTACTGATGACACCAAGCTGTGTGGTGCAGTCGACACGCTGGAGACAAGGGATGTCATCCAGAGGGACCTGGATAGGCTTGAGAGGTGGGCTTGTGCAAACTGCATGAAGTTCAACCAGGCCAAATGCAGAGTCCTGCACCTGGGACGTGGCAATCCCAAGCACAAATACAGGTTGGACAGAGAATGGATTGAGAGCAGCCCTGAGGAGAAGGACTTGGGAGTGCTCATGGATGAGAAGCTCAACATGAGCCGGCAGCCCAGAGAGCCAACCGTGTCCTGGGCTGCATCAAGAGAAGTGTGGCCAGCACATCGCAGGAGGTGATTCTACTCCTCTATTCTGCTCTGGTGAGAACCCACCTGGAGTCCTGCATCCAGCTCTGGAGTCCTCAACGCAGGAAGGACATGGACCTGTTGGAATGGATCCAGCGGAGGGCCACAAAGGTGAGTGGAAGGCTGGAGCACCTCTCCTATGAAGACAGGCTGAGAGAGCTGGGGTTATTCAGCCTGGAGAAGAGAAGGCTCCAGGGAGACCTCATAGCAACCTTCCAATACCTGAAGGGGGCCTACAGGAGAGAAGGGAAGGGAATCTTTATCAAGGAATGTAGTGATAGGATGAGGGGTAATGGTTTTAAATTGCAAGAGGGGAGATTTAGATTAGTATTAGGAAGAAATTCTTTACAGTGAGGGTGGTGAAGCACTGGAACAGGTTGCCCAGAGAAGTTGTGGATGCCCTGTCCCTGGAGGTGTTCAAGACCAGGCTGGCTGGGGCTTTGAGCAACCTGGTTTAGTGGGAGGTGTCTCTGCCCATGGCAGGGGTGTTGGAACACAATGATCTTTAAGGTCCCTTCCAACCCAAACTATTTTATGATTCTATGGCTCTTCTGAATCTTTTCTTCTCTTTAAGAAGAAGTGATCGTGTTGGTGCTGCTGATGGTGGTGGTAGTGGTGGTGGTGCTGGTTGTCATGGTGGTGATAGTGGTGGTACTGATGGTGGTGGTGGTGGTGGTGGTGGTAGTCATGGTTGTGGTCGTGGTGGTGGGAGTCGTGGTTGAGCTGGTGGTGTTCGTGGCGCTGATTTTGGTGATCGTGGTTATGGTGGTGGTTGTGGTCGTGGAGGTTGTCATAGTAGTGGTGGTGGTCGTGGGGGCGGTGGAAATGGTCGTCATGGTGGTCATGGTGATGGTGGTGGTGATGGTTGTTATGGTGGTGGTGGTAGTGGTCGTGGTGGTCTAGGTGGTGGTGCTCATGGTATTCTTCAAGGTAGTGGTGATCGTGGTAGTATTGATGGTGGTGGTGGTCGTGGTGGTTTTGGTCGTAGTGCTGGTTGTGGTGCTCATATTCGTGGTTATGGTGGTGGTGGTCATGGTGGGGGTGGTGGTGGTAGGTGTTGTCGTGGTGGTTGTGTTCGTGATGGTCATGGTGATGGTGGACTGGTTGGTCATGGTGGTGGTGGTGCTGGTCGTGTTCATGGTGGTGGTCTGGTTGGTCATGGTGGTGTTAGTCGTGGTGATGGTGATCGTGATGGTGGTGGTCATTGTGGTGGTCTTGGTAGTCATGGTAGGGCATGTCGTGTTCATGGTGGTCGTCATAGTGGTGCTGGTGGTGGTCGTCGTGCTTGTGGTGGCCGTGATGATTGTGGTGGTTGTGGTGGTGGTGGTCATCGTGGTGGTGGTGGGGTGGTGGTGGTAGGGGGGTGGTCATGGTGGTGGTCATTGAGGTCTTGGTGGTGGTTGTGTTTGTGGTGGTCGTGGTAGTGGTGGTCGTGGTAGTGGTGGTGATTGTTGTGGTGCTTCTGGTGGTGGTCATGGTAAAGGTGGGGGTGGTAGAGGTGGTCGTGGTGGTCCCTGTGGTCATGGTGGTGCTGGCGGTGGTCGTTGTCATGGTGGTTGTGTTCGTGGTGGTGGTGGTGATGGTTGTGATCATGGTGGTTTGATTGGTCATGGTGGTGGTCATTGTGGTGGTGGTCGTGGTTGTGCTGTTCGTACTTTTCATGGTGGTGATGGTCGTGGTGGTGGCGGTCTGGTTGGTCATGGTGGTGGTGGACTTGTGATGGTAGTCATGATGGTGGTGGTGGCAGTGGTCGTGGTGGTGGTTGTGGTGGTCGTAATGTTTGTGGTGGTTGTTGTGGTGGTCTCTGTGGTAGTGATCGTGGTGGTGGTGTTCTTGGTTGTGGTCGTGGTGGTGGTTGTCGTCGTGGTGCTAGTGTTGCTGATCGTAGTGGTGGTGGTAGTGTTCCTGATCGTAGTGGTTGTTGTTGTGGTAGTGGTGGCGGTGCTGGTGGTCATGGTGGTGGTGGTCGTAATGGTGGTGGTTGTGGTGGTCTTTGTGGTAGTGGTCGTCGTCGTGGTCATGGTGATGGTGGTGGTTGTGGTAGTGGTGGCTGTCGTGGAAGTTGTGGTGGTGTTCGTGGTGGGGGTGGTCGTAATGGTGGTGGTTGTGGTGGTGGTAGTGTTCCTGATTGTAGTGGTGGTGGTGGTGTTGGTGGCTGTGGTGGTGGTGGTGGTCATGGTGGTAGTGGTCGTGGTGGTCGAGGTGGCGGTGGTTGTTGTCGTGGTGGTCGTTGTTGTGGTGGTGATGGCTGTGGTGGTAGTGGTAGTGGTGGTCCTGCTGGTGGTGTTTGTGGTGGTGGTAGTGGTTGTCAGGGTGGTGGTGGTCGTGGTGGTGGTGGTCGTGGTGGTGGTGTTTGTGGTGGTGGTGGTTGTCATGGTGGTGGTGGTCCTGCTGGTGGTGTTCGTGGTGGTGGTGGTTGTGGTTATGCTGGTTGTTGTGGTCATGGTGGTGGTGGTTGTGATCGTTGTGGCAGTCATGGTAGTTGTCATGGTGGTGGTGGCCATCATGGTGGTAGTGGTGGATGTCGTGTTGGTGCTGCTGCTGATGGTGGTGGTGGTGGTGGCCGTGGCTGTGGTGGTGGTGGTGCTGGTTGTCATGGTGGTGATAGTGGTGGTCGTGGAGGTGGTAGTCAGGGTTGTGGTTGTGGTGGTGGGAGTAGTGGTTGTGCTGGTGGTGCTCGTGGCGGTGGTTTTGGTGGTCATGGTGGTGGTGGTCCTGCTGGTGGTGTTTGTGGTGGTGGTGGTGTTTGTCGCAGTGGTGGTGGTGCTAGTGGTGGTGGTCGTCGCGGCTATGGGCGTGTTTGTCATGGTGGTACTGATGGTGGTGGCCGTGCTGGTCGTGGAGGTTGTCATAGTAGTGGTGGTGGTCATGGGGGTGGCGGAAATGGTTGTCGTGGTGGTGGTGGTGGTGTTCGTGGTGGTAGTGGTCATGGTGGTCTAGGTGGTGGTGGTCGTGGTAATCTTGATGTTGGTGGTGGTCTTGGTGGTTGTGGTGGTGGTGCTGGTTATGGTGCTCGTATTCGTGGTTATGGTGGTTGTGGTCGTGGTCGTGGAGGCGGTGGTGGTATTGGTCGTCGTGTTGGTGGTGGTCATGGCAGGGGTGGTGGTGCTCCTGGTCATTGTGGTGGTGGTGGTCGTGGTTATGGGGGTGTTTGTCGTGGTGGTAGTGGTGGTAATTGTGGTGGTGGTGGTGGTAGGCATTGTCGTGGTGGTTGTGTTCATGATGGTCGTGGTGATGGTGGACTGGTTGGTCATGGTGGTGGTGGTGCTTGTGGTGGTGATGGTGGTCATGATGGTGGTGGTGGTGGTGATGGTGGTGGTTGTTTCAGTGGTCTTGGTGGTCATTGCAGTGGTCTTGGTAGTCATTGTGGTGGTGGTGCTGGTCGTGTTCGTTGTGGTGGTCTGGTTGGTCATGGTGGTGTTGGTTGTGGTGATTATGGTTGTGATGGTGGTGGTCGTCATGATGGTGATGGTCATGGTGATGGTGGTGGTCATGATGGTGGTGGTCATTGCGGTGGTCTTGGTAGTCGTGGTCCTGCATGTCGCGTTCGTGGTGGTGGTGGTGATAGTGGTTTTGGTCTTGGTGATCGTTGTGCTGGTGGTGGTGGTGGTGGTGCTTGTGGTGGTCGTGGTGGTGCTTGTGGTGGTCGTGGTGGTGGTGGTTGTCATGGTGGTTGTGGTAGTGGTGGTCATGATGGTGGTGGTTGTCATGGTGGTTGTGGTAGTGGTGGTCATGATGGTGGTGGTGGTCATGCTGGTGGTCATGGTGGTGGTCTTGGAATCATTATGGTGGTGGTGCTGGGCGTGTTTGTGGTGGTGGTGGTCGTTGCGGTGGTCGTGGTTGTGGTGGTCGTGGTTGTTGCTTTGGTGGTTGTGGTGCTGCTGGTCTTGGTGGTCATGGTGGTAATCATGATCGTGGTGGTGGTGATTGTGATCATGGTGGTGGTAGTATTGCTCATGGTGGTGGTGTTTGTCGTGGTGGTACTAATCATGGTGGTGGTGGTGCTCTAGGAGGTGGTGGTGGTGGTTGTCGTTCTGGTCGTGGTGTTGCTGGTGGTGGTTGTGGTGTTTATGGTGGCCATGATGATGGTGGTGGTTGTGGCAGTAGTGGTTTTAATCTTGGAGGTCATTGTGCTGCTGGTGGTGGTTTTGGTGGTGTTCGTGCTGTTCGTGTTGTTGTTGGTGGTGGTCGTGGTGGTGGTAGTGGTGACGGTGATGGATGTGTCGGTTATGGTGGTGGTGTTGGTTGCTCTCGTGGTTTTCATGGTTGTGGTCGTATGGTGGTGGTGGTGGTTATTATTGTCGAGGTCTTGGTGATGGTCGTGGTTGTGGTCATAATGGTGGTGATTGTCGTGGTGGTCGTGGTGGTCATGGTAAAGGTGGTGGTGGTGGTAGAGGTGGTCATGTCTGTTGTGGTCTTGGTGGTGGTTGTGGTCACGGAGTTGGTGGTGTTGGTCGTGGTGGCAATTGTGGTCGTGGTGGTTGTCGTTCTGGTGGTGGTGGTGGTCGTGGTGGTGGTGGTGGTGGTCGTCGTGTTTGCGGTGGCCGTGATGATTGTGGTGGTTGTGGTGGTGGTCGTGGTTGTGGTGCTCGTGTTCATTGGTGTTTTCGCGGTGGTGGTAGTGGTTGTGGTCGTGGTGGTTGTGGTGGTCATGGTGGTGGTGGTGCTCGTGGAGGTGGTGGTGACAGTAGTGGTCATGTTGGTGCTGCTGGTGGTCATGGTGGTGGTCGTGGTGGTGGTCATGGTGCTGGTGGGTATAGTTGTCATGGTGGTCATGGTTGTCATGGTGGTGGTCGTTGTTGTGGTGGTGGTGGTAGTGGTAGTCGTTTTGGTGGTCGTGGTGGTCGTGATGGTGGTGGTGGTAGTCGTTTTGGTGGTCGTGGTGGTGGTCTTGGTAATTGTAGTGGTGGTGGTGCTGGTCATGTTCGTGGTGGTGGTGGTCATGGCAGTGGTGGTGGTGGTTTTCGTGGTGGTGGTGATCGTCATTGTGCTTGTAGTTGTGATGGTGGTCATTGTGGTGGTGGTCATGCTGGTGGTGATCTTGGTGGACATGGTCGTCGTGGTGGTGATTGTGATCATGGAGGTGGTGGTGTTTGTGATGGTGGTGGTGGTTGTCGTCGTGCTTGTAGTTGCGGTGGTGGTCATTGTGGTGGTGGTCATGCTGGTGGTGATCTTGGTGGTCATGGTCATCATGGTGGTGGTTGTGATCATGGAGCTGGTGGTGTTCGTGCTGGTGGTGGTGGTCGTGCTGGTGGTGGTTGTAGTTGTGGTGGTAGTGGTGGTACTGATGGTGGTGGTCGTTGTGGTGGTGGTGCTCGTGGAGGTGGTGGTGACAGTGGTGGTCGTGTTGGTGCTGCTGGTGGTCGTGGTGGTGGTGGTCTGGTTGGTCGTGGTGGTGATGGTCGTGGTGGTGGTGGATGTGTTGGTTATGGTGGAGGTGGTGGTTGCTGTTTTGGTGTTCGTAGTGGTGGTGGTCATGGTGGTAGTCATATGGTGGTGGTCCTCGATGTCTTGGTGGTGGTTGTGGTTGTGATGGTAGTGGTGATGGTGGTCGTTGTAGTGGTGGTGATTGTTGTGGTGCTGCTGCTGGTGGTGGTCATGGTGGTAGTCATATGGTGGTGGTCCTCGATGTCTTGGTGGTGGTCGTGGTTGTGATGGTAGTGGTGGTGGTCATAGTGGTGGTGATTGTCATGGTGCTGCTGCTGCTGGTGGTGGTGTTGGTCGTGGTAAAGGTGGTGGTAGAGGTAGTCATCGTGGTGGTGGTCCTTGTGGTCATGGTGGTGTAGGTGGTTATCATGCTGGTGGTTATGGTGTTCATGGTGCTTGTGGTGGTCGTTGTTGTCATAGTGGTTGTTGTGGTGGCCATAGTCTTGGGACTGGTTATGTTGGTGGTGGTGCAGTGGTGGTTGTTGTCATAGTGGTGGTTGTGATGTTGGTAGTTCTGGTGATTGTGGTGGTGGTGGATGTCGTGGTGGTGGTGGTCATGGCGGCGGCGGTGGTGGTGGTGGTTACGATGGTGGTGGTCGTGGTTATGGGGTTGGTGGCGTCGGTCGTCATGGTGATGGTGGTCGTGCTGATGCTGATGGTGGTCATGCTGTTGTTGGTGGTGCTAATTGTGGTTGTTGTCATTGTAGTGGTGGTATCGGTGGTCGTGTTCATGGTTGTTGTAGTAGTGTTGGTGGTTGTGGTCATGGTGGGGGTCCATGTGGTAGTGGTGGTGG
>JAOXNO010006182.1:0-10846 GCA_028565335.1 Limnodromus scolopaceus
TGTGGTCCCGCGGTCCTCCAGGATAGCGGAAGTTCCCCTTCAGTCCTCCGGCGCCAGTCTCTGTGGTCCCGCGGTCCTCCAGAATAGCGGAAGTTCCCCTTCAGTCCTCCGGCGTCAGTCTCTGTGGTCCCGCGGTCCTCCAGGATAGCGGAAGTTCCCCTTCAGTCCTCCGGCGCCAGTCTCTGTGGTCCCGCGGTCCGCCAGGATACCGGAAGCTCTTCGTCAGTCCTCCAGAAATCCACGTCTATGGCATCTGAGGCCACCAGGACAACAGAAGTGACTCTCAGTCCTCTGAAAACTAGTCTCTATGGCTCTGCGGTCTCCCAGGACACCAGCAGGATTGGGGGAATGGCAGGCCACGGGGGTATATGGCGATGGCCCCTGCTCAAACAGCTCAGTTTGCATTCAGTTCCCTGTTGAGCTCATTGCATCCCTGAGACTTCTTTGGTATCTCTGGGCCCTTTGGGAGTTCTCTAATCCCTCTGACGAAGCCTCTTGTTTTTTCAAAACTTTTTCTGGTTTTATGTCATATCTGGTACCCTAAAGATGACTATCACCCGCTCAGATCTCTTTAATAGCGTTCACCTACTGCTATTGACACATCTCTCATGGTGATTTCTGTTCTCTTTTACAATTTATTTTTGTTTTAGTTACTTAGATGTTAATTAGGCTACTTCATATAGCTTCTGCTACATCTTATATTACTATGTTTTCTGTCCTTTGGGACTCATCTAGTTCTATTAAGGAAATCATTCAAAGAGAAATTTCTGAGGTGATAATTTCATAATAATAATGTTATTTAATTTAATGAGCTACTACTATATGTAGCTTCCTCTAACATCTACCTTGATCTACACCCCAGAAAAATTAAGTGCAATTACCTACCCAGTCTTGTGGCTGACACAACAGATGTAGTTGCAATAAAAGAGCATGTATCGTCATCTCCAGTAAGGGCTGCCACCTCTATGTTGATGCTTTACAGGCCTTAAATTAAGACAGGTGAGAAAAGCAGCCACCCTTCCTCTGGCTGTCTTTATGGCTTCTGGGGGGTTGGCCCTGCCCCTTCCCCAGGGGATTGTGGGGAGGGTGGTGGGCAGGGCCCGGGGTATATGATCAGGGCTCCTAGCCAGGGGGCTCATTCCACCCTGGGACTTCTCTAGGGTCAGAGCTCTGCTGTGTTTTCAGTCAGCTGCAGGTTTGTGGCTGGCTCAGCTCTTTTGGCATTTAGAGGAACAGAGGTAAGAAGTCTGAGGTGAGTACTTCAGGACCAGTTAGGCTTCAGTAGTATGTATAGGGCAAAATAAATCTCTGTGCTGTTTCTGTCCCTTCTCCCCCCACCCCGGTCAATAAGTCTCCATTGAGTGTTTAGGTATGGCAAATTAATATGCTTTTACTTATTCTAGGTGCACTGTATTTTTCTAGATTTCCTGACTTTATTGAGGATGGAATTTTGGGGGTTTTCCCCAGTTCTGTTGTATACTGTGTCAGTTGCTGATATGGTTTCTCTTAAAAAGACTGGTAGTGAGATTATCTAGCAGGGGTCATGGTGAGCATCTTGTATGCACATGTATATGGAGTTTTAACGCTTCTCCAGAAAGCAGCAGGGATGTAAGGCATAGTGTGTTTTGGGGTATGGGATGGTTCATCACCTTTCCCCATTGCCTACAGAGTACCACGGTGTCCCTAGAGCTTTTGCAGCTTGCGGCAGGCCCCTTGTGGATTTTGTCAGGGCATAACTTATTTTGCAGGTGTGTAGCAGAGCCCAGAGGCTATGGGAAGACAGGAGGTGCCCACAGAATAGAGGGTACAGCTTGGAAGAGCAGCTCCCAAGGAGCAGCTGACGCCAGGGGTTCAGGGTTCAGATACAGAATGGGAGCTGTCAGGAACAAGTGGGGTACCATCAATGAGAGTTCAGGAGAAGAGAATGGCTTTCCAAAGCTTTGGGACTGGGGATGGCTAGGAAAGGGAGGCAGGTGCATCAGTCTTCATCATATCAATTATGTGTTTGGGTGTCAATGATGTCTGGTGTGTTCTAGTAGTGTCTTGCCTTTGAGGTGAGCCAGGTAGTAGTGAGGAGTGCGGGACCGGTGATTTTGTGCAAGCGCCATGGTAACTTTGTATTTCTTTGTATCTTAGGTGCAATAAAGAATTGTCATTGCAGCCACCGAGTCTGGGATCAGCATGGAGCAGGTTAGCAGAATGCCACAGCACTTCTGTGGATGAGGGTGTTGTGGAAGAGGTTGGCATTTACGGTCATGATGCTCACTGCTGGGGCAGTGTTTTTTTTTTTTCTTCTTCTTTTTGCAGATGAAGAGGAACCAAGTGACTTCAGGAACATATCAGTTAGCTGTTTGTTGTGGTTTTTTTCAAGGATGAATTCAGACTCCTGACTCTCTGAAAGCTAAGTTGAGGGGCTGGCACTGGAAAGGGTCCAAGGTTGACAGTTTCATAGCAGGTTTTTTAAGTTAAAGAAGGGAAGAGGGTTGTTCAGGAGCAGCGCCCTTTAGGCAGGTAAAGGAAGTGGGTTATTCTTCAGCATAACGCTAGCATGTGCCGGGCAGGGGGGTTCCAGCCTGCGTCTGTCGTGTCGTCTTCTGTGTGTTAGACCTTTCTTGGGTCTCAGTGTCCTCTTTAATGCTCAAGGAGCACAGCATGCACCTCAAGCACCATCCCTAGAGTCTTGAACGGCTGTACTCATTGGTGTAGTGCCGTCGGGTGTTGCTTTTCTTGCATTACAAGCTTAAAGTGTGGATCAGTCTTGAGTCACAGAAGCTTCTGGGTGGTCCTCATTTGTGGCATTGTTCCCAGCTGCCTGAGCAGCTCTGCTCTCCAGCCATCTGTTTCTAGGGAGTGGAATTTCTTCCCTGCATCCTTACATTCTTAGCTCTTGAAGCCAGGCTTCCTGTGAATACATCGTCTCAGTTTTGAGACTTGCTTCTTGTCCCAGCCATGACATCCAGGTCACTTTCTGCAGTTTCCCTAGAACATCTTCATGTCATCATTATGGTCCTGCGGGTCATCTTGCCTGATGGCGTCTTTAAACTGGGTGTCATTCTTCTTGCCCGGAGTTTTTTCTTGCCTTTGAGGTGTGTTGTTTGTCGTGTTGTGTGTCGCATCAGTCTGTGCTTGTGTGTGTCTGGCTTGGAGCTGCCCTGCCCAGGGGTGTAGAGTTGGGGTCGGTGGAATAGTGGAAAGAGTCTGTGGTTAATACTTGGATCTGCCCAAACTGTTGAGGCAAAGGTGGTACTATTATCTCAGATCAAGTAGCCGTCAGCAGGCTGTGTAGACAGTTTTGTTTCATTAATGTTTTATGGGGAAGAGCAGAGCTATGTGGGACAGGCTGTTCAGTGGTAGTGAAGCAGATGGCATCTCGAAGATCTTAAGGCTGCTTTGTGGTGGGCTTAGTTTTTTCAGGTTTTATTTGAATGGCAAGCTGCAGTTGGACTCTAGATGATACTTGCAAACGGGAACAAGACGTTTGGAATCATGAAGCTATTGCTCTGCATCCACGTGATTTGTTCGATAATCTTTCTTCAGATGCAGAGGGACAAACTGTTCAGGGCGATGTAGATGAGCGGAGCTCTGCAAGTAGGTGGGTCAGTGTGCGGGATTAGAAGGAAAATGTGGCTGGTGGCTCTGTGACAGCCTTATGGCTTTTGATTTTCCTGTTTGAAGCTTGAAATTGATGAGAGATGTGGGATACGAGCACCAGGGCTGACTCAGGCAAGGTGAGTGGTGATCGGTGGGCTGAAGCATCACTTCTTTTTCAGGTGTTCTGTGGGTGAAGTTTTAAGCAACCTATGTTATTTGAGTTTTACAGATGGTGTGTGAGCCTGAAGCTGGCAACCCAGACTCATGGAGGCTGGGTGGGCAACCTGTCAAGGTAAAGGGGCAGGAGAGGGGAATTGTTGCATGCAGGCTATGGTTTTGGGCAGTATCTCAGCATGTGTCATTTTGCTTGGTTTTTTGCAGGTGCCGCACCCAGGCTTGGAAAGGTGATGCTGCATGCTGATGAGCAGTTTGAACTGGTGAGGTGGTTGTGGGCAGGGTTGGTGTCAAATAGCAAAGTATTACGTGGCAACTCAGTGAAGTGTTTATCTCTGCTTTTGCAGGCGCTGTGCAGACTCCCTTTGGAACCGGATGAGTGTTTGAGGTGAGGTGGATAGTAGGGAGGAGGTGCCTGGAGCCGGTGATTTCTTGCACGTTCAATGGCATTTTTTTCTCTTTTGGTTTCTTAGGCACCACAAACGGCGACCGCTGCGGAGTTTGAGTCTAGAATCCATGCAGAGCTGCTGAGCAGAATACCTCTGAGGTAGGGGATGTTGCCAGAAAGGTTTGTGTTGACCCATGTGGTGTTCACTGATGGCACTGACATCTGTGGAATGGGTTTTTTCTTCTTTTCCATAAATACTTTTTTTTCAGGTGATGAAGAGGAGCTTAGCGACTGCAGGATTGATCCAACTGGCTGACTGTGGCTCTTCTCGTGGAGGATGGCTTCAGGCCCCCGGCCCTCTGAAAGCTAAGTTGAGGGACTGGTGCTGGGGATTGTTCAGGGGGGAGGAGGGACAAGGTTGGGAGTTGCAGGGAGGGGTTTTAAAGTCAGGGTAGGGCGGAGGGCTGCCCAGCAGCAGTCACCTCTGGGTAGGTAAAGGGAGTGGCTTCCTCCTCAGCACGCAGCCGGCGTGTGCTGGGCAGGGCAGTTCCGGTGGGTGTCTGTTGCAGTGTCGCTTATGCAGTCCGTGTCCTGTGTCTGTCTTAGACTTTCCTCGGGTCTCGATGTCCTCATTGCTCTTTGCGCTCAAGGAGGGCGTCAGGTGCCTCGGGCACCACCCGTAGGGTCTCAAACTTCTGTAAGTCATCGGTGTTGTGCCCAACGGGTGCTTCTTTTTCTGCATAAGAATCTTAATGCGCGAATCAGTCCTGCGTCTTGGATGTTTCCGGTCAGTCGTCTTTCTGCGTTGTCGTTCCCGGCTGCGTGAGCAGCTCTGTTCTCTAGGCGTCCGTTCTCAGGGACTGCGACTTTTTCCCTGCATCCTTACGTTCCTAGGTCTTGATGCCAGGCTTCTTGTGTGTATATCCTTTCAATTTTGATCGGAACTTTGTGTAGCGGGTCGTGGCGTTTGATTCTTTTGCGGCGTGGCCATAGAGCCTCCTGACATCAGTGCTGCGGCCCTGTAGGTCTTCTTGCCCGAGGGCGTCTCTTGTCTGGAAGCGATTGCTCTTGCAGGGAGCATTGTCTGATGTTTGAGTCTCGTTGTCTATAGGGTTGCGTGGTGTTTGGCTGCACCGGGGTGTGTTTGGTGTGGAGCTGCCCTGCCTGGGGGAGTAGAGTCAAGGGTAGGTGGAACAGCAATAGGAGTCTAAGGGTAGCATGTTGATATGCTTAGATCTGTGGAAGAAAATGTCTTTATAGTCGATTCGGATCAAATAGCCAGGGGCAGCGACAGTCATTTCCGTAGCGTTTAATGGAGATGATTGGACCGTTCTGGGTGGGCCTGGTAGATGTTAGTGAAGCATGTTGAAGGTGTTAAGGGGCGTGTGTGTGTGTGTGTGGCTTAACATTTGGCCCAATTTTTTTAAGGACTGGCTGTAGCTGAAGTTTAGATGATATTACTGAATGGAAAGAATACCCCTGGAATTGTTCAGCTGCTGATCAGCATCTGGGTGACTTGTTTAATATCGGTTTTTGTTTGTTATGCAGATCGACAAGAAGGGCACCAAAGCGATGGAGGAGGCGAGCAGGACATTGTTAGAAGGTGAGTCGGCGCATGGCGTAGGAGGGAAGATGCACCTGGTAGCTATGGGACTTACAGTGTTTTGTTTGTAATTTCAGAGATGTAAAGTGGCGTGGCAAGCAGGGTGTTAGACCGGAGTGATTCAGGCAAGGTGAGAATTGGCTAGTGGGCTGAAGTAGTAGTACTTTCTCATGTGTTTTGTTGTGGGTTAAGTTCTAAGTGTCCTTGGTTCTGTTTTATAGAGGGTGCACAAGCCTCAAAGCGACAGCCAAAAATCACAGAGGGCAGTTGGGTGAGCAGCCAAGGTAAGGGAGTAGAAGACAAGAATCTGAGGGCCAGCTGAGGTTTCGGGGTGTATCTCAGCATGTGCCTTTCGCTTTGTGTTTTTCAGGTGCGGCATGCAGGCTCAGAAGCGAAGCCTCATTCCAATGAGCGGGCCAAGAAGGTGAGACGGTTGTGTGCTGTGTTGGTGTCTCACAGTACAGTGTGCTATGGCAGCTCGGTTAAATATTTACCTTGTGGTTTTACAGGGTCTCTGTTAGCCGCTGTTGAAAGTTGATAAGCATTAGAGGTGAGCTGGGGCAGTAGTGAGGAGAAGCATGGGGCCAGTGGCTTCTCACATGTGTGACACCAACTTTATTTCTTGGTAGCTCAGGTGCCACAAGAGATGACGGTGACTGCGTCCGACTCTGGGAGGATCAGGTGAGCAGAACACCATCACTCTTTTGAGGAGAGGGACTTGTGGGAGAGGTCGGAGCTGACCTGTTTGATATTTCATGCTGGTGCTGGTTTTTTTTTCATTGCAGATGGTAAAGAGGAACCTGATGACTGCAGGAACATCCCAGATAGCTGATATGTTGCTTTTTTGTCAACGGGAGAGTTAAGCCCCCTGGCTTTCTGCAAGCTAAGTCAAGGGACCCAGGTTGGGGAGGGGCTGGGAGGCGGGGCAGGGGTGGGAGTTGCAGGGACGGGTTCTAAAGTCTGAGCGGGGCAGGGAGTTCTCCCAGAGCAGTCACATCTGGGTAGGTAAGGGCAGCGGGTTACTCTTCAGCACGAAGCCATCGTGTGCCGGGCAGGGGACTTCCGGCCGGTGTCTGTTGTGTGGTTTATGTGGTCTGTCTCCTGTATCTTAGCCTCTTGTCAGGTCTTGATGCCTACATTGCTCTTTGTGCTCAAGGGCCACAGCAGGTGCCCCGGGCACCCCCTGTAGGGTCTGGAACGCCTGCCCTCATCGGCATTGTGCCCAATGGGCACCTCTTTTCTTGCGTAACAGTCTTAAAGTGCGGATCGGACCTGCATCTGGGACATTTTGGGACGGTCCCACTTTTCTGTCATCGTTCCCGGCTGCGTGAGCAGCTCTGTTCTCTAGTCATCAGTTTTCAGGGACTGGGCTTTTTTCCCTTCATCCTTACGTTCCCAGGTCTTGAAGCCAGGCTTCTTGTGCGTACATCCTCTCCATTTTGACAGGAATGTCTTCTAATGGGCCATTGCATTGGATTCTCTGCGCCCTGCAGGTCTTCTTGCCCGAGGGCTCCTCTGGTCTGGAAGTCATTCTTCTTGCAGAGAGCGTCGTCTGATGTTTGAGTCACATTGTCTATCGTGTTGTGTGGTGTTGGGCTGCACAGGGGCGTGTTTGGCACGGAGCTGCCCTGCCCGGGGGCGTAGAGTCAGGGGTAGGCGGAGCAGCAATAAGGGTCTGTGGTTAACACGTTGATTTGCCCAGAGATGTGTTCTCCAGCACAACGGTAATGTTATTTCTCTTGACCGCCGAGGTTCTAGAAGCGATGACCGCCGCAGCATCCTATTTTGGAATCTGTGCGGAGCAGGTGAGCGGAGAGCCCACGGTGCTTCTGAGGAGGGATTTTTTTTTTGGAAGAGGTTGGCATTGAGGGGTGCGATGCTGGTTGCCGGCACTGGTTTGTGTATATTGTGTGTTTTTATTGCAGATGGTGAAGAGGATCCTGGCAACTACGGGGATGTCCTGGGTAGCTGATGCAGGTTGGCAGTTTTGCATCGAGGATGCATGCAGACTCCTGGATGTTTGAAAGCTAAGTGGAGGGACCAGGGCTGGGGAGGGATCGGGAGGAGGGGACAAGGTTGTCACTTGCAGGAGGGATTTTGAAGTTAATGTAGGGTGGAGGGCCAGAGGAGTGTCCAGGAGCAGCCCGTCTAGGCAAACGAAGGGAGCGGGTTACTCTTCAGCATGAAGCCAGTGTTTGTCAGACAGGGCAGTTCTAGCCTCTCTCTGTTGTGGTGTACTTTGTGTGGTCTGTCTCCTGTGTCTTAGACTTTCCTCAGGCTATGATGTTCTTGTTGCTCCTTTTTATTGTTTAATATTTTCTTTATGTTTTGAGGTCTCCATAGCTCTTGTGCAATCAGCAGGTATCTTGGTAGCCCTCCTGAGAGTGTAGACCACATCAGTACATCAGCCTAGCGCCGGTGTAGTCCTTTTTGTTTTGCCATTCTACCTTAAAGCGTGGCTCTGCCTGGTGTGCATTGGGTCATGGGTGTTTCTGAGCAGTCCGCCCTTGCAGCGGCAAGCCAGGTGGTACATGCAGTTTTGAAAGGTCTGGGGTTGAATTCTTATGTCCTGAGCGGTCTCAGGTCTGAAAGCTGACTTTCTCATTTGTTGATCATGATAGTTTTGATGAGAGTTTTCTCTCAGGGGCTGCAACTGTTATCTCTGTTTCGCAGGGCTGTTATAAGGCATTTGCGCCATCGTGGCACCGTTGGGCTTCTCTTCTGGCGTCATCTAACCCTATGGGAGTTGTTATTCTCCCTCAGTCTTACGGCACCTCGTGGTCATGTTGCGTTTGGTGTCTGTGTGCAGTGTCGGGGTCGGAGCTGGCTCCGATCGGAGTTTAAAGGGTAGTTGGCATCACACATGTTTCTGGAGCGTCACCTTTGCAGAGGCGATCTCGGCCAGAAGAACAGCTCCACTCTCCAAGGTTCTGTTTCTGTAGAGATTCTCCCAGTATTCCATCCTCGGGTTCTTCCAGGCTTAAATTGTGAAGCCTGGCTTCTTACAGATCCGTCTTTCTAGTTTTGTATGGTATTTCAGTACTCTAGTTTTGATTATCATCTGAGATGGCCTCTTTTTGCAGTGTTTGTTGTTAGTTTGAATTGTATCGCTCTGTATCTGGTTAGGTGTTGATTTGTACTGTATCGCTCTGTATGTGAGTCTTCATTGACTTGTATTGTATTGCTCTGTATGTGAGTATTCCTTCTATTGTGCCACTGTCTATCTGATTATGCGTTGAATTGTATTGCTTTGTATTGCCCTGTAATTGCACTGACCGCTATTTGAGACTGTCTTTCATGTCTGTATTATGTGTTGTATTGCATTGCCCTGTATTTGAATTTCTATTATACTGTTTAGTTCTGTATTACCATTGCATCACGTTGCTCTGTAATTGCATCAACCGCCACCCCAGACCGTTTTGCATTGTCTGATCCCGTATTACATGCTATATTGTATCGCTCTGTATTTGAACTTGTACTGCATTGTTTGGCACTCTGTTGGTTTTGTGTGAAGTTGCTCTGTATTGTATCAGGTGCCATCTGAGACTGTCTTGCATTGTCTGACCCTGTACTGTGTTCCGTTTCCTACGGCAGCGCTCTGTAACGTGTTTGTTCTCGGCAGTGATCTAGGATCGTGTTGTATTGTGTGGCATATATGTGTGCATTGTGCAGCTCCGTGTGTCTGTATCGTATGGTATCACACAGGTAGCGTAGAGGGTTAAAGTGGCTTTGAGGTATCCGTGGAGGCAAGAGGGAGGCAAGTGGGTCACAGCCAGTTTGTGAGGTTACAGGTGGTAAATGAGTAAGGCAGCTGGGCTTGTCATTGCGATTTGACAGATGCCTTGCAGCAAGTCTGTAGAAACAGTAGAGTTACAGGGGAGTGGCCTGATGGTCTCAGAGCAGCCATGTTTTTTGGGGCAGATCGGTCATTACACCACTCCAAGCGCCAGGGAACAACGTGAGGGGAATGTGTCATTTTGGTAGTGGGAGCGCAGCTGTGGGATTGGTGTCTCAGAAATGAACTGTGCAGTAAATGCCTTTATGTTTTGTTTTTGCAGGCGAGGGAGATGAGGTGACTCTGAGAACCTTGCCATTTATGTGATGTGGGCGCTATGGAGGGTGGACCATGACTGAAGGCAGTGTGAAAGCTAAGTAGCTGGGAGACATCAGTGGGTGACAGATACCAAGCGTTGTTTTTTTTTTTTTTTTTTTTTTCTTCCTTTAGCTGAGTGGTTTTTCCCCCAGTCCAGGTGGCTCCGGGAGGTGACGCTCATCACCTGCGTTTGGGTGGAGATGGGCCTCGGGCAGGGGTTTCATCAGGCAGGGAGATTTTGGAGGCTTCCAAGGAGCACTGCAGATACGGGGTGATATCCCCTCGTGGAAGGAGGGTGGGAGGATTGTGATGGGTGGCTTGTGGGGTAGCGGACTGTGTGTCGCAAAAGTGTGTGAGCTTGAGTGATGTTGGTGTGGTTTGGCTGTTGGCTTGTGGGTTGTAGGTGGAGGTAACGGTGCTTTGTTTTTCAGGCAAATAAGGCATTTTAAAACCATGACAAATATAGAATAAAAAAACCCCAGCCGGGGGATTTTTTTTTTTCCCCCGGCTGGGTTTTTTTTTCCCCGGTCCCGGCTGCTCTGCGAGGTGAGTTTCATCACCAAAGTTTGGGCAGAGATGGCCCTGGGGTTTTTGCCAGGCAGGGTGATTTTGGAGGTCCCTGGAACGTCATTCCCATGGAGCATTGCAGCGACGGGGCCATGTCCCCTTGGGGAGGTTGGCATAGGGGAGGGTGAGGGGTGATTTATGTGTTGGGTTGCAAAGCTGTGTGATCTTGTGTGGTGTGGCTGTTGCCTTCTGGGTTGTAGGTGGAGATAATGGTGTTTTGCTTTCAGGTGAATAGTCAAAATGATAAAACATGACAAATGTAGTATAAAAAAAACCCAATGGGGGGGGGGGTGGTGTTTTTTTTTTCCCCCTGGCTGGGTTTTTTTTTCCCTGGTCCTGGCCGCTCTGTGAGGTGATGTTAATTGCCAAAGTTTGGGTGGAGAGGGCACTTGGGCCGGGGTTTTTGGGCAGGCAGGGTGATTTTGGAGGT
>JAOXNO010006183.1:0-10842 GCA_028565335.1 Limnodromus scolopaceus
AGGGATGGGGCAGCCACAGCTTCTCTGGGCAACCTGGGCCAGGCTCTCACCGCCCTCACAGCAAAGAATTTCTTCCTCAGATCTCATCTCAGTCTCCCCTCTTTCAGCTTAAAACCATTCCCCTTTTTCCTGTGGCTCCTCTCCCTGATCAAGAGTCCCTCCCCATCTCTCCTGGAGCCCCTTTAGGGACTGGAAGGCCTCTTTTCGGTACTTTATCTGGAAAATACTCATTTTTCATGTCTCAACATTTTGTTTTCTTCTAAACAGAGAATCCTTCTTCTGTGGGCTCCTGCCAGGCTTCATTCCGAGCCCTCTGTTCTGTTCTCTCCCAGGTTATCACCTTACTGCTTCCTAAGCATCGAACCCAAGGTCATTAGTCACCCATCATCTTCACCACCAGCCCAGCTTCAGTGATGCTTATTTGTAGACACTTTAAGACCTGTTAACACACCTCCTTCTCCTTTGCCCCCGCTGCTCAAGTAAGTTCTAGGCTTTCTCTTGGCTTATGACACCAAACCCTGACATGTGCCCAGACAAAGCATCTCTTTCATCATTTACATCTTCCCTCTGCTCTTTCTCAATTGCTTCCATATTTCATCATTTCAGCATCAATCTGGTTCTGCTCCTCCTGCATCTCATCTGCTCGCAAACTGCCTGCTGACTCCTGAAACATTCTCTGTATACAAAAATTGCCTTGGCGCACAGCCGGAGTGTGCTTTGTTTCCCCGAAAAACTGTGAGGGCAAGAGCTTTCTCAGAATCCCAGACCTAGCAATGGAAAGTTTTGCAGACTTTGTCCCTTTCTGAAGATACCTCAACCTGGAACTCCAACCCTCTTCGGTAGTTGCAGGGACTGATGTCTGAACTGAGATCTTCCCGGCCATAGTGACTCCCGGTCACTTCATTTCATCCCTTCCAAACATGAGGAGGGAGAGCAGGGCCTTTGGAAACACGCCCTACACACGTCTTCACCAAATTCCTCACCTTGGCTTTCAGCTGGTTTCAATTCAGCTCCACCTCTTTCTGCCCTAAAGCCCAGCTCTCCAGTCCCACAGATGTACAGGCTGCAATCCGTCCCCCAACCCACAGAATGATGCTCCTGCTCCTCTCCCAAGACTGTTACAAACCAAAAAAAAAGAATAAATTTCCTCTAACATTAACCCTTTCCCTCTCCAAAGAATTTGCTTGCGAGAAATCTACAGCGAGGCCAGAAGAACAAGGTAATGCCACATTTTTTCATGCTGTGGCTGCCCACCAGCCAGCTACATTTAAGACACAGCTGGCTGGGTTGTCGTTAGCAGAAGTTGGTGGGCTACTCAAAAGACAAAAAAAAAAACCAAAATGGTGGAGGGGGGGAGTTGAAAAAGCTCCCAAACACTCACAGAAAAACCCCAGGCATATATGATCAGCCTTTGCACAGAAAAAAATACATTGGCAAATTATTTTGATTTATTAATACTAACGTTGATAAATAACTTGCACACTCTTATCTTGATTTGACCGGGGCAAGGCACCTCTGGGGGAACTGGGCAGCTGTACTAAACATGGGAGAAAATATATGTAATGGGAAAAGTCAAGTTTTACCTTCATATAGGTTAAACAATTTAAAATTTTACTGAAATAAAAATGTGCATAGTTCTTCTTCTTCTTCAGACACACACATAGAAAGTTTGAAAAGAGCTCTTTGGACCAAGGTGTCAGCACAGAATAGGCATCAAGGCTCAATCAACAGGCACCAACAGGCATCAACAGGCATCAAGAAATTGCTCGAGGAATTTGGAATGTGTGGGATTCTGTCCTTCATTATTTTCCTCCATCTTTTAACATAGTTTCCTAAACCTTAAGCTTTTATTTAAGTAACAGTCTACAGCAAGGTTCTTGCATCATTTCAAGGTGTTCTAAGTGCAGTTCCTATAAACAGAAAAATGTGTTGGTCAAGACCTAGATTAATCAATCATTTATTCCAATTTTATTTTTAAATTTATGGTTTCATTTAAAATATTATTTTAAGGATCAATTTCAAAAAGCAAACCATTGAAATATTTATTGCTTTTGGCTTTATTTGGGTACAGATTATTCTTAAAAAATAGATTTAAATAAGAAAAGAGTTTGCTTAATTTAAAATTTCTAGACACCAATTGCATATTTAGTAATTATTTTAAATTTTATATTATTAAAAATAATTTAGATAAATATAAATATAAATATAAATATAAAGTATATATACTTTATAAAATGTGAAAATTATTTAATAAAGCAGCTGTTAAAGGCTTTGTTTTTTCTTACAACTGTGTCTAGTGCTACAACTATATCTGCTTTGGTATTGCTGCATATTTTACTAGACAAAAAAGTAGGTGTCACTGTACTTATAAGCATAGCAAATTTTGTTTCTTCACACATTCATTACAGATGACACTCAATATTTTTCTAACTCAAATAACACCTGTCTTCAGTTTTTTCTGTAGGTCATCCTCAACCCCATCCCTTCTATTTCATTTGGGATAATTCCCATGGGGTCACTGCAAGGAATAGCAAAGATTCAGTATAGTTAAAGGTTGCCAACTATGCAGAAAAGTAAGTGACCCTTTCTGTCATTATAATCTGCTCAAAGAATTTCCAGAGCACTCACTGGAAGTTGTATATCAAAGTCAACAATATTCTTCTATGTTCTATTCCGCAGGAACTTAATACCTTTTTGCTTTGAATGTTGACTGTGCTGAAGTACAGGGCCTGTCTTTAAAACAATTTCTCTATTTATTCACATTGGCCACCCACTTTCTAACGGGCAATTGCCCAGAATCTTTAGGAATGCATTTAATCAGGTACATTTCGTTTCCATAAAAGCAACGTAGCAGATGAAAGAAGGAAGAAAGGCAGCGGTGGCATCACGCTACCTACGGCACCCTGCGCATCGTCACCGAGGGGCTGACAGCCCGCAGATCGAGAACCTCTGCTCCACTCAACTATAAACACAGGTATTTATAGACCAGCAGATATATTTAGTGTCATAAACATCCCCTTCGGCTGGAAAAATTCAATTACATACACTGTTTAATATTAGGTGGCTGGTTTGTTTTCTTTTTCTTTTATTCTTTCTTAAATTACGAGGCTAATGAGGCATACAAAATGATTCTAAATGAATTTAGGAAAGGATGTAAGGCTTGCTTTATGGGAAGGTTATTGATTTTCGACAGGAATCTAACTATGTCACATACTAATAACAGCATTAAATGTTTTGTATCAAGGCAAGAAGGCAAGCAACTTGCAGATTTATACGATTCACAGATACAGAAAAAAAAAAAAATATATATCCAAATGTTGTATCTACAGCTTGAGATTTGGTACGAGTAGCTCCCAGTGCTCCCAGCAAGAAGGTATTTTTGTACGTACACAAGCTCCTCTCACAATTCTAATAAAATTACACAAACTCCAGGGTCTAGGTCATCTCAAAGAGCCACCACCGGGCCTGGCCCAAAATGGGTCTGAACTTTGAATTCAGTGGTAGGAGGATCAGGACACAGAGAAAGAGGCTGAGATGAAGATGTTTGTGCTCTTGGGCACAATCAGATCCAAACTGTATGAGGAAAGCATCTCAGCTGAAAGGAAGGGATTCCTGCAAACAGCAGACACTAGAAAACCACAGATTTTTCTTTATATCTGAAAAAATATATCTTGACTTATCTAGGATTACAGAACACGTTGAATTCTTTATCTAGCTAAGAGCAATGGGGCATCTTTCGTTTTCCAGCATCACACGCTGCACTTGTGGTGGGCAGCTGGATCCTTCGCGGAGAAGTGCACCACACCAATCCATTCTCAAGATTTCTAAGTCATTACTGGGCTGATGCCAGGGCTCCCCAATGTTTCTGCTTCCAGTTGTACTACTGGTCTGAGGTAGCACAGAAGCCTTAAACCAAAAAATAGAAATCTAGTCCTTTGACGACCTGAAATTACCAGAGAAGACAGAGAGAGAAGCTGTTTTCATAGCGACCTCCTACAGCACGTAGTCCTTCTGGGTTTGATAACGTGTTTGGTTCTAAACAGCAGCTTCCCTAAAACTATTTAACTCCGTTACTTTCTCCAACTAATGAAATACTTCTCTACCAGCAGAGTTTTTCCTTCATGACCTTCCCTGTTGGCTTGAACCGCTCTACAATGCTGCTTCTTGTCCTCTTAGGGAAAGCCAGAGCTCTGCCTTACAAATTCGAGGCTACCAGGGGCAAAGGAAGAGCATAAAGGATTAAAAAGTTTGCTGCAATCTCATAGAGATGTTCTTCAGGCCATTCGAAGCCCTGCTCATTTTCTGCCTGCCAAGGGTTTTGCAATTCATACATGTATCTTAATTTCAGAAGGCTCATTTATTCTCTCTGGTACCACAGAAACTTGGGAACGATCATCAGGAAAGTTTTTAATTTTCTACCCTCTTTCAGCTTCAAATACATCTTGGGAAAAAAAAAAATCAATTACTTGACCTATTGGATTAAAATAAGATAAAATCTCCACTACTAAGTTCTGTACTAAACAAAATTCGTGGTAAAATGTCTGTTAAAATTTGAACCCCTGTCTTAGCCAGAGCCTGCAAACTGCTTAAGGTTTCCCTGCCCTTGAAATGTAAGCCTATTAGTTGAAAGTTTCCCAGTTTTGCTCCATTATTAAAAAGGTCTTGATAGACTTGCTGCTGGAAAGATTACGATAGCAGAGCTGCTCGTTCTCCTCTTTCCCACTAATCAACGTGATGTTAAAAATGAGAAATGAGTTGCCCTCGGTCGATTTTCAAGCAGGCAAATACCCCCACCGCTATATATCCACCGGCCAGCTTACTCTTTTTGGCAGGAAAATGACTGATTTTGTTGACAGAACAATTTGTTGAGGTCTGGCCGCAATTCTCTGAAACTTGGCTTTCCTGAGAACCCACCGTTCCTTTCAGCGGGGACCGACGAGGAGGGCACGTCCCCGTGGAAGCTCAACACCCTCTAGATCAACGCAAGCGTCCCTCTGCTCGGCGATTTAAGCAACTAACTCAGCCACAGACAAGGATATAGATGAATCCTGGCACCTTTGTTACGAGGACGACGACCTTCAGGAGAGGTGGGAGCCGAAGTGGCCAAGCAAGAGGGGCTAATGCCTTACGCTGCCCCGGGTTGTTACGGCTGAGCCTGAAAATGGAAGTGGAACACGTCGGGGAACTTGTCCCGTTTCTTCTCCACTCTTACTTATCTGCAAATAAAGCCTGAAAAATCTGGCGGAGGAGACAGAGCCCGAATTAACCCAAAAACCCACAACGAGCCAGAGTTGGGTTCTGTGGACCACAGAACACACAGATGTTTTTAAATGCAGAATGGATTGTAAATTCCTGGCAGCTGGGGCTCTGGTTCATCCCATTCCTGTTTTACCCTCAGTGCTAAATAACAGTGGTTAAAGAGATACAGGCCCTGTAAAGTACTTTTTATTTGAGATAGGTTCTTTTCATCTTGACTCACTTTAAACCAAAAAAACCCCGAGAGTCGTAACCCACAAACAAACAAACAAACAAACCAGCCCCTCTCACAAAGTTGCCCCAACACACCTGCAGTTAGCTTAACGCATTCTACATTTTTACAACTAAAACATCTTCCCCCTAATCCTGAGGGTACTTTTTGTTCTTTGGGGAAATTCTAGTGGAGGCTCCCTTAATTTATTTATTTTTTTTATTTTTGCAGATGGTGTTTTGCCTTTGATATAATGATCTGGTTTCCCATGCAAGCTCAGGTGTCGACACCAAACTCTCAGAGGGACTAGTTTGTACCCCTGCAATTTATCTAAAAGATTCTAGATGAAACATAGCGAGATAAGTCTCATGTTAAAATTGAGTGTCTTCCTTTGCATTTTTTCCCCTCTTACTCTCACAGCCAAAGATATTAATATTACTATGATCAAATCTAAAGTCCTGCCTTAAACTTATGTCAGACCAAGTTCTGGCACTTCAAAACCAAAGTAAATTAAAAAGCATTGTCTCCAAGTTAAAACCACTCATTAAAATTACATGTTTAATATTAATATAAAAAGTCACCGAAGCTCAGAGAGTCAGACAGAAAGGGAAAAAAAAAAAAGTTAAAAGCAATAATAAAGGGTAAGACACTGTAAAACATGAACCGAGACAAGAGGCTCAGAAGACATTAAAGCCTCTTTAAAAATTTAAATCTTTTTGAAATGTTTTGGATTTGGACATTAAAGCCAGGAATACCACTGTCCTCCCAAAAGGCAAGAAAGATATTAAATAAGGATAATACATACCTATTACGTAGAGAGCATCTACCACAAAACCAGAACTAGCAGTAAAAGCTATGCATTGCTTTCACCTTTCATGAGCAAAAAGCCTAATCCCATGTTTGTAAGGACAAGAGAAGAAATACGGATCGAGGGGTGTTCCTGCCCAGAAACACACGCAGCCAACGACGCACGGGATCTCCCTCCCGCCTCACAAGGCCACCGCGCGGCTACCAACGGGCCAGTGGAAAAGACTGCTTTCACCTCCTTTAGCAGTTGAGTAACGAATAGGTGACGCGTTTAGCAATTCGGTGAGCAAAATCCTACCCATTTCCAAATTCATAACTTTATCTTAGGAGCTCCAGCAGCAGGTACAAGCCAACGGCCGGCTCCCCCTACCAGGGGCAGAGGGAGACCCGGGGGTGCGTACCAATGTGCAGTCACAGCGTGGTCACCATCACCATCATCATCACCATCTCTGAGCAGCGCCCAGACCTCGGCGGGGGGAATTTCGCCTGTGAATGTAATGGCAGCCTGACATTTCCTCGGGAAAGGGAGAGATGTTATTACCCTGAAGGGCGTCAGGACAGACACCGTCTGCAAGACACTTGGGGGTGTGATTCTGAAGCAGGTGGTATCAATAAGAATCATCTTTCTCATCATAGTCATCAATTTATTTTTTTTAAAAAAAGGAAAGGAAAAGCAGCTGTGTAGCTGTGGGAGGCACAAAAAGGGCCTGAGATACACGAGGCAACACGGTCCTTGCCTTCAGCATCTCTTCGAGTAGCTGGACCAGAAACCGGTCCCACTCAGTGCCCAGAGCGGACACTTTACATGTCAGCAGTTAATGGAAAAAACGTCCTGTTTAACAAAGAAAGAGGGAAACTCAACCTGCCTAACCTTCTGCCAGGGAGGCCCATTGTGGTTACCCAGTAGCTGGTGAGCGATGGACGTCGCTACTCTCCCAGGCAAGTACAAACCAGGCTGGAGCAGCCCAGCAACCCCACACGGAAAGAATTCTCAAAAAAGAGGGTTCCCAGCGTGGCGTTGCCACCAATGAACCGTCGACTGCACAATCACTTCACGGAGGCTCAATCCCCCTCTCCCACCGGAGCCGAATCCCTGCGTTTGGGCTGGGACCATCATACACAGGCGTCAAGAAACCATCTTCCATCAGTAACTAAATAAAAATTTAAAAAAAAAAAAAGAGTCTCTTTGGGGGGAAACTGCAGCATGTTAGGGATAGCGAGTGGAAACAGCGCTATTTGTGCAGGTCTATTGCAGTTGGATTCCCAGATAAGCAGGGAGAGGAGGAAAATTCAGGCAGCACCTTGCGTACTGCTGACTGTAATGTATGGCCTTGTTGCCTGGATACCTCCAGTGAATTACCGAGCCAGGGTGCGAGGCTTTTTTTCTTTTCCTTGGCAGTATTAAAGAAAGAAAAAAATAAAAATCCCAACCTCCTACTCCGTCAGAGGCAGGAGATGAAGGTGGAGGGTCCCCGCAGCCCTGCCAGCCGGGTGCCAGCCAGAGACGGAGCGAGCCTTGAGAATTTTAAATCTTGTGGGCTGCCGTGCCACGTTAGGAACCAGATCTCATACAATTCATCACCCAAGTTGCAGAAAAATAGTTCAAGAACTCGAAAATAATGAATTCTGTCATTTCCAATAGAAGTGTGAAGGGAGAATTATGAATGAACCTTTTAAAAACACGTACGTGGAGGGAGATTGCCCTTCTACGAAATGAAAGCAGCAGGCTCCTATTTAAATGGCCCAATCCCGAAAGCGAGACCTTTCATTTTCAATTAACTTAAATTGACAATTGAGAAAGGTTTGAAAATGTTGTTGGAGCCTTTCAGGTTGATAGATCTCGGCTCTGACATTGCACACAGCATTCTGACCCCATTTTTTATTTATTTTTTTTTTTATTTTTTTTTTTAGGGCGCGCTGTTTTAAAATTGAAAATTTGAAATGAAAAAGATTTGATTCGATCAGAGCTGGTGCCAGACATTCAAACACCTTAATCTGTTAGAAACGCGTTTGCCGTATTCTCTCCTGATGAGGTGTTATATAACGCATCATTCATTAAGATACATTAAAGCCGAAGAGCGACGCCTTCCCACAACCTTACGTTATTTTATGTTGTGGCGATAGCTTCACTGAGAAATTAAATTCTATCACAGAACAACAGGTACAAGAGGCAACTATTCGCCACAGAAATAAAACCTTTCTTTACTTTCTAAGGCGGTCTATGTTACCAGTCTAGGTCCATAAGAATAATGCAATTACCTAATGTCACATATCAACAGGACACAACACAGGCCAATTAAACCGATTTCCAGGCTTAATATTCATTTTTAAACACAGAAATGGAAGGCTTCTGAACAGCTGAACCACTTCATTGAATAAAAAATGAGAATAAATAAGTCAGAGAATATTTCAAAGCTCACAAGCAAGAGGCAGAACTTTGAAATCACTGTGAGGCAGAGAGATCCCCTCATTGAAAGAGTCCATTTATCAATTAATAAATGGAGTACATTGCCCCTGATGATTGACAGATGTAAAAGCCCAATCTGCTCAGCTCGGAACCACATTATATGACCAATACGGTCTTAAATCAGTTGCGAATCATTATTGTTTTGTTAGAAAAGACTCAGTTCCCAAACAAACAAAAACAAACAAGGAAGAAGTTGAAGATTTTTTCCATCAGGTGGGTTCCCACATTACTACTTTTGGGTTTTTTTTAGGAAGTCTCTTTCTACTAATTACCTGCTACAAAGAATTAACACTGATTCAAGCAATGCTTTGTTTCTTGTAGCCAGTCGACGTTGATGTACACGACACAGGTTTGCAGGTCACACCAATGCTACGGGATGGAGCTCATTTTTCCACCCCAGTCCTAAAGAGCTTGAAGGGACAAGAGGGACCCGCTTCTGGCACTACTGACCCCACGAGATAAGTTCTGCCGCGAAGTTTGAAACGAAAGCCGTGTCTAGCACGAGGATGAGTTCTCTTCTGGCATTCCTGTAGCTCTTTGGTAAAATCAGTGGGACCAAACTGGATTTGACTCAGAGATTCAAATCTGGCTGAGCAATACCAGGCCATATCGTGAGGAACATGAGCAGCAAAGATGTGTTTATACCGGAATGCCTTTGTTAGGGAGCTGGCCTGGAGATGACTGAATGATGTGCGCAAACTAGCAGTAACCATTGCTTGGGCATCCAAGGAACTGGCTACTATAAATCCCATTTTCCTCACTGTCCCTCCTGCCTTCTTCCCTGGGGGGAGCCAGGACAGAGGGCAGCGGCAGCTCAGTGCCATCTGAAGCTTTTCCCAATACACTGCCTAAGGGTACTTAAGGCAAACCGGACCTCTGCATTGCTTTTAGACTACTGCTACGAAGCACAACATTTTGGAACAGATGTTCCTCTCGTTCTGTGAGAAAGGGTGCAGAGAAAGTTATGCTTTGTGTTAAGGAAACACAAAGTTAGTGTCCTGGGAAACGAGTCCAAATGCCTGAGCTGCTAAAATCAAAAGTAGCATCATGAACAAGATAGCAGCGTCCTCATCTTGTCCTACACCTGATTTTTTATTTATTTGTTTTTTAATATATGTATGAAGTGAGCCTTAGGCAGCCTCCTGTGCTTCAGTAAGAGAGAGGGGGACAGGGAGCTGAGTACTGGGCAATGGAAATAGCACTTTTAAAATCCTTATTTCCTCCCAACGCTTCAGAGCCTCAAGGATAATGAGAAGTGTGAACTGAGTTACAACAGGGCATTTTAAGCACTTTTGTCCCTTTTTTTCCCTTATCCTATGACTATAAAAAGGAAAGAGGGAAAGAATGAAACGACCAAAATAGTGTTCATATTTGAAAATCACCTGCATGTATATAAATGTTTCATATGCCTCCTATGTAAGTTGTGAGAACTTCTGTTCTTAAGGAATACGGGGAATTACATAGCACTTTGTAGTTTTCCCAGCACATAAGAGACTCGGGGACTTTGAAAGCTGTGTGTAGCATAATAAGTCTTATTCACTAACTCGGTTTTAACAAACTCAGCACCAATAACAAAGGAGATGTCACTTTAAACTACTCTACTATCTTTGTAATATAGATGAGAAATCACATTAAATCAAAGTATGTGCAGAATCGCATGAGAAAAGGCCTGCACAAAGGAAGGTCCAATTTAATATCACCGCGGTTTACCCCGGAGTAGTATTCACCGTGTGTTGCAAATGTGAAAAGTGGCTTTAAACTACTGTCTGCTCCGTGTCTCCCACTTCAGTGTGCGGGAACAGATGTTCAGCTCACAGGCGTGGCACATGAAAGTTGGCTTTCAGCAAAGGTACCCTGTAAACACGGCACCTGCAGCACCGCAAAAGCCCCGGCAGCGCCGCCGGATCCGCCTACGACACTCGTCCTGGGCCCGCTCTGCCCCTTTCACGTTTGAATTTTGCCTCTTTTGTAATTATTTTTCCCCTCGGGGATTCTCTTGCCGAGGCGCCCAGCACCGGGCAAAGTGCTTTTACCCGGAGCAGCCCTACCATAACAAACCCATCTGCTGCGCAGGTGACCGTGGGGGCGGGGGGGGGGGGGG
>JAOXNO010006184.1:0-10753 GCA_028565335.1 Limnodromus scolopaceus
CTGAGTGATGTGCTCTGGGCAGCCCTGCTTTGGCAGGGGAGTTGGGCTGGATGATCTCTAGAGGTCCCTTCCAACTCCAACAATTCCGTGATCTTATTTTCTTTAACGACTGGTGGGGATTTTTTCGTTTCCTGGGTGACTAGGTGCACAGGCTGTTTTCTTCTTCTTCTTCCGTTGCCGCCTTTTGAGCAGGGGGTACCGTTTGGGTGGGTGGTCAATGAGTCCGTGGCCACGATCTCCCCCTGCAGGGGCTCGGATGGCGGTGGGATGGAGGAGGAGACACCTCTATGAGTCGGCCCCGCTCTCGGCCGGGAGAGGGGGCGAGGAGTTCCCACTCCCTCCTCCGGACCCCGGAGCCCCTCGCCCCCTCTCCCGGCCGAGAGCGGTGGGGGGTGTCGCGGAACTCAAACCGCCGTCCTCCCCCTCAGCCAATGGCCGGCGCCCGCCAACCAATGAGAGCGCGGAACCTCCCGCCTCCAACCAATAGGAGCGCGGGGAGGGTGGGGCGAGTAACGCTCGGCAGCGGCGGCGGCGGTGACGATGGCCCCGGAGCGCGGCAACCGGTCGCTCCCCCCCGCCGGTACCGAGGGGCTCCCCCGGGTGTTCCTGCAGAGCCTGCGGACTCTTTTCGATATCCTGGATGACCGGCGGCGGGGTTACGTGCACCTACGGGAGATCGAGTCCCGCTGGCGGGGAGCGGAAGCCCGGGAGCTGCCCGCCGGGGTGATGGAGGGCTTGCGACGGGCGGCACCGGCCAGCGGGTACCTCACGTTCGAGCGGTTCGTCCTGGGCCTGCGCGCCGCCCTGCCCGGTGCTGACCCCCCGCTGGAGAGCGGCGGCGGGCGGCGGGGCGCGGAGAAGCCGCCGAGTCCCCGCGGTGCCGAGGAGCGGCGGGGGAAGAGCGGCGGGCAGCGGGAACCGGGGCACGGCCACCCCCGCGCCCGAGGTGAGCCCGTGGGGCCGGCTGAGAGCGCGGGGGGCGGGGAAGAACCTGCGGGTATCACCCGAGGGGCGGGCGGCACCAAAGCCTGGGGCTCGGCCGTTGGTGGGGGGCTGGGGGCGGGCCGGGAGCCCGGGGCTTGCTCCGGTCCTCGGGCAGCGCATCCCGCTTCCCTGGAGCCAGCAGCGAGCTCCCCCCGCGGGTCCGGGGTGAAACTCCTCCAAAGCTCCTGCAGGTCTCGGTCTGGCTGGAGTGGGCTCTGAGCCGGGCTGGGGGGGTCGCCGCTGCTGCCCTGCCCGCCCGGGGTCTGTGCTCCCTTTCACGGCCCGCCTTGCCTGGGGGCTTGCCTGTGTATAGGGGTGACAGGAAGAATTAAGGGCTTTACCGTAACGTGTCCGTGGTGGCTGAACCCCTGGCGTAAAGTTTGCAGGTGACCTTCCTTGGGGGTGGGTGTTCTTGGGGGTTCGCTGGGCCTCCGGGAGCCCCACAGCTTCGCTGGAGCAAGAGCTGGGGTCGGGGAGCACCCTGTGCCCGGGTGGGCACCTTGCTGTGGCTCTGCCCCCTCAGAAAGGCTCGGTTCACCATTTTGGCTACGTTCTAGACCAAAAAAAAAAAGTAGCGAAACCTGATCCAACTTTTTTTTTTGGATAATTCCACAGCGCTATTTACACTAATAAATAATTCAGCAATAATTAAATGGGAAAGTACCATCAGGGAGATGCACTTTGCTGTCCCCAAGCACTGTCCAGGTCGCCAGGCCAGGGCTCTGTCTGCAGAGCTCACCCCCAGGCCCCTGTGGACTCTGCCCCTTCCTTGGGGTCCCCATGCGGGGTCTGCCAGGGTCCCCCACCCCTGGGTGGCACGCAGACCTCGGCGAGCAGGAGACTGTCATTGGCATCTTGATTTGTGGCTGGGCAGTAGGAGAGGTTATGGGGAAACCTGGCTTCTGGACTTGCCTGGTGTAGGTAATAACTCTTTATCTAGATTTGTGAAGTGCTTTGAGATCTATGGACACAAAGGTCTGTGTGAGGAGCTGGTGTTTGCTATTGCAACACTTCAGCGTGATGACTTCCTCTGCCTTGGGAAAGTTGTCTGGGCTGGTTTGCCTTCCCTTCCCACCCACACCCTCCCAGTCCCTTCTTCTACTGGGTGGAGAAGAAACTTTAACCATGGCGGAGGTTCTCTGCTTTCCACTTTGCCTCCAGACTAATCACTGGAGCTTCACCTAAGGGAATATTATTAAGCAGGCTGGTTCTGTCGTCAAGAGTATAAATCTGGAAAAACCTGAAAAAAAATCCTGCTTGGTAAATAAACATCAGATCGAAAACTCTGCTCTGGGAAGGAGCAAGCAGATGACTACAGCGACTTTCTGGTTGCAGAGGATCTTCCCTTTAGAGGCTGATGTTACGCCGCTGTCTGGAGCCTGCGGGCAGGGTTAGTGCCTCAGCCCTCGCTGCCAGCTTCCCGCAGTGCAGGGCTGTGTTCTGCCAACAGGCCTGAATTTCAGGTTGATTAGCAAATGTTGTAACTCAGAGTTATTCTGTCTCTTTATGTCCAGATCCTGCACAGCTGCCCAGTGCTCCCTGCCACCGGGGAGGGTTTCCTGGGGAGTGGTTGAACCAGTAGATATTCTCCTCAGGTGGCTGCGAGGGAGCTGGGCACCGCTGTGGCAGGACATGGCTCTTTCTCGCTGTGGAGAAGTGTGCCTGGTGCTGAGAGCTGCCCGTGGATCCAGGAAGCCCTGTCTCCGTTACAATTGTATTGTTTGGGCTTGAGGCTTCAGCTGCACGAGGTGGCTTCTGTAAGAATCCAACCAAGGACGGGGAGATGGCATACCAGTGCTCATCGGCTGTAAAGAGTCCGAGGAAGCTCTCTCTGTCTGTGTTTTGGGGGAAGGAGGTGCTTACAGGATGCCACCCTAGCTCTGCTTCCTGGTCCAGCGGGGCATCTGCATGCGTCAGAGGTGATTTGGATGTGGAATTGTGGCAAGAT
Organism: Limnodromus scolopaceus; assembly: GCA_028565335.1. NCBI lineage: Eukaryota > Metazoa > Chordata > Aves > Charadriiformes > Scolopacidae > Limnodromus > Limnodromus scolopaceus. Next base: position 2,933 of record JAOXNO010006184.1, read on the forward strand.
GGCAGAGGTTGGGGCCAGGTGATCCTCCTGGTGCAGGGGTGCAGTGAGCCAGCGGGACAGCGATCCTGTCCCCTCTTCCCTGCTAACCTCCGCTAGCATATGGGCAGAAGCGCTTCTGAAGAAGTTCCTGCTCAGAGTCAGCTTCCAGCTCCTCAGAAGCTCTCGTCAGCCGGGTGGTACTGGAGCAGCCCATGAGCCACTGTTGGGCACCAGCCACAGTCTCTGGGGAGCCAACAGCATCTGCTGGGAACAAGGCAGATGAGACTGATATTCAAGAAGAGCCTGGACTCGGAAGTCGCCACGACGGCTTCCTTACCACTGGTGCCTAGGTGGCCTGTCATAATAGCGTCTGAGCGTCTCGATGTTGGGGGTCTTTACCCTTGGGGTTCCTCTGAGAGCTGAGACCTGGGGAAGTTAAGACACAGAGCAGAAAGTGCCTTGCCAGGAGGTCGGTGGTGGCCCTGGGCACTGCCTCCTCCCCCAGCACAGCACTTGCCTTTGCTGCTGGGGTGGCCCAACTCTGGCAGCTGCCTGGAGAGCTGGTGGCCCCGCAGGGAGGAGGCAATCGTTTGTGGGTAGCTGTTATAGAATCATAAAATCATCTAGGTTAGAAGGGACCTTCAAGATGATCTAGTCCAACCATCAACCTAACTGACAAAAAAACCATCACTAAACCAGGTCCCCCAGCACCATGTCAACCTGTCTTTTGAACATCTCCAGGGATGGTGCCTCAGCTACTTCCCTGGGCAGCCCATTCCAACGCTCGATAACCCTTTCAGTGTAAAAATTCTTCCTAATATCCAACCTGAACCTCCCCTGGCACAACTTGAGGCTGTTTCCTCTAGTCCTGTTGCCTGTGACTTGGAGGAAGAGACCAACCCCCCGGCTACACCCTCCTTTCAGGGAGTTGTAGAGAAGGAGAAGGTCTCCCCTCAGCCTCCTCTTCTCCAGGCTGAACACCCCCAGCTCCCTCAGCCTCTCCTCATAAGACCTCCAGACCCTTCACCAGCTTTGTTGCCCTTCTCTGGACCTGTTCCAGCCCTTCAATGTCTTTTTTGTGGTGAGGGGCCCGAAACCAGACACAGCACTCAAGGTGGGTCTTCACCAGTGCTGAGTACAGGGGGACGATCACCTCCTGAGTCCTACTCACCACGCTGCTCCTGAAACAGTTATTGCCTGGGCCATTGCCAAAGACAGGGATGTAAATGTGTAAGACGCCCATGAGGTGCCATGGTCCTGGGCACTTGCTCTGGCTGGAGAACGCTGGGCTCGGGCCCTGCAGGGAGAGGGAAGAGGCTCGTATCTCATGGCAGGATCTCTTCCACCTCTGGTGAGCTGGTCGTGCTCTTTGCCTAAGAAGAACTGATCCCAGCTCATTAGTGGCATCCTGTTCTGGCCACTGCATTGTCTGCTCAGGTGCACGGAGCTCAGTTGTTTGACCAGGAATCACCTTCTCATCATAGGCTCAGCTCAGCCTGGCATTTCCAAGTAACAGCAGCAAAAACCTTTTTACTGTGTTGTTTTTACCCTGCAGCTCTTCCCAGAGGTGCTTCTGGGTTTGCTTTGGGATTCTGCCTTTTGAAGCTACCCTTGGTTTTGGGGCTATTCCTCAGCTTCCCAAGCAGGATGTGCTACAGATCTGCTAGGAGAACATGTATGTGGTTGCACTGGTCTTGCTGGGTTCCTCCCAGGTAGATACAGGTGTGTGAAACCAAAGACAGTTGGCAAAACAGATGAATGGGCGATATCAAAGACTTTGTGTTTATTGATGTGCTGGAGATCTGTCTGTGCCGGACCGCTTGCTGGTAGGAGAAGTGGGATGCCATGACGGAGCATGCACAAGGTGGCAGGCTGAGAGAGGTGCTCGTGTAGCATTCCCTGCTGCCACTTGAGCCCGACTTCAGCGCCCATGGCAGAACCAGTGCAAACGTGGCAGCACAGGCAGCCCCAGTGTGGGGCAATGCTCCCAGACCTTGGTGCCTTCAAGGTGAGGGGTGGCTCCTGTGGCCATGGCTGCCTTCTCCTGCCCCATCTCCCTCATCCATCATGTCCATGTGCTCAGCTGACGAGACTTGTGGAGGAGCAGGCGGTGGTGTGCCCTGTCCCGGCACTCGCAGCTCTTGGTGCCTGCGCAGCAGGGGATGTGCTAGCCCTGGGCCAGGCAGCTTTGGTGCTTGGGAGCCGGTGTGTGCCCAGGCTGTGGGAGAAGGATGTGGCGATGGGTGGGGGTGCCTGGCAGATACCTGGGGAGCGTTCCCAAGGAGGAGATGTTTTCCCCAGCTGCCTCACTGCCTGCCTTCGCTTGCTCTTGTTTGAAAGCCAGACTGGGAGAGAAACTCTTGAGAAAATTTGTGCGCAGACAGTGTGGTGAGCTGCAAGAGTGAGGGGGTGAGCACGAGGCAGGGTCTGCAGGGCACCGGGGCAAAAAGGGAGGTGCAGCCGCCTTGCTGCTCAGGCATGTCTGGGGAGGGTGCTGGCTGCACCCTCGGCTGCACTGGTGCTGTAGTTTGGAGCTTTTCCAGATCAGCCAGAAGCAGGGATGTGAGCTGGCTTGGCTGGGGCTGCAGGGCAGGTTGCCTGGGCAGGTGATGCGGGGCTTGTACTGACTTTTCTGCAGGTGCCTGGCCAATACCTGCTTTGGTGTCCAGGCAGGAGGTGTCTGATCCAGCCTAAAACCTGCCAGTATGAACTTAATCTGCAAAAATAGGTTATGCATGGATTTGCACCAACGTCACGTATTAGTAGTAGATCCATCTTTTGCAAGACAGAATGTTGGAATTTTAATAAAATTTTGGAAAACCTATAGCCTGATTTACTCTATGGTTAGCCCACAGACACAGGGTCTGGGGGGGTACATCTGCACAGCCAAGCCCATCACCAAGCAGGAGCTGCCTCCAGGAGGAGGCATGTTCCTGACAGAGCCTGTGCCAGCCAAGCAGGACCCGGGGTCCTGTAAGGACAGGACGAGGGTAGGCAGTATTATTTATGGTTTAACTACCTGTGCCGGGACTGAATCAGCACTGTCTGGAAGCTGCCTGCTTTTCGCAGATGGCCACTGAGGTCCGTTGCTAGCCTGGCGCAGCCAAGCTGATTGTTGCTGAAGCCTGTCCTGCCCATACACAGATGCAAGCAGGTTCTCAAGCCAGTGCTTTGCTCAGCTGCTCCCTGCCACGTCTATTTGCGAGACCACCCTACAGATAGAAGTCCCCGAGAAGTGGCCGTGGGGAGGTTTTTGTTGCAACCGGCTGGTGGCCTCGTGCTTTTCTCTGTTACAGGTGGTGATACTAAGGCTGCTGGGCAGTCCCGGGGAGATGGCAGCCACCCAGGGGCTGGGGACACTCGGAGGAATCAGAGGGGACGTGCAGAACACCGCAGACACACCATCACCAATGGCGTGGACTTCAGTGTGGTAAGGGGACAGCCCTGTCGTGGGCTTCAGCAAAGGCGCCCGTGCTCCCAGGGGAAGGTGGGCTGCAGGAGACCCTGGTGACACCAGCTCTGTTTGGGCTGTGGCTCCTCCTTGCCCAGACTGCACATGTGAGCTGTGGGGTGTCAGGCACATCTTGATAATTTGGATACAAAGCTCCATCGATGTATGTGGAGATACATCCGAGACTCTTTCTGTCCCGAATCGTGCCAGACAGGGAGGAGGCACATGTTCCCCTGCCTTCCCTCAGCGTGGGGTCAGCCCACGGAGTCAGTGTTGTACTGCACGGATGCCTTTCCTGTGGGCAAAATCTTGGGCAGGGAAAGGCAGACACGTAGGTGTATGAGCTGGTGGGTCTCTGGGCCTTTCAAGCACTCCAGTGAGGATCGGGTGTGCTCTGTGCTGGTGAGCGGTGGTGCTGGGCTGTGTCCCCTGCCAGATGTTCTCTGCAGGGCAGGGCTCAAGCATGCTGATCCTCCTGGCCCCTGAGAGACTTTTTGCCAGTAATGCAGAGAAATCAGCATTGAATTTAGCTGGGCAGCCCAGGATGGAGGGATCCCCACTGCTCCTAAGTGGGATGGAGGAGCTGCCTGGACATGTTGCCCACAGGCTCAAGCTAAATTTTCGTGGGAAGAACGCCAGGACCCAGCCTGCAGGATGAGCGATCGGCAGGACGAGCTCCGGCGGGTATTGGAGCTGCTGCCGAGGCTGTGGCTGTCAACTCTGCACTTCCACTGCTTGTGCCCTGGTGTCACCCGGCTCCGTGAGCCAGCGGGGCTGAGCAGTGGCACAGGTAGCATCAATTACAGCCTGGCCCTGGCCTTGTGGGACGTAACGTCCTCCGACGCCTGCCTGGGGAGGCGGATTTGTGAACACACGGTTTGCTGGGCGAGCAGCCTTGGATGGGGCTGGGGTGCTCTCAGGCTGAGAGGTGTCTGCTGAGAGGTGCTGGCAAGGACTAATAAATGTAGATGTGTGCATCTGGGGATGGGGGGCTCTGGTTCTAAGGGTTTTGGTGGCTGGGGGCTGCTGCTTTGTAGAGGGGAAGGTCCCGCCTTCCCTAGCAAGGCTCTTCCCCGTGCGTGCAGCTCCAGGCTGGAGTCCATCACTGCTAAGAGCTCAAGGTCCTGCCTGGTACTGGTGAGAAGGGGCTGGTGGCCAACATGTCTCGCTGAGAGCTGGGTTCTGTTCCCAGCTGTGCCACAAGCACTCTTGCCCTGGGCTTGTGTTGCCCTTGCCTCTGCTTCCCCAAGGTTTTGGGGGGGGGCAGTGGAAAGGAGGTCCTCTGCCTTCCTTTTCCCGTCCCCATGTGCCTGAATGCTGCACTGCCTTTCGTGTGCTCCTCCCTCCAGAGAAGGGGTCCCTGCCCCTTTCCCACTGGTGAGAAACCTTCCCTGGCAGGAGCCTTCGGGTACTGATCCCACTTCTGAGTGTACAGAGCTGGAAGAGGTTTAAATCCAGCAAGGACTGAATCCCTGCGATGGATGGTACTGCCACCCTGCTGGTGCTGGGAGGATGTTTGGTCCCCCAGAGACAAGACACTCCGCTGTGAATAAGCTAATTTGCCTTAAGGGAGATGGGAGCAGTGGTGTCCATCCCGCATCCTGGGGTGCACTGAGACGGATTCACCCCGAGCAGTGAAGCGGAGGTGTGGGGGCTGTACTGTGGGCCCCGGGACCCTTTGCACCAGCACAGCTGGTGTCTGCTCAGCTGGTGCTTTTCAGCCAGTCAGTCATTGATTGGCCTGATTTCCTCATGGCCGCAGGGGGGATGAGACCTTCTGTGACAGGCTGAGCGCTCTTATTTGTAGGCAGCCCAGGGTACAGCACTTTCCCCTCCCCTTCTGCCGCAGGGACCACCAACCACATCCAGCGCTCTCTTCCTCCTGCCCCAGAAGCTGCCTCTGCCCCAGAGCATCCCACCCTTAGGGAAATGCCATCTGTCCCTGTGCCCGGCAGAGCTGCTGATGTTCCACTGCTCTGTGGGATGCTGCCTCTTCCTCCGGTCACTGTGCTGGCCAGTAAGCCTGGTGGGGCCAGGCCAGACCAGGCGGCCATGGGATGCAGCTCGAGCTGGGTGGGGGTCCTTGGCACATACAGCACCTTCTTCATGCCCCTCAGCAACAGCCTGCGTAGCACCAAGGCTCTGTGCTTCTTCCTGTGGGTATGTCCTCTTTGGTCTGTCTGTCTGTCCGTCCAAGCTGGGAGCGGGGTGGGGGAGGACTGTTGTGTTGCAAACAGCATTTGCAGGAGCATCAGGAGCAAGAGCAGCCCTGGTGTAAAGTGTGGATGGCCTGGATTGGTTGGGTGGCTTCGAGCCTGGCAGTAGGGATGGGGAAGTGCTGGCAGTCTCCAAAGCAGCAGGAGAGGTTCCTGAGCATCTAGCAGCTTCTGGGTGATCCAAGTCCCACTGGTGCCTGGAGGAGACTCTCCTGTAGCCCAGTCTGTGCTGTGGGCAGCGGGGCCAGGCTGTGTTGTGCCAGAGAGGGCAGAAGCAGCAAGGCAGGCAGTTTGGGGGTGCCTTGGGAGTGAAGCAGAGGAGGGAGCAGAGTGCTGGGGAAATAAGGTCACACATTTTCCCCTGGCTTCCAGTCTGGGTGTAGCTCAGCCGCTTGCTGCTTGCTGAGAGCCGTGTGTGTTTGTGCTGCTGGCTGGCACGCGCAGCCTGGGGGGATCTGGGGAGAGGCTGCTGGCCCTGCTCTTGCTGCATCCAAGGTCAAGAAACCTCCTTCTGCAGTGGAGGGCAAGAGGGTGGAGGTGGCCTAACTGTCCTTGGCCTGCTTTGGTTGTTCTCCCAAGCTGGAGGACTCTTCCCCCAAAGCAGCATCAGGCAGCAGCCATCATCATCCTGCTCCTCTGCAGCTTTGCACAGGGAGAGGGGCTGGGACCCAGCCTGTATCCATTTCCCGCTGCGCCTTGTGAAGAAACTAGCTCCTGGGGCTTTACAAGGCCTTGGTGGGGAGGGGGTGACATCTCTGCATGCTCTGTCCTGCAGCTGAAGCACATGAAGGAGCTGGAACAGGAGAAGGATTTCCTGCTGCAAGGTCTGGAGCTGGTAGAGCGCACCTGGGAGTGGTACCACCAGCACATCCAGTTCATGCAGGAACGCCAAAGGCTCCTGGGGAAGAACAAAACCAGTGCTGTGAGTCTAGGGCTTGTTCTTGGGGTGACCATCTGCTTGGGATGGTCTACAGCTGCTCTGTGGGTTTGGAGAACCGAGCTGGGACTTAGCTGGAGCTGGAGTCAGCCCCATGGTAACCCCCAGCATCTTCTTCTTCCTCCCTGTCCCCCAGGAATTCCTCCCTGAAGGCGGCCAGAGCCACCTGGGGCACCTGCTCCCCAAGCTGCAGGAGGTGAATTGCTGCCTGGGTGACCTCCTTTCCACCGCCGGCAAGGTGAGAGCAACAGATTAGTAGCATGTGGTTGTTTGCGTGAGCTTGGGACCCATCCTGTGTCCTGTTATGCTGGTGGATGGGATTGGAGCTGCCAGAGTTCCCCTGGGCTCTGGGGAGGTGACTTGACTCCGTGGGCAAGATGGGGGATGGCCAGGAGCTGAGCTGGAGGGTGCTCAAAGCATTTGGGGGGCTAAAGAAGATCCCCAAAAGGTGTCAATAAGAAAGCCATCCTGCTGAGGTGCTGAGTCAGCCCTTTCAGAGCTGGCTGTCCTGTTGGGCTCCTGGCAGGAACGTTTCCCACCTCTGGTTGCCTTGCTGGAGACTCTGTGATGGCCTGTGCTGGGTTCTTAGTCCAGCGCTGGGCTTCTCTCAGCTCCCCCTGTGCCACAGAAACAGCTTCTGGCCTTGGAGAAGGGCTGGGGGGGGCCTCTGGGAAGGAAGCTCAATGTCTCATCCCTTCCCTTCATCTTCTCTGCAGCCAGCAAACTCCTTCTCAGCCCTGGGCAGGCTGGTCCCTGTGGTGTCCCCAGCCTCAGCGGGCTCCCAGCAAACCATCAACATGCTGAAGGAGCAAAACCGGCTTCTCACTAAGGTGAGTGGGGATATGGGGGAAGGAGATCCCCTTTGGGGGGTGCTGGGAGGAGAGAAGGGAGGCTGGGATGGGGCTGGGGAAGGAATATGAGGCAGTGGAAAGTGTTCTTTCAGTTTGGCCAAGCTTGGTCATCACAGCATGGGGGCTGCACCCCATCACACAGCTGTGTCTAATTGTTTGCTGGGTAAGGGTCCACGGGCAGGGGTGGGGCATCCCAGCCTGATGGAAAAGCCAATGCAGTTCATGAGAGGGTGCCAAGGGTGCTGCAGCAGGGGTCTGGGAGCAGGGCTGTGGGGGAAGGGGCACCGTGATGCCCCTGCCTGGGCCAGGCTCATCGCTGAGATTCACATCCCAGCAGCAAATGTGCCACAGAATCATGGAATTGTCAGAGTTGGAAGGGACCTCTAG
>JAOXNO010006186.1:0-10673 GCA_028565335.1 Limnodromus scolopaceus
GTGTCCTGTTCTGGGGTCCCCAGTACAAGAGATATAGAGCTACTGGAGAGAGTCCAGCAAAGGGCCACGAAAATGATTAAGGTACTAGAGCATCTCTCCTGTGAGGAAAGGCTGAGGGAGCTGGGACTGTTTAGCCTGGAGAAGAGAAGGCTCAAGGGGAGTCAATGTATATAAATACATGAAGGGGGGGGTGTTGTGATTTAACCGTAGCCAGCAGCAACTAGGACCATACAACCGCTCGCTCGCTTGCTTACTCCCCCTTCTCCCCCAGAAGGGTTGGGAGAAGAGGGAGAGAAGGAAGGGAAAGCAAAAAAAAAAAAAGAAACCCTCGTGGGTTGAGATAAAGACAGTTTAACAGAACAATAACAGAAAAGGAAAATAACAATAATAATAACAACAACGGTAAAAGAATATACAAGACACAAGTCGCTCTCACCGCCCAGTGAATTGGTTGCCCAGCCCGTCCCGAGCAGTGATCACGCATTCCCACCCTCCGGCCAACCCTCATTTATATACTGAGCATGATGTCTATGGTACAGAATATTCCATTACCCATTCTATTTTTCTTTCTATGCTCCTTCTCAGCTTCTATGGGAAGCTGAAAAAAAGTCCTTGACTGGTATAAACATCACCTAGTAACAACTAAAACAATATGCATTACTGACATTCCTTTCACACCAAATCTGTAAACACAGCAACCACTAGAAAGAAAATTAACTCTATCCCAGCTGAAACCAGGACAGAGGGTGCAAAGAGGACGGATCCAGGCTCTTTTTAGTGGTGCCCAGTGACAGGACCAGAGGATATGGGCACAAATTGAAACACGGGAGGTTCTATCTGAACAGAAGGGAACACTTTTTCACTGTGAGGGTGACTGAGCACTGGAACAGGTTGCCCAGGGAGGCTGTGGAGTCTCCCTCCTTGGAGATATTCAGAAGCCAACCTCAACTGCTCTATGATTCTAAAAATAGGAAATTTATTGAATTTTAAGCTTTGTTCAATTTTAAGCTAGAATAACGATTACATTAAGACAGATTGCACAGAATAATCTATCCAAGTAGTTCCAAATACAGAGGCTTCTATCTAATGACAGGCAGCTTGGAGAATGGGAACCAGGCCTCCATGACTAATGCACAGAATCACGTGCTAAGCAACACACTTCTCAGAGCATGGAAAAATCCATTCTGCGATTCTGTGATCTTACCAAGGAGCCTGCCAGACAAGTAAGAATGAGGCATTTCAAAAGAACAAAACAAACCAGAAAATTGGGCAGTGAGATGATTACAATCCTCACAAAAGAGAAGTCTAGGGTAAACCCAAATATATTTATGGTTGGTTTTTTTTTTCTGTGCGTAAACTGAGAGCGTTAATATCGCCATGTGTACACTGGACATTATCTACAGTCATTACATCATGATGTCATGAAATGCACACACTGAGGCTGAAATCCTGACCTTACTCCTATTGATGGTCAGTTTATTTTTTTATTTGAACACAAAGAAGCCTCAATAACTCAGAGCTTGTAGAAGTTTCTCAGGTGTGCTAGTTACACAGCTGCTTCTTTTTGTTATATCAAGGGGTTATTTCTCCATCTGTGGTGGTTGCATAATGTATTTGTTGTTGTGAAACTGTTAGCTATTAATGCTTCCTTTCCATGGAAGAATTTAGCGTTTATTTAGAACAGTTGGTCTAGAGATGTAATTTCTGGATACAGACTAATTTCACTCGGTAAGTGTTCTGTTAAGAGAAAATATTATCCCCTGGAAGGCTGACACATAGGACATACTTTTTAAATTTTTCTTTAATTTTTAATCAGAAATGCTGTTACACAAGCAAAATTGTCCCAGAGCTGTTATCCTGTTACAGATATAATTGCTGTAATTATATTGAGTTTCCCTAATAGTATATGGAATTTACACAGCAAAAGCTGTGAATATTACTCTTGAAACATTGGAAGAGTTTCTTAATGAACACCACCAAGGTGTTATGTCAGAATATCCTTTCTTGTTTTAAAAAAGAGACATATTATGTTTGGTTATTTTCTTTTCCATTTATTTGTTGGTAGCTGCACACAAATGGTTCAAATACAGTATATAAAATGACTTTGGCACCTTCCATAAATTAGCTGTAATTTTCCAAAGAGACAGTTCTAGCATATCAGTTGGCTTGCTTACAGAAATTAGCATTTCTCTACCTATTAGTGCTATTACTTTTTGCAGAGATAGTAATGATATTAAGCTTCTCTACTTGATGAGCATATACATGTCTAATTCTCTGAGATGGGTTATATGTTAATTTGCAAATATTTCTGTACCATCTGTCTTTGTTGAGAAGCTGTCTTTAATAATACTGTATTTCAATACAAGCTACAGAGAGGAGTGTTTATATTTAATAGGCAATAGCATTAATTTAAAGTTAGGGAAGGACAATTAATCAAATTGAATAACAGAGATTCTACATGCAAGGTGCCATCCTACCTTCACACCCTTTACGTACATTCAGTTTAGCTTATATTGGTAGCCTTTCCAACCCCTTGAATAACATCCTGGGTTGGTAGGGCAAAAATCATGGCTTAAAGCCACCATACCCCATGATCCCGATCACGTACAAGTTTGGTGACTCAACACCGATTCCTACCTTGCATTGTCCGTAAGAAGGTATATAGTCCTACCTTTTCCTAAAAGAACCGTATTCTATATCCATGTTTATGTCCATGTGTCAAATCTTGTTCCCCTTGGAATTTGAGATGGTATTGCCACTGGCTTCAGTGATGCCATGATTTGCCTACTTGATACGTAAACTCGGCTTGATATGTAAACTTGGCTGATCACCACTATCCCAGGTCAGGAAAGCATTTAAATGGGTTGAACTTACTCCGATTTTGTATAAAGATACTTCCATGAATCTGGAGGTAAGGCCTTTCGTTTTCCAAACTCATACACACGCACAGGTATGGAGCTTCAGTGGAATAATCATGACCTTCAGATAAGCAAGTGTTAAGTGATTGCAGGATCAGGGCACAAAGCACTGACCTTTTGATCAGAATGAAAGCACCTTCAGAGTATCTTTCAAAACCAGTTTGATTGAATATCTGCTCTGTCCTCCGTTATATTATTTTATATAGACATTGTAAGTAAATAAATGTAAGTCTTCCCTGCAAACTACACTATGAACCTAGTGAAACACGTGCGCTCTATATTGCAGTAGCGCTACTGCATTCACTTTCAGAGGAAAATATACGATGAACCTTTCTGAATGGCATGGCAGTGTTTGTGCGTGATATGACACAGGCACAATGACTAGTGAGAACTTAGCACAACCTTCTGGGTGGCACATTTCCCCACAGGCGGGTCAGTTGGTTTCCTGGGAGCAGCGAAGCAGGATTTGTTCCTGTATAAATTGCCTTAGACTAGAACCGCCATACTTGAAACTGTTTACTCTGGTATGAGCTCAGCTGAGGCCCTTTTCTTTGCACCCTTCTGCATAACTGCTGTGTTTGTTGACTGACTTTGTTAGCTGTGCTTTGGTGAGTCTTGAAGGGAGCAGGGAGAACAGGAAAGAGGACTGGAAGACTTATTACATACTCGCTCCCTCAACCTACTCTATAGAAATAGGAATAGCTAACTTCAATAGTCAAGAGCACTCCTACCAAAACGTAAGATTTTTGGAGGGATTTTTTATCACAAAGGATCAGTTATTTGGCAGTAGCATTTCTGTACCATGTCATTCTTGTACAATCTCAGAATTTGTTGTGCTAATGGTATAGCAGTCTTTATTTCTAAAAATGAACTTACATTATGAGAAAACTCAAGCACTTTTGTTGATTTATCACAAAAACAGAGTATCAGATTTTCTATTTGAAAATATCTACATGTCACAAAAAGACATTGTACTGGATCTGGCTGGGAACTTTCTTCATAGCAGCCCGTATGGTGCTGTCTTTTAGATCTGTGGTTAAAACGGTGTCGATAACATACCAATATTTTGGCTGTTGCTGAACAGTATTTGCACAGCGTGGAGGCTTTTCCTCTTTTTCCCCACTCTGGCTCCCCCTCAGGGAATAGGCTAGGCGTGGGCAAGTATTTGGGAGAACACAGTTAGGACAGCTGACCAAAGGGATATTCCATGCCATGTAAAGTCATGCTTAGTCATAAAAAAAAAAAATAAAATAAAAATGAGGGTTTGGTCTTTCCAAAGTAGCCGTTGCTTGGAGACTGCCTGGGTGTCAGTCTGCTGGTGGGAGGTAGTGAGCAATTGCTTCTCCATCACTTCCAGGTTTATTTCCTCCCTTTCCTTCACTTAATAAACTTTTTCTTAACCCAAATGCTTTTCCTTGCTTTTTCTCTTCTAATTTGTCCCCCATTCTGCTGTAAGGGGAGTGAGCAAGCAGCTGGTGGGTGTTTAGTTGCTGGCCAGGGTCAACCCACTGCAGACACATAGAAAGCTTTAAGGAAATAAATCTGAAGTTCAGTAGGACTTTTTCCTCCTAAAAATGCTATTAATTCATTCGTTTCCAGATTTTAAGACTCTCAAAAATTACTGCTTGACTTTAACACAAGCCCAATACATATCTTCGCATATAGAATTCAAGCAGCCCTTCCACAACTTAAAAAACATAATGATACTAGACAGTGCTACATGTCAAAAAAGAGAGACTTATAAAGCACCGTAAGCCAAGAATAAATCACAGTGCAGGATCTGCAGTGTGACTTAGAAGTCACTTTCAGCAACAGCAGTGCTACCACACACAGACGTACACCCACACACACGTTGGCAAGATAGAGGCATGACACAATTTATCTGTTTTCTTCTCTATAGGCGTCTGAAACCACTCTTCTCGGCACAAAACTGGAAGAGCAGAAAGGGTAACAAGGAGGAAAAAAAGGACAGGTAAAGATGTAGCAGCAGCCTGCAAATAGAGGAGGGAGTGTCTTACCCTGGCTGGCCAATGGGGATAACCTTTCATCTTAGCAAAGATCAAGTCTCCAGGTTTGAAATCTTGGCTCATGTTTTCACAGCGACGTGACGCCTGTTGCTACGAGACGAATAAAGTCGCGGGAGGGATCTGCACCTCTTTCCCGCCACCGAGGTGCTTCCAGCCGCTCAAGATCACACTGCCAGAGATTAAAAACACCAGGGGATAGAAAGAGGATGCCAACAGAGCACTCCACCGAGGGCAGCCCCCACCCCATGTCATTACACTCCCTGCCCACCTTCCGGCTAGAAGAGGAATACTGAAACCAAGCTGCCAAATACATCTACATCTACAGTCACATGCACAGACCCCCTCCAAGCGCAGATACCACCCAACCTCATCTCTCTGACCCCCAGAGACCCTTCTCCGCCCACGCACAGCACCCCCCAACCTCATCTCAACCTGCTTAAATTCACACACGTGACTTCCTCCCTCTGCTCGTGCTCTCACTCCCCCACGCAATCAACATCACACACATGCACATGATACGTGCTTTGTATAATATACATACATAAATACGATACAGATATATATACACACCCTTCCACTAAAGCTTCCCCGAGACCAACGGTGCTCCCGCCGTACCATCTGCCCCCACCCCACCCATATGCGCACGCGCCAGAACGGGAAGAGGGGCGGAGAAACAAAATTTTGCTTGCCCTTCCCCCATAGCTTCAACCGTTGCGATCTAGTTTCTACCACATTCGTGTCCAGTCCCACAGTCCCTTCAGTCTGCGGTAGAAAATACCACTATGCTCCCTCTCTCCCTCTAGAAAGCTTGTTGATACTAACTGGAGCGAAAAGAAAAACAAACAAACAAAAATCAGAAAAAATATAAATAAAAATAAGCAAGCCCTGCTGAAAGGAGCTTAATCCCTCCTTAATGGGCGTGTAGAGGGCTAAAGGGGAAAAGAATGAAGTGATATTGTCTTCCTGCGTTAGAGAAGGGAAAGAGACCCTAATTTGTGTTCTCCCCCTATAGAGCAGATGAGATAGTTCATCCCTTTTTTTCGCGGCTGCTGCTTGAGGAGGAGGGGAGGAAGGGAGGAGGGGAGGAGGTATCTCTCACAGTTGGGAATAGGGGAAAGAGAAGCACTTCCGTAGAGGAGGTAGTGGCAGCTGCGTTCAGGCAAGGCGGAGGGAAGAGACGGTCAGCATGTACTAAGTACTGCAACGTTCGTCTAGTAACTTCTCCATTCCAGACAGTGGTTGTGACGTACTGGCCTTAGCAAGCTTGACCTGCTTGCGCAGCCAGTTACCTGGGAGGAGCTGCCCCCAGACTGAGGCCCGCAGGCAGCTCCTGGCAACAATTGTGCGACAACAGAGAGAAAAGTCTGCTTGAGAAGCACTGATCCTGAACTGCTGGGGGCGGGGGAAAGGTTTGTTCCGTCTGAGGCGCTGTGTTCCCTGTTTGCCACCTCCGAAAGGCAATGGTTATTGCTAGTGATAGTTCAGGTTGGCAATTCACCTTTGCTTTGCAAGTACACTTTTGGGGCTATGAGGAAAAAATAAGTAAGAGGTGGTTCCGGAGCCGTTTGTAAAAGACGTCCTCCTCAAAGCAGGGCGTAATCAGAACACCAACATGAAACTGCATTTCAAGCTTTCCAAAGAATGAAAAGCAAGAGAGAGTCAAGGACCAACTGTAGTTAAGCAATTACTTTTCATCCAAACATTTTATTTTGGTGACGGCTCACATGCAGTATAGAATACCATTTTTTTCAGAACTGCGTGTGACTAATTCTGCTAGTATTACATTCATTAGCTGCAGTCTGGTAATTACAGAGTTTCATGACTTAAGTCTTCAACCCTTTTCATCAACTTTTTACTTGTGCGTGCTTCAGGATGTACTTATGATATTTTTGTACCTTAGATCTCCAAGCGTGTGGCTAGAAAGTTACTCAAAAGATTGCACATAGTTTGTCCAGAAATGTGGAATGCCTATGTCTGTTCCACTGTCTCTCAAAAGTAAGATGTACTTGCTCAGGAATCATAGAGCATGACATGGTTACAGATCATTTGAAATACTGTTCTTTATAATCAGTGAGAGAGAAAACTGAAATATGTGTACTTTAAATACATGAAGATAGACTTGAGATGTGATATTCAATCCTGATTCTGGAATTTCTCAAATCTTGTTGGTGCTTAGCTCCTGTGATGTTCTCATAATGATATTTAGCTAAAACTAATGGCATGATCAAGTTTAGGCTTATTTTTGTGGAGGCAGAAAACAACTCCTATCCCTAGTGCAAATACCAAGTTCCTAAAGGAAACATGAGAACTTATCAAAAAATGAAACATCGGTAACACATTTGATGGGGACAAAAACCCCCATGTATTTTCCTCACCTCCTACACACAAATGCCTGACCATTTGGAACCCTATGGTGGGGTTTAGTGGGCTTCCAGTACCTAAAGGGGGCCTACAGGAAAGATGGGGAGGGTCTCTTTATCAGGGAGTGTAGCGATAGGATTGAGCGGTAATGTTTCTAAACTGAAAGAGGGGAGATTTAGATTAGATATTAGCAAGAAATTCTTTACCCTGGAACAGGTTGACCAGGGAAGCTGTGGATGCCCCCTCCCTTGAAGTGTTCAAGTGTTATTAATATTTCATTAAAGTACTTTTAGTTTTCTTTTCAACCCATAAGTCTCTCTCCCTTCTCTGGGAAGGGAGAAATTAAAAGAGAACATCTTTTGATCATTTCGCGGCCAACCCAGCCTAAACCATGACACCAATGAAGCGACCATCAAGTGATGTTGTACTTCTATAGTAGCTACACTTTCAGGACAGTTATCAGAAATGAGAGCTTTGTGTTTTTCTTTCTTCTTATCTGCTATGTGTGTGTTTCAGATCTTCTAAGATAATGTATGCTTCAACAGAACAGTCCTTTTTTCACTGCTTGAAGCCACAGATTGGAACAAATCTATCTAAAATACCTGCCAAAGAATTCTCAGGTGAGGACCTTATGTCAATTTCCTTTTGGTGATGAGATCTGGAATCTAGGAACTTCTTTTGAACTGAACCATAAGAAAGTTCAAGAAATTGTAATCTTTTAATAAATATGTGGTAAGTAAAAAAAGAAAAAGGATTCAGTAGAAGTAATACAGTATATATTATTTGTGATGAAGAACCTATAAAATGGTTAAAACACTAATCTTAAAATGAACTCTTTGTGGAAGAACAAATTAAGTACAAATCTTTCTTTATATAGGGAAAGGGTTTTTTTAACTTAGCTATTTCTTTGGTTTTCCTTTTAATCTTATCACAAACTTACACTGTTCATATAAAGATCTTAGACATAGTTGAAAAATTATTTTACAGCATGGCTTTAACTGTAATCCAAATACAAATCCTTTATTTGTATTCTCAATATGTAGGAGGAAAAAAGGGAGAAATCATATATAACATAAATGGCAACATGAATAAATCTCTAGGTCATTTGCCATTTCATTGGCAAATGTACCTAGGGGCTCCGATGATGTTCGTGTAAAACAATGACAGGCACTAGTGTAAGGATTTAGCTTACTGCTTAAGAAGCAAGATACTTGTTAACTATGTAAAATAACGTCCCTATTAAATCAGAAGGCAAAAAGAGACATAAATACTATTCTGACAGACAACACACCATAGATCAGAGTTAGGGATACTGTGGAAAATCCAGGCTACAATGGTCTAGAAAGAGAACTAAAGAGAAAGGGAGTGTAGACATGTCAGGTTAGGCTTACTGCTGTGCTACTAAGCAAGTTTGGTGAAGGTTTTTTTGGTAAGATCAGGTTGGCTCCCTTTTCTCAGGCAGTTGGTGGGGACCTCAGGGTGCCCCCTAGCTGTCCTCAGCAATCTGAGAGAATGACACCATCTTCTCCTGCTGGCTTGTGCTTACTATGGCAACCCACTCATGGTCACATCAAACTTCTGGCAGCCAAGCATCACCTTGACTGGGAGGGGAGGAGACAGCACAGGATTGACAGGTATCCAAGGATGGCGCAGGAAGTCCTGACTGTAGTGGGTAGCTGGAGGAAGGTGGAAGGAAAAGGTGGGCATGTACTGATGGCAATGGGCCATCTGTACATATTGGCTTCCTCTGGTAGTGTGGCCTTTTTGGGAAGGCGGAAGTAGTGCAGGGAGAAGGTAGGTTGTGAATGTTCTGCTCTTTTCCTCCTTTATGTCTGGTGGTGGGGAGCTGGGTGATTGACTGTGTTTGGGGAGCAGAAGACTTGAGTGGGATTGCTGGCTCCAGGGTGGCTACCTGTTGGGAGGGACAGACTATCTGTGCAGTCAAGGTTGAGAGCAGCAGGTGGGGTGGGTCAGGGCCTCGAGTCCAGTCAGGAACTGCTGGTGCCTTGTAGCACGAGTCTCTGGGTTGTACTGAGGAGAGTGGACCATTTGGGACCCTGTGGTGCTGTGTTTTGGATTTGTGATCAAAACAGTGTTGATAACACACCAGTGTTTTGGCTATTGCTGAACAGTGCTTGCACAGTGTCAAGGCCTTCTCTGTATCTCACTATGCCCTCCCCAGAGAATAGGCTGGAGAAAAAGTTAGGAGGGGACGCAGCTGGGACAACTGACCCAAACGTACCGAAGGGATAGTCCATACCCTATGACATTGTTCTCAGCAATAAACGCTTGGGGAAAGAAGGAGGAAGGGGAGACAGACATTCATCATTAGGGTGTTTGTCTTCCCAAGTAACCATTACACGTGCTGAGGAGAAATTCAGTTCTGAGCTTATTCTGAAACAGGCCACATCACCGCAATACAAAATCTGAATGTGCTGTTTTGCTAAGCATTTCAAGTAGGGCATGAGGGTATCCACAGACCCACATGGTGACACATTTGGAAGGACTTGTGTTCCAGTAATCTTTGCCTAGTTTACTTCAGGCTTTTTTCTCCTCTCATCCCTTCCCTATCTCCATATATTTGCCTGATCATTGCCTTTATACTGTAGCCTATATGGATGAGCCAAAGAAGTGGGGATAGTTTTGTATGCAAATCATTTGCTTCTGTCCACAATTTTGGAGCACTCTTCCTTCGAGTGTGGCGTGCTCATGCCTTCAGTCACATGGATGTATCTAGTTCGCCCCCCATTGTTGGTTCTTAAGAAGGGCAAATATCCACATAGCGCTCATTGTTGGGACTAGCCCCCTGTTACTGACTAGACCCTACAGGAAGACAAATCAAGAGACAGGAAAAATTTTCTTGGCATTCAGACTCAGCTTTCTTGGCCATATGCAGGTGTCTGTTTTGCTATTTGCTTGTGATTTCCGTTTCTTTCTCTCCATAGAAAGAGGCTTCTTTTTGCCTGTTTTCTCCCTCCTGATTTCAGACAGCCGTCAGAAACCTTACACTTTGACAGATAACCCATCCCGTATTCCAATCACTTGCATAGTTCTTAAATACATGTGACTATTGTTCTAGTACATAGTGAAATAGCCAAAGATATATACATAAACCATACATCCACAATTGCACCCATAAAACTATAGCCCATATCACCTCTTGCAGGAATTAGTCAATGCCATTTCTGGTATGGCAGAATGGCATAATGGAGTATAGCATATGAGTAAATGGCAGGAGAAGCCATTTACTCATATGCTATTGGGAAAACCAAATTATTTTTTTGGAAATGGAAATCGTGGCAATCTGGCGAAGTTCCCACTGACTGGAAAAAGGGGAACATAACTCCGATATTCAAAAAAGGAAACA